>JAESUZ010000548.1:1383281-1956408 GCA_017311185.1 Proteles cristata cristata | reverse complement strand
CAGAGGAAGCTTTATTATCAGAAAGGTAGCCCAATGAGAAGGCAGGGGTTTGGCCCCAAGTCTGCCTTGTCTTTGTGGAGCCTAGGGATCATTTACATGAGGTTAGCAAGGTATGTGGGGGTTAGGGCAGAAACTGGATGGGCCTTGAAAACGTTCAAGAGGAGGCTGAAAACTTTTGAGATTGTGCACTCTTTTGGACATCTGGGCCCTATTCAGTATGTTACATGTTGACCCTGTGTCTGTAAAACAGAGATTATCCAATAGCCTCTCTCCTGGGTTCCCGTAGCTAGTACTGGGGGGCAAAATAAAGGGCAAAGAATGAGGTCAGCAATTCTTGCAAGGCTATGGAGGAACGTGCCTGTGAGCAGTGTGTGAGGGTATAATGGAGAAAAAGCTTACCAAAGGTTAACATGAATAAAGAAGCATATACCTGGGTTCAAAGCTAGGAAGTAAAAGAAAATAAACTTTAAAATAATTTAAAAAAAAAAAAGAAAGAAAAGTACAACCTGATTTAAAAATGGGCAAAAGATGTGAACAGACACTTCAAAGAATACATACCGGTGACAAATAGGCACATGAAAAGATGTTCAGGCTCATATGTCATCAGGGAATTGCAACTTAAAACAATGAGACACCAATATACACCCACTACGGTGGCTGAAATGTGTAACACTTACAACACCACCAAATCCTGGTGAGGATGTGGAACAACAAAAATTCTCACTCACTGCTGGTGGGGATGCAAAATGGGACAGCCACTTTGTAAGACAGTTTAGTGGTTTCTTAAGAAACTAAACATGCTCTTAACACACAATCCAGTAATTGCACACACTCCTTGGTTTGACCCAAAGAAACTGAAAACTTATGTCTACATAAAAACCTGCATGTGGATGTTTATAGCAGCTTTATCCAGAACTTTCAAAACTTGAAAGCAACCATGATGTCTTTCAGTAAATGAATGGATAAGTAAACTGTGGTATATCCAAGATAATGGAATATTATTTGGTGAAATGATCTATCAAGCCAGGAGAACACATGGAAGAGCCTTAAATGAGCATTATTAAGTGAAAAAGCCAATCTGAAAGAGCTATATACTAAAAAATACCAATTATGACATTCTGGAAAAGGCAAAACAATAGCACTGTAAAAAGATCAATAGTCGCCAAGGGTTAGGAGGCAGGGAGGGACCAAGAGGCAGAGCATAGACCATTTTTAGGGCAATGAAATTATTTTGCATGATACTATGTTGGTGGACACATGTCATTATACATTTTTATATACATCATTATACATTTATCAAAATCCATAGAATGTACAACACTAACAGTGACCCCTAATGTAAACCATGGACTTTGGATGATAATGATGTATCAATGTAGGTTCATTGAGTGTAATAAATGTACCACTCAGGTGGGGGATTTTGATAGTACGGAAGGTTGTGTATGTATCTGGGCAGGGGGTATATGGGAACCCTTTTTACTTTCTGCTCATTTTTGCTATGCATCTAAAATTGCCCTAAAAAAATAAAGTCTGCTTTTTTAGTGTACTGAATAGGGTTAACTAAAGACTTGGATACAACGGAAGATAGAATTCATGAACTCCAAGACAATCAATAGGCCCAGTCAAAATAGAATAAGAGGGATAAGACTTACCCTCTTACCAGATAAAAGAAAATTATATAAAATAATAATTTTAAAAAGTATCAGGGGCATCTGGGTGGCCCAGTCAGTTAGGCATCCAACTTCTGATTTTGTCTCAGGTCACAATCCCAGGGTCCTGGGATCAAACCCTGTATCAAGCTCCATGCTGAGCAAAGATCTTGCTTAAGATTCTCTCTCTCTCTCCCTCTGCCCTTCTCCCCAACTCATGCTCTCTGTCTCTTAAATAAAAAACAATAAATAAATAAATAAATAAATAAATAAATAAATAAATAAATAAATTTTAAAAACTGGACATCAGACAATAAAGGATAGTGATCCACAAATAAAACAACAAATGAGAGAAATGAAAAGAAAATAGCAACATGATAGGCTGAAACCTAACCATAACAATAATCACATTAAATTAAAACATCCCAATTACATGGCATAGATTGTCAGACTGGATAAAAAAGCAGAGCTTAACTAGGTGCTGCCTACAAGAAACCCACTTTAAACATAAAGATACAAATAGGTTAGGAGAATGGAGAAAAATATACCACATTAAACCTGGTCAGAAGAAAAGGCTGTGGTGGCTATATTAATATCAGATAAAGTAGATTTCAGACCAAAGAACATTACCAGAGATAATGAAGGTCATTTTGTAATGAGAAATGAGTCAATTAACCAAAAAGACCTAATAATCTTAAGCGGTTTGCTCCAAATAACAGAGCTTCAAAATACATGAAATAAAAACTGATAAAATCCAAGGAGAAATGAACAAATGCACAATTATAGTTGGAAATTTCAATACCCCTGTCTAAATAATTGATATGAGTAGGCAAAACATCAGCAAGAATATAGCCAACTTGAATGACACTATTGACCAAAATTGAATAAATGACATTTATAGAACATTCCTCTGCACAACTGCAGAATATACATTTGTTTCAAGTGCACAATGGAACATTTATAGAAATCGATCATATCCGAGGTCATAAAACACATCTCCATAAATATAAAGGGATCCAAGTCATACAAAGGATGTTCTTTGGACACTGTGGAATTAAATAAAAAATCAGCAACAGAAAGATATCTGGAAATCCCCAAGTATTTAGAGCCTAAATAACACACTTCTAAACAACCCATGAATCAAAGAAGTCACCAGGGAAACTAGAGAGCACTTTGAAGTGGGTGAAAATGAAAATACAACAGATCAGATTTAGCAGGATGTTGCTAAAGCATTGCGTAAGTGCTGAAGTGAGCAGGTATGGGTTTTAAGTACGGGAGTAAATCGTCAGGATTTTCATTTTTCAAAGATCAGTCTAAGATTCTGTGCCTCCCTCTCTCTCTGACCCTCCCCTGCTCACGCCGTCTCTCTCTCTCTCTCTCTCAGAAATAAAACATTAAAAAATTTTTTTTAAAAAGATCAGTCTGGCAACCAAATTAGAAGGACAAAAAAAGAGAATGTAGAGAATAGGATATTACATCAACCAAGTAATTCACCAATATTTATCGACTACCTGTTCTGTGCTAAGCCTGAAGGTGATAAGGTGGTAGCAGGGAACAGATCCCTGCCTGACTCTTACATTTTAGTGACGGGAGAGAGAGAAATACAAGCATAAATCAGATGCTCTCCGGCACTAATGGACAGTGACTGGTTGAGGGCGGAGGGGGGGGGGACGGAAATAGAGGTGCAAAGGCAGCTTTAGTGAGGCTGGTCTGGGAAAGGCATCTCCTCAGAGGTGACATTTGGGTGGACCCACCACTGATGAGAAGGAAGTAACTGTGCAGAGATCCAGTACAAGAGCTTTTGAAGCAGACAGAATGGTAAACGAGATTGGAATGAGTTGGGTGTGCCTGAGGCAGAGGAAAATGTGCACGTAGTTGGAGCACTGTGACAAGGTGACAAATGGAGAAGAATGAACACGGAATAGCAGACACGGGATCATCAGGTAGCCTGGCCACGAGATGTGTTCCAGGTACAACTTGGAAACCTTTGGAGAGTTTTGACATTGGGGGTGATGGGGTTGGTTTACTCTATGGAAAGATCCCTCTTGCTTGCTGGAGGAGCCAAGAGGTACTGGAGCCGGGGAAAGGGTCACAGAAAGGAAGTACTGAGAAGTCATCAGAATCCAGATTTATTTTGGAGGTAGACAAGAGTTGCCAAAGGATAAATGGTAGAAAAGAAGGCTTGAAGAGAAATGATGTGAGATCTAAGAGAGCAAACAGGAAGTTCAAATGGAAGAAGACTTATACTAGGTTAATGGTGACAGGAATGGAAATGGATGGACTTAAAGCTCTGTATGCCATTGGGGCGCCTGGGTGGCTTAGTCGGTTAAGTGTCCGACTTTCGCTTAGGTCATGATCTCGCAGTTCGTGGGTTCGAGCCTCACGTCGGGCTCTGTGCTGACTGCCAGCTCAGAGCCTGGAGCCTGTTTCAGTCTGTGACTCCCTCTCTCTGACCCTCCCCTGCTCATGCTGTCTCTCTCTCTCCTAGAAATAAATAAAAATATTAAAAAAAAAAAAGCTCTGTATGCCATTGACTCGAAGATCCTCACTCTTTTCACGTTTATACTTCTCTGAAATCAAGATGTAGTCTTCAATAGTATCTTTCAATTACTATCTTCCATGAAACAATTATGAGGTAATTGTGTGGTGAAAACATTCCACTGACACTTTTTGCTAAGACTGAAAAAGTACCAACAGCCACGCATCTGATTTGATAAAATGTGGATATCATACTATGTGGACACATTTGCAGGCATAATGGATAGGACTTGATGATGGATTGAATGAAGGGAGCAAGGAAGAGGAAGATCTCAAGTCACAATTCAGGAGATGGAGGTCCTCATTTTGAGATGGAAGAGTAGCAGTTCTTGAAAGAAAACACTCGACATCTCAGTTTTGTTCAAAGTAAGTTTGGGGTTCCTGGAAGTCAGTCAAGTGAGGATGTCAGGAGGCACTTGGGCATTTAGTTTGGAGGTCGAAGAGAGAAGGAGGCTGGAGATCTGTAGTTAGGTGGATGATACGTGATGACGGTACATGAGGATGTCAAGGACCGAACAAGACTTCCTAGTATTTACAGAGTGAGCAGACAAGATGGTCCAGAAACCCACAGAAGCCACTGAGGTAGGGCAGCCAGAACAGTCGGTGGGAAATCACAGAGAAGCCATCTCTGAAGCCAGAGGACAACACAGAGTAGTCAACCCAGTCAAATGCTGCTTATACGTCAAGTAAGATGCTACGACAGGTATCAGTACAGAGAAAAATCTGCAGGATTATACACCGCACCGTTACCACAGATCGTCACTGACAGCGGGGATGCAAAGGGCTCTTACTCTTTTTTAACTTTCACTTTCAAATGTTCCCTATTTCTGTGCTGTATTAGTTATTTAAAGGGAAAAACCAAGAAAGCGGGTTTGTAAAATCCTACTTATCTTGTGCCCATGATGCGTCCATGTTTGATGTATGTTAGTTAACCTCCCCGCCTGAGTTTTTCCATTCTGAAAGAAGTCTTCCAAAGAGACAAAGCCCTCAGAATGGATTTCAGAGAGAGAAGGAATGTCTGATGTCTCAGCCAACAGGTAGAGAAGATCTTTTTGAACTGAGGCTAGACCCTGAGGTCACACTGCAGAAGTGGCCTCGGTCACGCCACTGAGGAGCAACGCCAAGCCCACTCACTCACTCGTCGGACCCCACAGAAGAAGCTGAAGAGGAAAGTCGGAGTTGCATGGGAATCTCCACACAGCTTGGATTCACTCTTCCCTGAGATCAGAATTTGTAATAGTTAATGCCCAGCCGCTCAGAAGGTGAGAAAAGGTCCAAATGCTGAAAAGGATGAACACCCTGTCGTTCACTTCTGAGAATGTTCCTGGAGATGAATAATTTATGCCACTTAGCAATTCCCGTCTCTGAAGAGGTCTGGGTTAAAGGAGCCTGAAGCTTTCCACCGAGTGTGAGCCCAGTTTCCCCAGAGGAGCCCCCGGTGGGCGTGACCCCTGCTGCCCAGAACCAGAATGTGAGGCTCTCTACCAACAAACGTCCCACAGTGCGAACACACTTGCATCAAGATCGTGAGTTTTTGCAACAATGTAAGTACGACATAGAGAAAGTAAATTAAGTGTTTCATAGGACCCCAACCCCTTACAAATAGGGAACCAGTCTCCTTGGGGAGAATGGGGAAAACGACTGCTTCCAGCCTGTCAGACTCTGGAACACCCACAGCCTCAGCCATGTGACTTTGCACTGCCTTCCAATAGACCCAGCAAGCGTTACGTTCCCCTCTCCATTAAAGTTGGGCTCGGTCCTGTGATTTGGGCCAGTGAAATGGTGGCTAATGTGATGCCAGGAGAGGTTTGTTAATGTGCTTGCACGGATTAGTTTGGCCTCCCTGGGCTTCCACCATGCATCTTAGAAAGAGCTTTCTCGGGGAGCTGTTCATCCCAGATGTGTGGAGTGGACCAGAAACCCCCTCCCCACACCCCCAAGTAATGCCGTGACAGCCATCTCACAGACTGAGGCAGATCCTGGATAATGAGCAAGGAGGTGCCCATTTTGGAGCATGTCATTTAGAATGACCCATCATTCTAAAGATTCAGTTCATCAAAAAAGTTAAACAGAATTTCTATATGCCCCAGAAATATCCTCAAAGGAATTGAAGACAAGGTCTCAAGTAAATCCTGTTTGCTCTTAGAAGCACTATTCACAATAATCAAAATGTGGAAACAACCCAAATGCCCATCGATGGCTGAGTAGATAAACAAAATGTAACATATGTGTAACGGAATATTACTGAGCCATAAGAAGGAATGAGGTGCTGGTACATGCTACAACATGTGTGAACCTCAAAAACCTTATGGTAAGTGAACGAAGGCAGACACAAAATGACAAATACTGTATGATTCCATCCCTATGAAATATCTAGAATAAGTAAATTCATCAAGACAGAAAGCAACTTGGTGGTTTCCGGGTGCTGGAGGGAATGGGGAAGGAAGACTAAGCCATATGGGTATAGGAGGTTTCTCTTAGGATTATCAAAGTGTGTTGGAGCTAGATGGTTACATAAATTCCTCCAGGAAGCACTCTGACCAGGAGAACCCCCTGCTAGATGCTGGAGGGAAGGAGGCATCTTCCATGGGTAATTAAGATACTATCATTGATATACTAAATGTCACTGAATTGTTCATTTTAAAATGGTTGAGGGGTGCCTGGGTGGCTCAGTCAGTTGAGCGCCTGACTTCAGCTCAGGTCATGATCTCATGGTTCGTGAGTTTGAGCTCCTCATTGGGCTCTGTGCCATTAGGGCAGGGAGGGCTTCAGATTCTCTATGTCCCCTTCTCTCTGCCCCTCCCCTGCTCATACGCACTCTTCCTCTCTCAAAAATAAACAAACATTAAAAAATAATAACAAAATAAAATAAAATTATTGATTTTACGTTACATAGCTCTTACCCCAATGAAAACAAAATCAAAAACAAACAAACAAAAAAGAAATGTTCATACAGATAGATGTTTAATACCCACAAGAGCTATCTGGTCGTAGCGTCATTTCCCCTTATAATGAATCCACTCTGACTTAGGAGCATATCAGTTTTCAGAAGCTTGAAAATGTTAATCTGTGAGTCCATTTAAAATGGATTTTGGTTATCTGGCTGTAAATCCATTTAAAGACTGCCTCTAAATGACTGTTTTGAGGTAAGGGAAAGGCGTTAAGGACGTAAACAACTAAGCATCTGATCTAGTTATAGGCATGTGTTTCTTCCAGGCAGGAGTAAAGCATTGGGGGACATTCATTACCCAACATTCACTTATCCCTTCATAAAACCAAGTTTATAAAGTCTCATAAACTGTCAATATCTAATCACTACGCTACAAAATGTGATTCTCTGCCACAAGGGGGCAGTAGCGTCCAGGCAATGCACCGGTGAAGGAGGAAATTAGACATCCTGAGTTGCCAGTTCTTGTTTTCATCATCAGAAGTGGTAGCAAATACCCACGGGCCACTGAATGCATCATCAGCCGTTTAAATATATATGTATATTGGAGAGAATATTGTATCTGGAAAAGAATCTTTGGAAAAATGTGTTCAGCGAGGTTATTACACAAACACAAATACTGTATTCAGAGAAGTTCGGTGACCAGCCCAGAACCACAGAGCTGGGCCTGAAACTGGGTCTAGTGTTTACTTGTCTGATGCCCTTGGTGCCACAGCTTTATTCTCTCTGGAGCTTTTCTCAAGCTTTCAGTGCAATATCTGCATATTGACATGAGCA
The DNA here is from genome assembly GCA_017311185.1 of Proteles cristata cristata. Lineage (NCBI taxonomy): Eukaryota > Metazoa > Chordata > Mammalia > Carnivora > Hyaenidae > Proteles > Proteles cristata. Next base: position 1,948,497 of record JAESUZ010000548.1, on the reverse strand, counting down.
CTTCTCATAGTTATTCCTGGGGAAGATGTCCCTGCGAAGCCCACTGTTGCCTTCACGCCCCACCCCTCTCCCCCCACCCATCTCCCAAGCCTCAAGCATTAGCAGAAAAGCCCAGCACTTAGAATCAGAGCTGGCAGTCCAAGAGCCGTGACTGGAGAGAAGCATCCACGTGGGGATGACAGGCTGTCAAAACCGCCACCATCTGTCAAGACCTATGAGAAGGCACACAGCATGGGGTCGGCGGAGCAGCTGATGTGGTCAGTCACCCAGCACCAGACTCAGAGCCTCAGAGATGCGCTGCAGTTGAGCTTGTGACCTGCTGGGGCCCAGAGCTCCTCCAGAAAGCACGGCAGGCAGTAGGGTCCCTTGCTAGGTGCTATGGAGGGGGAGGCATCCTCCAAAGACTATGCAAATGCCATCTTGGTGCTGGAGATGCTGCCAAGCTGGTGCGGAAGCTGGCGCCCATCTAAGAAAGGCTGGGCTAGCCGGTCAAGCACCTAAAGTGGCGGCACAGAGCAGATTTCCAAAGCCTCCACACAAATCACTCATCCTAGGACACACGTGCCCACCAGTGGGGTGGGACACCCTCAGGGACCCCAATTCCTAGGAATCCAAACTGCAGCCACCTTGCAGGGGGTCCACAGGCCCTGTGCTCCGTCACTGAGAGGGTAGAGATCTGTTCCCCATCGGCTTCTTACTGAAGGAGTTCCCTGGAGACTTCTGTGTCACTAATGCCCTGCAAATCCCAGAGGGCTGGAGTATTTGGGCCAGTTGTCACCAGAGGGGGCTCTAAGCACAAGTCTGGATTTTGCTTCCTTGGAGATTATGAAGGAAGCGGGCAGGAAAATGATCCAAAGATCAGTTCAAAACCCTGGGACACTTCAATTTCGCTCCTATCTTGTGAAAAGTACACATGCTAGATTGATGCTGGCTCTGCAGGGTTCCAGCATAGTGGTCATGCACCATGCGTTTCCCATACATATTCCGGACCCAGCCCTGCCTCCCCCACCCTCCCTCCGAGGTGGAATCCCACGTTCTCCCTGCCCGACGCACAGCCTCCCGAACTCCCCTTCCAGCCAGAACTAAACCCGGACTCTGTCCGCAGCGGTTCCAGAAGGGCCTGCCCCACCCCTCAGGCTCCTTGCTCTTCTCCACACTGCCCTGTGGACATGTGGTAGCACAGATGTGACCCGCTGAAATAGACGCGGACGTCACTTCCGGCCGCTGGATTCCACGCGCCCCTTGGCAGCGCACCTCATCTCAGCCTGGATGGCGATGCAGCCGTTGGGGTGCTCCTGCTGGGTGGAGCGCTGAGGTTTTCCAGGGCAAAGGTGCCGCACCGTACCTAAGAGCATGACGGAGCCCACCTCAGAGGGCTTGTGCATTAGAACAGGTGGAATTCTCAATGCTTCCTCCTCATTACCGTGCCAGGGTGTCACAATCGCTTTTTCCCTCTTCTCAGGATTATTTTGCTCCTGCAGAATTTCCCTATTTTTTAATGCATTTGGAGACAGAGCTGTAAAGAGGGTTCTCCTTTGGTTTTCATGCAGAACTCAAGAGGCAACCTGCTGGTGGGACCGGAGCAGAGCGAATGGCTCCCGACTTCCAGGTTTCGGAGTTCGGCATGAATCACTGTTGTGGGCCACGGACTTGAAGGAGGCCAGCAGGCCAGCGGGAAAGTGGGCTTGGCATCCTGGCCTCAGGGGACATCAGAGGAGTTTGTGACCACTCAGTAATGGCAGCTGCTCCTGGAGAAGTCTGGAAAAGCTACCAAAGACGGGCATCCACGGGGCTTCTCCTGGAAGTGGCAGCCACCACTCTGGGCTCACCCTTCAGCTGACCCTCGCCCGGCCTGCACTGACAGGTGTTCCCTGAGTGTCCCCTTCTGGATGGTGGCCAAGGCAGGTGACAGGTCGAACAGGGGACCGCTGCTGTCTTGCATCTTATGCCCTGTCCCCCAGGCTTCATGTGACATTCACGACTCACGCCTGAGACGGATAGGTGATGCCCTCTGAGGCATTGGGGTTCTAGCTCCGTGAATGAAGGGTGCATTTGACTTCCCTTTCTTCTCATGCTTGGTCAAAAAAAAAAAAACAAAAACTCAGACTTTCTTTGAGGTGACACACACAAGATTTTGGTTCAGAGATGAGAAGACCCCCTTCGGCTATGGTTCTTACCTACACATGAGTCATGCTTCATCTGAAATGACCCAGCACCTCTGTGCCATTGGCTGTGTGACCATGGACCCCGGCCACCTTCAGGTTTCCTGAGTGGTATTCTTTGTTTTGCAAAAAGCTTTCACTTTTGCTGTATTATTCCCATTAGACAGATGAGGACACGGAGGCTTGCCAGCTTTTGAAAGTCTATGATGAAGTGGGCACCAAATCATAAACTGCAGAATTGATCGTCCTAAAATCAAACTATTGATCTTATATAGACCATGGAAGAGATAATGCTAATCCAAGGCACTTCGTATTGATCACGTGCCTGAACGTGCAGGATCTTTGGATGACCACCTGGATTCCAGAACTTGCATGGCCAGGTGCTGCCACCGGAAGGCTGACGCTCAAAATAATATGTTGCGTCCAACTTCACATCTATGGTGGGTGCCTTTGTTTTTGTCGCCCAGCCCCCAGACTGCTTTCTCCTGATACCTCAGTTTTCCTAAGAGAAACCACTCGGCATGGGGTTCTCAGAAATCCATCAAGAATGGACATGTAATTCACACTCAACCATCGGAGCATTGCCTTCTCCTGTCCACAGTGATTGTGGCATGAGTGCATGGCCCAGTCAGGAGCACGGAGACTCCCACTTGACCATAAAGAGGGAAGCCCTCTTTCACAGCACTTAAATCTGGAAGGATGAAGCCGCAGTGTCTGGCAGCCATCTTGTCACCACGAGGAACCAGGGGACAGAGTGTGGCTCGCAGATGATATCATTGGTCTCTGGATATGATACCGATTGCTGAAATCGGTATTCAGTATTCGTATGGAATGTTCTGGCATGTGATCCCATAAAGGCCTTCATTTCTTGGGCCACCTTGAGTTGGCTCAAAATGTCCTGCCCAATGTAATGTCTCTTCCACCACAAAGACTAATCATTCCATTTCCATTAAAACATTCACTCCATTTCTAGGCAATGGACATAATCTTGGTCTGTGTCCCTCTTGCCAAGCCACATGGAAGTTCATAGAAGGTTCTGGTGATTCATCCTCTGGTCAGATAAATTCATTCATGGAATGAGGACAAATTATAACGCCCGGAAGAAAGCAGCCAGGCATCTTGTTCGATACCGAGTGTGTCTTTTTTTAACTTATTTGTATAAAGGCGTATTGTACTTTCCGCCCAGCAAGGCCTTTCGTGGCTTCCGGTTTGCATTCGGGACCCGTTTCCTCCTCTGCAACATGGAAGAGACAGACCAAGCCATCTCCCCAAATCCTCTACAATTCTAACATCCTGTTTTACATTCATAAGGAAACTAAAGAAAAATGGCCTCATCCAAGAAGCAGGGCCTGTGATCCGGGGGCTTTGGCATTTGGGAAAAGTCGGAGGTTTCAGAAAAATGTCATTGATGGAGAGGTGCTTGCACACTCTCCATTTACGGTAACCTGTGACCCTAAAAATGTCTCCATTTGCAAGAAAATACGGAGGAATAAGTGAGAACAAGCAGCGACGTGGGACTGTGTGGGGCATTTTCTTCTTTGTCCAAGGCCTCCGAGCTGTAAGCAAGCGTCTTCCAAATAGCAGCAGAGGCGGACCCTTTTCAGGAAAAACTTCTACTTATACCACGGTTCTGGGGGAAATTGCGTCTGGAGAGCTAAGAAGCTTGGCCGCGAGTAATTTGTTTTTTAAATAGCTCCGTTAGTTGGTCCGCATTGTGTTTTTCATTCCACCAGAGCCAAAGGTGGTGTTTCTTTTGTTTATAGTATTAGTGTTATATTATTGGTGATCTCATTGTTCTTGTTTGTGACATGTTTACCTCGGTAGGACAGTTATTGTAGGAGGCAAGTTGGGGGCCAATCTACCCACCAAACCTGCAGAACTAAAGAAAAAGACGCCAATCTGTACGGCAGGGTGCATATTACTCTTCTCTTGGATTGTTAAAGTCTAATTATAGGCTGTTGATCCCGGTTAGAACCATTTATAAGCCTAAACACTATTCTGCAGTGTCTTGGCAATAGGTGTGTTTCGTTGTTATTGTTGTGTAAAACATAACATTTGCACATTTGGGGGACCAGTACAGGTTAGTGTTCCCTGGGAAAGGCCGATGGAAAATAGGCCAAATGACTCACAACGGAGGGGGTGAAAGCGATAGACCTTGAGGCTTATTCATGAGGAATTTCTGAAACCCCAAGACTAGAGAGCTCTTCTTTCGGATGTCAGCTCAAATACCTCTTCTTCTGGGAAGCTCGCCCTGACTGCCCATCCCAAATTCTTGGGACAGCGGATCCCCCTACCCCCACTTTCCAGCCCGTGTCATATGTCACACACGACTGTGAGGATTATTTGACTATCTCTTTCCACTAGATGGAAGGCTGCTTGGCATGAGGCTCAGCACATGGCGGGCATTTAATAAATGTGTAATGTGTGTGCCACATTATTTGAGAATATTCAGTCGTGCTACGGAAGACAAGACAAGCAAACAGGACAGATAAATCTCATGAGAAGTGTGAGGTAGATTAAGAAATATAAGCCAAAGTCACAAGAGGTGCTCAGTATTGAGGATGAGTAACAAGTAGCTTGTGGGACAGACAGAATCCACACGGATGGTGAGAAGATCAGTAACCCACAAGATATGTTAAAGACGGTTGGGATGAATAGGACATATGGTAGAAAAACTGGAGTGCTAAGTGTGGATAGGAACAGATAAAGGGGCTGAGTTATAAGATACGGTCATGCTACCTCAGGGCTGGGAGCCAAGTCATCCCCTAAATCAGGCACCCACTAGGGACATCCATTATGGTGCTGAGTGTGTTCTGCCGAAGAAGCACAGCTAAAACCATAGCTGTTAATGGATGAGCTCCTGCTGGGGCCAGAGAGACTTGGCAATGCAGCCCTCGAGTAGTGATAGTGTGGGTCATTGCCTCCGGCGCCTTCTGCCTATTGGGTTGTGTTACTCTCAACTCCGGTGCTTATAATCACAAGATTAAGGGGGAAGGTTAATATGGAAAAAGAGAAAGAGAGAGAGACACCTGACCTTTGTATATTATGTAACCCAGGATTCAGGAGTGGGGCTCCCACCAGCCAGCACCTCATCATATTTGTGCTAACCTTTGCCATCTCTTTCCTCGTCCTTCTTGCCGTGTGTTCTCAATGTAGCCACACATCTTGGTCTATGAGCCTTTCTATTCTGTCACCTCCAGGATAGCTTGCAGGGTGGTGATTTGAGAAGCTAAATTTCCTTTACGACGTGCTGAAACAGTACACTGTGAATTACCTGCTATGACTGCTAATTAGAGCAAGGGATCAAAGTGAACTAGGTTTTGAATTTATTAAAAAAAAATTTCATAGTCATTCAACAATCATCCACTGCGTTAAATGCTGAGGATACAGAAGTAAGAAAATAACCAGGACCCCTGCACTCATGGAGCTTAGAGGAGAGAAATGCAATCTGATGATCACGGGAATCACTGTAGTTTGTTGGGGTTTTTTTTTAAATGTTTTTATTTATTTCTGAGAAAGAGAGAAAGACGCATCGTGAGCAGGGGAGGGTCAGAGAGAGAGGGAGGCACAGACTCTGAAGCAGGCTCCAGGATCTGAGCTAGCTGTAAGCACAGAGCCCGACGCGGGGCTCGAGCCCATGAAATGTGAGATCATAACCTGAGCCAAAGTTGGACGCTTAACCAACTGAGCCACCCAGGCGCCCCAAATCACTGTAGTTATACAGTGATTAAGTCCCTGTGAAGAGAAGTCCTCTGAGAGCATATGGCAGGGGGATTTGACCGATTCAGAGAGGGTGGGAGTTAAGGAAGCAAAGGGAAAAGCATAAATGTCCCGGCAGAAGAACTAACCTGTGTAAGGTCACATGATGGGGTAATCAAGTCCACTCTTAGCAGGTCGCACTGACCCCAGTGCCTGGCACCATGCTGAGGTGGAGAATATGGAGGGGACAGGCCAACACTACCCCCAAATCAAGTTCAAGAAAACTGTTAGGCCTGGAAAGGTCCTTGGAGAACCTTGGCGTCCTAACCCCCAGTGCCTTGTGAGCTTACTTAACTCTCACTGATAACTAGCTTCTGCCACATCTAATGCTCTTTGTGAGCTCAGCCCTCCCAGGACTACAAGCTGACCTCAGACTAACATCTCTGGCTAGTCTCATCCTCCAGCTTATTTGAAAACTTCTGATGCTCCAATTCATACCCACTTGTCAAACCTTCATCAGCTAAAATCCCACTAACTCCAGTTTTTAGAAGAAATAATCAAGGTACCATTCCCTGGTCTATGCTAAATTCTTTATCTTTCCTACAGCACGGCAGGTAAACACCATTGTACTTGGAGAGAAAACCAACTCAGAGAGAAGCTAAGCCCAAAGCACTCAGAGGTTAAGTGACAAAGTCAAGACTCAAATCCAGGTCGTTCTGACCCTAGAGCTGAAACACATGAAAATGAGGAAGCTCTAACCAGTAATGAAGTTCCAGCCACTGGAGTTTCCATGTTTAGAAATGTGCATGAATGTGCATTTCCTGGGAGTATCCTGGTATTGTTTTTGTGTTGATGATATCACAGTTTGGGAAGTAGGTGGTCTTTTGACAATACATGCTGGAAATGTTTGCAGACTAAATACTATGAGATCTATGTTATGCTTCCAAATAACCTCCCTGAATGTGAGACAGGGGCAGGTTAGAGTCTGCTGGGAGAGGGGAGGAAACAGATTGGCCAACAGTTGATTACTTGCACATTTGGGAATAATATGGGGGATCCTTATGAAACTGTGTCTTCTTTTGTGTACTTTTGAAATTTCCCAGAAAATGTTTTACACAACAAGTAAGCTTGGGGTATGCTCCAGTGCCTATCTCTCATCTCCACATCCCACAGGATGTCGCAGTTATAGTTTTCTATAGAATCAGAAGCAGTATGAAGCTGGTTCAAGAATCTGAATAACCAGGGGCACCTGGACGGCTCAGTCCCTTAAGCAACATTTGGTTTCTGCTCAGGTCCTGAGCTCATGGTTGGTGAATTCAAGCCCTGCATGGGTCTCTACAGTGTGGAGCCTGCTTGGAATTCTCTCTCTCTCCCTCTCTCTCTCTCTCAAAATAAATAAGAATAAACTTTTAAAGGGGCGCCTGGGTGGCTTAGTTGGTTAAGCGTCTGACTTTCGCTTAGGTCATGATCTCGCGGTTCGTGGGTTCGAGCCGCGCGTCGGACTCTGTGCTGACTGCCAGCTCAGAGCCTGGAGCCTGTTTCAGTCTGTGACTCCCTCTCTCTCTGACCCTCCCCTGCTCACGCTGTCTCTCTCTCTCTCTCTCCTAGAAATAAATAAAAATATTTTAAAAAAAGAATAAACTTTGAAAAATGTTCCAATTGTATTAAAAAATCCGAATCACTAAAGATATAATCGAGCCCCACTACCCAACTAGCTGGCAAAATAAATAAATAAAGGCACCCAGTACATTTTACAGACACCTGGACAGAAGCCGCCGCCTGCAGAGCAGCAGTCAGAACGAAGAGCAGGCCAGGTAAGAACAGCTCAATTCGGACTCCAGCTCCCTGACTTGCTAACCCTGCAGCTAGTTAACCTCTTTTGGGCCCTCAGTCTCCATCTGTAAAAACAGGTGAGGAGGAGGGCATGGTAACAATGACCCCACCAAGCTGTTTGGGAGAATCAGTGCTGGTCTCCCTCCCACCACCCCTCGCTGTGTTTCTGAAGCGCCCTTGGCCCCTTGGCCTCTGGATTCTGGTTCTCCCTCCATTGCGTCTGCCTAGTGGGTTCTCGAGGGAGAGAAGTGGGCACAGGGCAATGGGGGACAGGTGTGTGACGACTGAGGAGGTTGAGGCACAGCTGCTTTTTTTGTTCTTAAGATACCTGCAGAGGGCAGGGACACCGTGTGGCTGGCGTCTAAAAACAAAAAAACAAACAAAAAACGATTTAAAAAAAAAAAATCCGATGTGCACAGTTCCCTTTCTCCTCTGAACTTGGGTGGGACTTTCTGACATTGGTGGTCTCTAATCAGGGACGACTGGGCCTGCTGCTGGGAAACGTGGTGGCTTTGGCCCAGTCCTGGGGAGCCTCGAGGTCTCCAGGGCTGCTTCTGGGGACCAGGCTGACCACCTCCGCCGGGAGGGCGCCCGGGTGTGCGCGGGCGGCGGGCAGGCCAGGCCCAGAGCCCCTCCGACCAGGAGTGCACTCTGCTTCCTGCCACCAGAGGGCGCGCAGCCCAGAGGGGCGGCAGCGGGTGAAGGGGGAGCTGGTGGAGAGTGCGAATCCCACCCGAATGCTCACTCACCCGAGCGCTGGGGGAACCCTCAGCGGCGCCCCAGGAGAGGGCCGGGGTGGCCTGGAGATTAGCAGTGGCTGCAGGAGAGGGCTGCATGCAGGGCCTGGTACCCATTAGGTGCTCGTAAAGTATCTGCTGACCGGGGTTGCTCCGGCGCAGCTCCGGGGAGTCCAAGTGCACTCTCTGGAGTCTCGAAGCTGACAGCCCCCTAGTGATGTGCCCCACACCGCGGGCACGAACCCGGGAGTCACACAGTAGACTGACTCCGGTCCTGGTGAGCTTCCGTTTAGGGTAGGGGAGCGAGGCGGGGGGGCCCGCGCGGCGTGGACACCACCCGGATGGGGCCCGGAGTGTCCAGGCTCCAGGTCCCTTCCCGCCTTCCCAGGACTCAGCACCTTGGCCTCAACTGCGATCTTAAATAGTTCCCACCGGACAGCTGAGCTGAGCCTCCAGGGAGGGGAGAGAGATGTCTTCCTGGGCACTTTGTTCAGGCCCCCGGCCCAGCGTGCTCGAGCGGCTCAGGATGGCCAGAGACCGAAGGGGGCGCCACCGAAGAGTCTCAAGACGCTCCTGGCAGTGATTCCCCGGGGGTGTCTCCGTCCCCCCCCCCGCCCCCCCGTGCCAAGCCCGGGAAGACCAAAGTGCGGCCTGTCCAAGAGCCAAAGCTCCAAAGCTCGTGCTTTCTAGCCCACACAACTTTGCGGTTCCGAGCTTGACCTCTAAAGGAAGACACGCTTCAAATCCCTACTCTACCTCTTAGCAGCTGTATGATCTTGGGCAAGTTACTTAACCTCTCTGAGTCTGTTTCCCGCTCTATGAAATGGGGATTTAAAAACAAACATCTTCTGTCCTCGGGCGGAATGTGTGGGAGCCGTTAGGCCCGTGTTCTCATCCCCGTGGCAGCCAGACGCAATCAGAAGGGAGGAAGAGTAGCTTCATAGAACCGAGAGAAGTATGCAGGTCCTCCCGCACGTACAGTCTGGGGCCTGGTCACAGAGCCCGGGAAGCAGAAGCATCCAGGGAGCAGGCTTCAAGTCCAACACTGAGCAGTATCCGTGCCTCCTTGAAACCGGAGACGGAAATGACCCAGGGCAGTGTCCCGGTGGCCACCCCCTGGGATGCTTGCTGGGGAACTTTCCTGCTGCCAAAGCTGTCAATGCTCAGCAGAGACTAAGCCCGTGCTGGCACCACCAGGACATTATCTCAGTTAATCCTCACAAACAGCCCTGAAAAACAAGCAAGGAAACTGATGCACAGAGAGGGGGAGTAACTCACACAAGGTCACACAGCCAAGTTGGAACCCCAATTCCATCTAATTCCAGAGTCTGTGCTCCTTCTTTTAGTGGGAGGGTCTAAACACCCACCTCTTCATCAGCTCAGCCCCCAAGCCTGGGACCAACCAGCCAGCTGGGAGTGGGAAAGGACGATGAGTCCTGGGGCCAGGGCACCCTCTGCCCACTCTGGCATCCGATGCCCAGAATGGGTTGGAAGGTGGGGGGGGGAGGGGCAGTCTTCCTCCTGGTGCCTTCAGGAAGTGAAGACCAGCCTGGACCAGTGGGAAAGGCAGGGCTGAGCTGTGTCACAACCAGGTGGCACCCACGGGGACCATGCTCCTTGGTGTGGGTCACCAGGTGCCATGCCCACCTCCCCCAAATCAGGGTGTGAGGAAGGGCCAGGCCCTGCCATCCCTTCCTTCCTTCTCTGGAAAGGAAGCTGGTGTGCATTAAAGAATGAACATGCCCAATCAAAACCACACTGAGATACCACCTCACGTGGATCAGAGTGGCTAAAATGAACAAATCAGGAAATTATAGATGCTGGCGAGGATGTGGAGAAACGGGCACCCTCCTCCACTGTTGGTGGGAATGTAAACTGGTGCAGCCCTTCTGGAAAACAGTGTGGAGGTTCCTCAAAACATTAACACTAGAACTCCGCTAGGACCCAGCATCAGCACTGCTAGAAATTTACCCAAGGGACACAGGAGTGCTGATGCACAGGGGCACATGTACCCCAATGTTCATAGCACTTTCAACAATAACCAAATCGTGGAAAGAGCCTAAGTGTCCATCAACGGACGAATGGATCAAGAAGATGTGGTTTATCTATACCATGGAATACTACATGGCAATGAGAAAGAATGGAATCTGGCCACGTGTAGCAACATGGATGGACCTTGAGGGTGTTATGCTGAGCGAAATGAGTCAGGCAGAGAAGGACAGACACCATATGTTTACACGCATAGGTGGACTAGGAGAAACTTAACAGAGGACCGTGGGGGAGAAGAAGGGGAAAAATAGTTGGGGAGAGGGAGGGAGGCAAACCATGAGAGACTTTTGAATACTGAGAACAAGCTGAGGGCTGTGGGGGTGGAGGGGAGGGGAAGGGGGGAGATGGGCATGGAGGAGGGCACTTGTGGGGATGAGCACTGGGTGTTATATGGAAGCCAACTTGACAATAAACTAAAGGAAAAAAAAAATGAACATACCCGACTGTGTGCGCAAGCCTTCCCGCTCCTGCTTGCCCAGGCCTGTAGTGAGGCCTCCCTGCCGTCCCCACATCTCTAGCCGCAGGTAGACATCACCTAGAACTTGGAGCCTGAGTTAACAAGGGGCGCTGGCCACGCTGATGGCCCGGCCGGCGCAAACGGCGCCCAGGGGTTCTTTGGAGAGGTGAGTGCTTGAGGAGGGGGTGAGCAAGGCTCTGAGCGGGGCGTGAGGGCTTTCCTGAGGCCTCCGGGACAGCTCTGGCGGGGCTGGAGGCCTGGAAGGGAGCAAAGGTTTGTCCCAAGAGCGCTGGAGAGAGACGAGCCACAGCCGAGCGGGGCAGTTTCAACGCCAGATACCAGGGGGCAGTGCTGCGCAGCGAATGCGGCCCAGGCCCGCACGCTCCCCGGCACCCCTCCAGGCTGCAAAGTTGTCCCTAGAGCGCTCCGGACCCCAACAGCCCTCTGGCCCCATGACGCGCTCAAGGGGGCACCCTCCTCCGCCGTCACTGCCCGCAGCCGGACCGGCTCTGCTGGGGAAAGACAGCGGCCACCTGGCTGGTGTTTGACCCCGGGCTTGGCCCTGCAGAAGTGTAAGCTGCGGCGGCGGCGGGGTGCCCCGTCGGGTTCTGCAGGCAGTGCGCGCAGGGGTGGGGTTACCTGGAAGACGGGGCTTGAGGAGACATCCTCCGCCCGCCAAAATGCAGACGCGCCTTTGAAAGAGAAGGGACGTCCGAGGTGGGCCGTCTGCGTTCGTAGCCCTGCGGATCTACTTGGAAACCCGTCGGAGGAGAGGTGGGCGGTCAGGCGGGGGCCCATCCTCCGCCAGGTTGGAGCTCTCCCAGAGGCGCGTGGGGGTGGGGGGGGGGGGAGGGCTGCCCTTTCGCGCCAACCCCCGGCCCCGGGCCCACCCCTTGGAATCCGTGGTGTGTTAGACAAACGCCTTTCCTTCTAGCCTAGAGGAGGTCGTGTCTGGCTTTAAAATCGGCAGCAACAGTGGGCAGAACGGTGACACGCTCCGAGCTTTTCCCCCCGCGGGGCCATGAACTCCAACGCCTGTCGCAACTCGTTGAAAGAGGTCAAGCCCTCCAGGCTCCAAGCCCAGGGAGCTTGGTGAAATTTAAACGGGACATGATTCTCTTTGGGTACGGCCTGCTTTTACTAGAATTTTTGGTTTTGTTTTTCTCTTCTTGTTTCTAATAGCCGCTCTGCAAAAAAAAAAAAAATAAATAAAGTAAAATAAAATAAGGCAGCTGCACGTCAGTGTTTGAATGCTAGAAACTGTTCTTTGAAGAATTCACACCTTAAAATTGCTTTCTGTGAGCCCAGAGGAAGAACTTATAAACCACCGTTATGTAATTTGAAACCATCAATAGTCCCTCTTTAAAGCTGTCTTTATTGTGGGAAGTCAAGGTAATGATTTTGTCGCTAATTTCATCCCAATGTACTGCGTCGCTTTTATAGCCTTTCAAAGGTAAGTGAAAGGCATCAATCTGGGACCCTTTTTGTGGCCGATTAACAGTTTAAACTGGTTTCCTAACCCTGTCACAACTATTGGGCCGATAAACAGGATTTCTGGGGAGGCATTAGCAAGTCTGTAAATAGATCATTTTTTAAAAAAACTCGGGCAATTTTGCACTCCTCTGGCAAAAATAAAACATAGGTCCACAGGGTGGTGTGTGTGTGTGTGTGTGTGTGTGTGTGTGTGTGTGTGTGTGTTTCTCACCTCCAAGAAGAGGTAGTTACCAAGGACTTCTCAAGAGCTGTTTGTGTCCTGGTTATGATGATGATGATGATGACTGTCATAATCTTAGGAGAAAGTGAACAAGCTGAGGACACAGGGATGGAAATCAATGGCTTTTAGGCACTGCATGGACTCTACCTTATGGTTGGAAATGTCCTCCCTTTAATCATTGGCAAGGCTGGCTGTCGCTGCAAATCTTTTCTGACATAGCACCATCCAAACAGAACAATCCAATTTTTTTTGCAAGGGTTCTACGGAAGAAGATCCTTTATGTAAGACACTAGTAACAGAGCTGCGGGAGGAAGGAGGGACATGAAAGCAAACTAGACACCAGCCTAGGGTGGCCGGAACATCATCTTTTCCCTCCCTCTGAACCACTGAAAAAGTTACTAATTTTTAAATTGAAGCAAAAAGGCAAACTGGGTGCTTTGAGATCTTTTAAGTTGTTTTTTCTTTTTAATTAAATTTAGGCCCAGTCCTACTAGAAGTTGTTTTTAAATGTCGCTGATTTTCTCTGATGGAACCCTGACCTCTAACTCCTGGCTCCGGTCTGGACTGCCCTGGGGACTGCGCCCTTCCCCGGGGTCACCTGAGAGTTACCTTCACGTGCAGCCGCGGCCACTTTCTCCAAAGGGAGGGCGCAGCTATCCCCGTGCAAAGCCAGGGGGGGAATTATAAGTAGGCGTGAAACTGTCAAGAGGCCCAGCCTGGCGCCCACCCCCACAAGGCGCCGGGGAAGGCGACGTCCCCGGGCCCGGAGCGCCACCGAGATAGTGCTCTGCAGCCGTGGGCGGGAAAGCGTTGGCTGTTTTGTCTTCCCAGCCCCCTCCCGCGCGGGGTTCTGGGGTAAAGGGCCCGGGCCCGGGAGGAAAGGGCGAGAAGGCGCTTCTGGGCTCGCTGGCGTTGCAGCCTCTTCGGGGCCCTCGCCTCGCCCCTATTCCTCGCGGCCCGAGGCGGGGCCGGACGCGAAGGTGAGGTGTCCGGGCGGGCGGGGACCCCAGCCCCGGGTGGGGCCCCTGCACTCAAGAGCCGTCGGCGCGCGGGCCGCCTCCCTCCCGGGCCCCACGTGCAGGGGGGCTCCTGGACCCCGAGAACGCGGCGACTCCGGGCAGGGGGCGCCTCCCCAGCCCCAAGGGAAGGACTGCCGCGACGGAGGGGGCGGGCGGGCCGGCACGATTGCATTTTGAGCTCGGCTGCCCCCTGCCAGAGGCAGAACTCCGACCCGACGCAGACCCCCGCTCCGGCCCCGGGCCCTGCCCGGCTCCCCGAGGCTCTGGTGGCCCTGTCTCCTCCCCTCCTGCAAACGCCACCTCCAGTAAAAGGCGCTCACCCTACCCAGCTTGGCGAGCCCCCAGGCCGGCCCGGAGCCGCCCCAGCCGCCGCCCAGGGTCGCAGCCTGCGGATCCCCGGCCGAGAGAGGCGGGCGGAGAGAGCGCAGCGTCCCGCGGGTCGTGCCTTCCCCAGGCGACCGCACCGGCTGGGGCTGGGGGTGGGGTGGAGACGGCGGCAGGTGGCCGGGCGCGGGGACCCAGCTCCGCTGCAGGGCCGCCCTGGGCTCCGCAGCGACCTCCCGTAGAGCCCAGCCCCGGCCCTCCGGCCCAGGACGCGGCTCCCGGCCCGCCCTGCCTCCCCCTGCCCGTCGTCTGGCTGCGCTCTCCGCCTTCGGCTTTTCCTCTCCCTCCCAGGGTCTCCACCCCTGCTTGTCTCCCCAGCTCTGCTCTCCTTCGCTCGACTCCTTTCCTCCCCACCTCGTCCCCCGCCCCTACGCCTCTGCAGTTTTTTTTTTTTTTAATCGCAGAGAGTTCCAAAGAGACCCCATAAACCCAATAAACCAAAAATGTAAGCACTGCCCAGATCCGTGTACGTATCCTGTCGCTTCTAGAAGGCAAATTGACGCCGGGCGGATTTGGATGGGCTTCCTGGGAGAGGCCGGGAAGCTTTCAGATATTCTAAGTCAGGAGACAGCTGGCTGTGTTCTCGGCATCTCTGCAGCGGCTGAGGACTTTCTTTCTTCATCCTCAGACATCCCCAGCCCAGGACGTTAGCCCATTGTGCAGATGGAGGACGTGGAGAAGGGAGGTAACCCCGACTATCACCAACTTAATTTTTCTCATGTGGTGGATTTCAGTCCTTTGAATACTCTACGTCCTGTTTCCTCTTCCTCTTACTTCATTTCTTGACATTTTCTTGGATGGTTTAAGTAACAGGAAGAAGATAAGGCGAAGATAACCCCATACCTTTCAATAGAGTGAAATAAATAGCAACCTGAAATTACAGCCACAGAACTATCACAAATGAAACTGTGTTTGTGAAAATCTGTAACCCTAGCTATGTAATTTGGAGCGCCTCATGAAAAAGGATATTGCACAGGTGAAAGTGATTTTACAATTGCTTCCATATTTTTAATATTTTTCAAAATTGTGGAGAGGGCTTTTCTTGAATACAAGGATGAATGTTTCAGCCTGGAAAGTTCGCGGTAGCCTTAGTCATTGGAGGGCAGCAGTTATCATAAATTGCCTTTAAAGTGTATATTAAAGTGATTGAAATTTGTTTCCTTTTTAAAAAAAAATGGTCTCTGAAGTTGAAAACTTTCCACCCGTACCGTATAGGCTTTTCTGAAACTTTAAAATAATTTCCATGAACTTTTTCTTACAGAAATTGCATGTTAAATGCAATGTTCCTAAGACTCTTTTAAAAATAGGAGTTGAAACACAGCCTTCAAAACTACCAATTTCCCTGCCAGATTCTTTAATCTGAGCATTCCCCTGGGTGCCTGGACCTTGCTTTTATTGAAGCAGATTTTCAGGAGGAAAAATGTGCATTCCTGGAGAACTCTGCTTTAGGGCAAGTCCTAAAGTGATGGAGGTTTGGACTTCCCACACCTATCAGGGTGCACAGGATTTGGGCTGTGGGATCAGTGTAATGCCCAGCAAATATTTTAGGTATGCTGACAAGTTGAAGGAGATGTAAAAACTCGTGGCCAGATTCATGTAAGATGAAGACAGAATTCAGTAATGGTTCCTCATTTTGCATGAAGCACTCAGATACCGAGGAAGAGGAGGCATTGAGATCTGAACTGCCCAAAGTGTCTCAGCGCCTTCCTGTTTATTACTTGTCATCATCCCTTTTCCATAGCTCATTCCGTTTGCCCAGCCCTGAGTACCTGGGGACTTACACTTACCGGAAAACTGTTTGCTTTACTTTTCCCCCATTATTTGTAACAACTTGAACCGAGTCGGCCTTATCCAAATTCTTATCCTTCTAACTTTGTTCGTTAGCAGCTAGATCACCGACTTCAAGTTTTTCTGTTCCTCCATAATTTTTACTTCCCTCCCCCTTAACTTTGTTCCTGGTCTTCAAACTAGTTCTTGCTTATTATGCTCCCCATTTATTCTCTTGACCAAAGGTTTCTAGGATGTAATTTACATTACTGACCAAATTTCCAAAGCACCTTCAATACTAACTGATGCCTTTCATCGCCCACTGGAGTATTTTTTCACCAAAGAGCTCTTATCAACCCAGAAAGGTGAAGGAGGAAGATGAGATAATCACATACAGGTAACTGAAGGCAGAAACATCTCATCATTGAGTTGTTGGGGTTTTTTTTTTCCCCCTAATGAATGTCTTTAAATTAGAAATACCAGACTAATTACTGTAGTAATAATAATAATAATGATCAAATAAATTGCCACCCTCCACTGGGTATTCAGGTTCACTAAGCAACACTAAAACACACAGATAGTCGCCATGCAAAGCATCAAAAGGCTGTGTTTGTGACTCTGAACACCTAGTTCCTATTACTAGCAATCTATCTGGCATCCTTCTTTGTAGAAAAACCTGATCTCATAGAGGAAAGGCAAAAGTTAGAGGGATGCCCCGACAGCTGATACGAAATAATTCTCTTGTTGAAATGCGTGAAGGGAACGTCACCATCATGAATTGGTATTTCCGTGTCCTGTGTCAGCCCCAAGGAGAGAGAATTTGGAACTGGAGGGAAATGGCAGTTATCAGGAAATGTAA
Source organism: Proteles cristata cristata (assembly GCA_017311185.1). Lineage (NCBI taxonomy): Eukaryota > Metazoa > Chordata > Mammalia > Carnivora > Hyaenidae > Proteles > Proteles cristata. Next base: position 1,931,817 of record JAESUZ010000548.1, on the reverse strand, counting down.
TGCTTGCTCAGAGAATTCTAAGCAAATCAATCACCTGTCCAGGCAGGAGTTTTTTGTGGTGGTGGTGGTGGTGTTTTTGTTTTTTGTTTTTTTTTCTCAAATATCCATTTTCCATTTGTTTTACCCAATTCAAAAATTTTTCCCAAGAAGAAAATACGCTTGTAAAATGTCTCATTAACAGCAGAGATGAATTGGACCTCAACTTCTGAATGCCATGCAGCTTTAATGGAGATTGTAGAAGTTTGTGGAATGAAAGAATACTGCCAGCTAGTATTCGGACTGTTTTCCATCTGTGTGGTAGAGTTTGAGCTGTGTGTTCTACAAAAGCTTTGGTGGGTTGAAGGATGACTTAGGTCCTGAATTTACATTTATTTTTGTCTTAAACATGAAGCCATGTTTATTTTCCAAAATTTCACATTTTAAATACTTTCTACGTACATTTTTCTTGCCTTTAAATTGTTATCTGATTTAATTCTGTTTTGAGGGACACCTTAGAGAGTCTCTACATTTAGTATTATTTTACAAGGGGGAAAAATTGGAAGGTACTGATTTCTGTGTCAAATGTATGGATCACTGGTGTCATTCTTCGGGCAGCCCGATTAATACTTACAAAATAAAGGTTTTCTCTTCAACGGATGTGGAACTTTACCCAGACAAAGTACGTCGGTGTGATCAGCAGTCCTAAAATGAGTAGAGGTGAGGCGAGATCTCAGCTGGTCCTGAAGCATGATGCAGTGATTGTGTTTTTATGGAAAGCCTGTTTTGTCCAGCGGCTGGTGAATTTCAAATGGTCCCCAACGCCTGTCTCTGAGGTGAGGGGCTCAGCCACACTAGTTCAGTTAGCCTCTGTACCCCGCCCCCCATCCAGCAACATTCCAGCCCCGAGCACCTCCAAATGCAAGACTTTTATAACCAAATGGAAGCCGCTGGGAGGGGCTCGCCTGCTGGATCAACAGTTTTTACTTTAAAAAGAAGGTAGCAGTTCAGCCCCGTGTTTGTTTTTGCTGAGCACCTCGGTTTTGCCTCCGCATTTCCCCACCAGCAGGAGACCATTACCCAGGACAATGTTCTATTCCATTGTCGTTATCTCCCACGGAACTAAAACAATGCTCTGTTTGGCCTCCTAGGCGAGGGGGATTTGTTCTGCTCTTCCTTAAGCAGAGTTTCCGACTGAGTTTCTGACCCAGTCACTTGATATCCAGCAGGGATACCTGGTGACAATATTTTTTTAAATCTGCTAGCTTGTGTTTTGTAATTTCATTCTCTGCGAAGTAGCCCAGAAACTCGATTCTCAATCAGGAAGAATCACACCGTGGCTAGGGGAAGAGGGTTTGCTAGAGCCGCATGAGTCCTATAATTTAGATCAGCTAGACAGGATTTATTTATAGTTGTCTTATTTTTTTGCTTTGTATTATTGAATAGCAAACCCTAACAGGTTTGTAATATCGTATTGTTGATTATCAAACCCTAAAACCTTAGAAACCATAAGATCTGAGTTATTTTCCATTGGGCCAACGTGTTTCCTTTCTGTTTCCTCTCTTGAAAAGACATAAATAAATTTTATATGCATACATATAATACATATAATATTACAACATAGCCAGATTTCTAACATTCCTATGACACACATTGATGAACATTAACTCTGGAGCTATTTTGTCAGACTTGAGATCCTCTGTAACAGCGGAACAAGCCCACAGAATAGGAAAAAACCTGAATTGCTATACGCATCTGTCTTTATACATATTTACACAGGCTCTATCCCTAAGTGCGTTTCCCCTGGAAAAATGTTATGTAGCTGAACGCAGGTCTAGTGGCAGAAAAACGCATTTGTCCTGGAGCTAAAGAATCAGTAGGGCCCTTTGGACTGTTTTTGCCCTTGAACTTGGGGCTGACTAATTGTCAGTATCCCTCCCGTACTTGCAATTGCTTCATTGCTCAGGTTTAGCTAGGAGTAACCTGGGAAGCACAAACGTAACAGCTGCTTATAATAAAAGTGTAATTGGCCAAGATGGGCTACCTGAGGAGATTAAGCCTCCTGCTAATGAGGCCAAGGTCGTATGCTGATTTGCTTGGCTTTGAGATGGTAATAAAATAGTCCTTGTCTTCCTGCAGTCCCAGTGGCTGGGTCTGGGGCAAACCTACCTTCACAAGGCTAGTAGAGAAATAGTTCAGAGCCCAAGTCTTACTGGGGAACAGGAGAGCCATTGTAGGAGACGACATGGAAATCCAGTTAAGAATCAAGGGGCTGGAGGGGCGCCTGTCCGACTTCGGCTCAGGTCATGATCTCACGGTCTGTGGGTTCGAGCCCTACACTGGGCTCTGTGCTGACAGCTCAGAGCCTGGAGCCTGCTTCAGATTCTGTGTCTCCCTCTCTCTCTGGGCCTCCCCCGCTCATGCTTTGTCTCCCTCTGTCTCAAAAATAAATAAAAACTATTTAAAAAAAAGAATCAAGGGGCTGGGGGCAGGCAGATCTGTGTTTGAATACTGACTCCCCCATTTGCTCTGTTGATGACTCTGAGAAAGTTACTAACCACTCGGAACTTCTGTTGCCTTAGCTCTAAAAATAGAGGAAATAAAAGTAATAGCGCCCTATTATTTGTTAGACAGCTTAAATGACAAGAGGCATGTCCTTGCTCCGCACTAGTGATCATATTCAGGGGCCAGCACTGCCCATCTAAGACCCAACCCTATGGTTCTTCCCAGTCTTGCCCTTGACTTTGGGAGGAATGGCCACTCCGTGGATATTGCAGTCACATGTTCTACTCCTAGATCACAGGGGGCTTGTTGTCATGGACAAGTGGAAGCGTCATTTATTTTGCTCTACAAACCTCAGGGTTTGGGCTTATAAGAGCCAAATTGTGCCTGATCAATCACACTCTTTCCTGATTACTCCTCTGGGCACTATTTGTGCTATTCCTCTCCTTAGATCCAACGCCTGCGTCGCTTGCCCGTGTTTGTGGCTTTAGAAACCTCCCCACCATGTGGGCCTGCTTTCCCTTCATCACTGTTTCCTTGACTGAAGCCTGAACCCTGTAACCACACCACACTGGTCACAAGGTCAGGGGACAGATCCCTGATCTCGACAACTTGGTCTAGGTATGGATACAAATGTGCATGAAAAGAGAACCAGCATTAGAAAGCAAGGCATGAACTGTGTTGCAAATGTGGTCAAGGAGGGCCTGGGTGGCTCAGTCCGTTAAGCGTCTGACTTCAGCTCGGGTCATGATCTCACAGCTCACAGTTTGAGCCCCGCATCAGGCTCTGTGCTGACAGCTCAGAGCCTGGAGTATGCTTTGGATTCTATGTCTCCCTCTCTCTCTGCACCTCCCCCACTCGCTCTCTGTCTCTGTCCTTCTCAAAAATAAATTTAGAAAAAGAAAAGAAAATGTGGTCAAGGATGTGCTGTGGCATATCCCACTGTGAACCTCACTTTGCTCCTCTGAAAAGCTGGAGGGCACCCTCCCCGGTCAGCTCCTCTCCTAGGATGTCAGTGGAAAACAGATGAGGTAGCCTCCTATGGAAGCTTCCTGTCACCTGCAAATCAACAGTACAAAAACCAAAGTGAGAGGGGCGCCTGGGTGGCTTAGTCGGTTAAGCGTCCGACTTTCGCTTGGGTCATGATCTCGCGGTTCGTGGGTTCGAGCCCCGCGTCGGGCTCTGTGCTGACTGCCAGCTCGGAGCCTGGAGCCTGTTTCAGCCTGTGACTCCTCTCTCTGACCCTCCCTGCTCACGCTGTCTCTCAATCTCTCTCTCCTAGAAATAAAAAAATATTAAAAAAAAAAAAAAAAAACCAAAGTGAGAGGCATTACATGAAATCATAAGATGCAGGAAAACAACCCAATCATTACTAACCCTTAAAAGGTGACTAGAGGGGCGCCTGGGTGCTTAGTCGGTTAAGTGTCCGACTTTCGCTTGATGCATGATCTCGCGGGTTTGTGGGTTCGAGCCGCGTCGCTCTGTGCTGACTGCCAGCTCGAGCCTGGAGCCTGTTTCAGTCTGTGACTCCTCTCTCTCTGACCTCCTGCTGCACTGTCTCTCTCTCTCTCTCTTAGAAATAAATAAAATATTTAAAAAAAAAAAAAGGTGACTAGAGATGACAGATGCCAAATTCAATGGCTTGAAGTCTGGTTCCATCCGAGGTGAGGAAGGAGGGGGAAGTGCAATGGGAACAGGTGTACCAAGGGCCTTCCGTTATGTTGCTGTGCTCTGTCTCATGTTGAGGAATGGTCATTATGTCCTTTTCATAAATTTTGGTATACGCGTGTGCGCACGCGCGCGTGCGCGCGCGCACACACACACACACACGACTTTAGTTGTTGGTCTTAAAAGTTTTATCTTACAGATGAGAAAACTGAGGCCCCGGAGGAGGAAATGCTTGCCTAGAATCAGCCTCTTAGTCACCAGACTAGTGCTATGTCTGAACTGTTTCCCTCGCGACCCCTCCATCTGTATTTTCTCTGTCCTCTGTAAATCTTAGCAACATTCTTGATTTCTCTCTCTCCCTCACCCCCAAGCTCAATCCAACAGCAGGTCCGGCCAGTCGGACCTTCTTACGATGTCCTGAGTCTACCCATTTCTCCTCGTTGCCACTGCCTGCGTGTCGGTTCCCCAGCAGCCCTCTACTGATGGTGGGTCATGAAAGTGGAGAGTTGCGAGGCCATGGTGCCAGGGTTCCTGGTTGGGTCCCCACTGAGAGAGCACCGCATGCATTCACGTGGAAACCAGAATTATCCGCCACCCCTGTTATGCATACTTCACAGGGCACTCGTGTGGATAAACGTGAAGACACTCGGAGACTATGAAGCGTGGTCCGCATCTGCATGTGTAGGTAGGGAAGGGTGCATCCCTGCTTCTGCAGTTATACATGACAGGCATGTCCCTCAGTGCTGTCTCTGATTCTCTGATGGGACACCTCACTCACTTTCTGGGCTGTGACAGATGATCATGGGGCTGCCTTATCCTCCTTGCTAGATGGAAACCCCTCCATGGTAGGAGCCGTGTCTGAGTCATCCGCACATACCCCTCAGATCCGGGGCTTGGGGGGACAGAGCATGCGCTCAGCTGAGTAGGTGGTGATTGAACCTTTATACAAAATAAGCCCGTGCTATTGCTGCTGGTGTTTCCATTCCACCTGTGCGCCTTTTCCTCCTATCCCCATGGACGGAAGGCACCCCTTTCTCTGGGACGCCCGTCCTTCAATGCCCGGCTGAGCCCCACATCTGCAGAGAAGTCATGCTCCACACCAGCTCTCCTCACTCAGCCCTTCCTTCCTTCCCCAATTGCAGCCTGGGCCACAGAGCTCAGCCTTCAAGGAGGTCTTGACTCCTTTGACATTTTATTTGTTTTTTACTTTATTTATTTATTTTTTAATGTTTTATTTATTTCTAGGAGAGAGAGAGAGACAGCGCGAGCAGGAGGGTCAGAGAGAGAGTCACAGACTGAAACAGGCTCCAGGCTCTGAGCTGGCAGTCAGCACAGAGCCCGACGTGGGGCTCGAACCCACGAACCGCGAGATCATGACCTAAGCAAAAGTCGGACGCTTAACCGACTAAGCCACCCGGGCGCCCCTTCATTTGACACTTTAATGGGAGGTTGGAGGTGCCCTGGGCTGGGACCACCGGGTCCGGGAGCCCCCTCCTGCAACACGGGAGGTCCTCAGCTCCCGGGGGTGGGTACCAGCACATTACCTGGCTGGTAGCTGCTCAGTGAACAAATGAAGAGCTTCTTCATTGGGGTCCCTGCTTGCACCCTTACCCTCCTAGAGTTCTTCTTTACACCACTAAAGAGGTCTTTTGAAAGCATAAATCAGAATGCAAACCTTCACATGGCTTCCCATTGCTCTTAGACTAAATACGAAACTCCTTCCCATGACCTAGGAAGCGGTCTATGACCTGGCCCCGTTCTCCCATCCCAAACCCCTCTCCTCCTCTCTCCCTGACTCAGCCAGGCCAGCCTCCCTTCTGCTCCTCTAACACACATTTCTACATATTTCTGCCTCAGGACTTTTGCACGTATCTTTCCTCTGCCTGGGAAACTCTTCCCCCGGTTCCACATTTGCTTGGCCCAAGGAGCCCAATAGCACACTCTATCACTATCGCCTCAACACTTACCCACTGTCCGAAGTGATCCGATTGCTTAATGACGTGGTGTGTCCCTCGTTTAGCGTCCCTTTCTCCCCCTAGACGATGGGAGCTTACAGTCTAAGAAGCAAGGCCTGTGTTTGACTTTTGCACTGCTGTGTCTCCAGACACTTAACACCTGGCAATTAATAGGTGCTCAGTAAATCAATGAGTGGGGGGGGGGGGAAGTCATATCACACTGTTATGGACTGAACTGTATCCCAATCCCCTGCTCAAATTCATATCTCGAAGCCCCAAATGTGGCTGTATTTAGAGAGATCACTTAGATTAAATGACAAGAAAAGAGTGAGGCCCTGATGGGATTAGGATTCTTATAATTAGGATGATAAGAAGAGGAAGAGCCACAAGAGCTTTCTCTGTTTCCTCAAAAGCATGGAGGAAGGGCCGCATGAGGACCTACGGGAAAGTGGCTGTCTACAAGCCGAGAAGTAAAGTCTTGCCCAAAACCAACCTTTATGGTACTTTGGCCTTAGCCTTCTGTCCTCCAGAACTGTGAGAGAATACATTTCTGTTAAGCCCCCCAGCCTGCCGCATTTTGTTACGGCCGCCCTAGCAGGCTAATGCGTACACCATCACTAAGTAGTTGGCTGGCCTTGAACAAGTCCATGTGTTTTGGTTTCCTCATCTGTGAAATGAGGCTAATAATAGCGCCTGTTTCATAGAGTTCCAGTGAAGATTTAAAGCAATTAATCCATGCAAGGCGCTTAGGGTACTCTATTAGGGTTCGCTATTTGTATTACCAATAGCAGGTTCAGTTAACTCAGAGAGGAACAGCAGTGATGCCAAATGTCAGAACTCCTGGGTAGGGTATGAAAGAAAAATGGCACCTGGGGAAAGAGATGGCTTGGGGAGGCCCTAGACAAATGCAGGTGCAAGGAAGCAGGGAAAGAAGAGGAGATCTCTTGGAGAGACAGGCTGGGAGGAGGGACTATGAGATGTGCTCAAGTGGTAAGAACAGGGTAGTCTGGCTTGGGCAGAGTCTGGACAGGAGAGAGCCCATTTTTATTTGCACGGCACACTGGTGTTTTAAAGCGAGGGAGAGGTCGGCAGACATTCTGAGCAGGTTTCTTATGCTGATTTCATCCCCTCTACCAACAGCCACCATGTCTCTCCCTCCTGGGCACCACGCTCTTTCTCTGTCCATCGGCACACTCTGCTTCTCCTGTTCTCCAAGCACCCACCGGAAGAAATGGCCTGGGAAGTGGGGTGTCTGTCCGATTTTTAGCCCCTATGCTATATCATCGTAAGTCTGCTATTCCATCCCTCTCTCCCTTTGTGGTATGCAAAGATTTGCTCTGTAAAGATTTCATGTGTGGGGTTTTTTTTGTTTTGTTTTTTGGTTTTGTTTTGTTTTTTGTTAGTTTGTTTTAGGTAGACTTCACGCCCAGCACAAAACCCAATGAGGGGCTTGAACTCATGACCCCGAGATCAAGACCTGAGCTGAGATCAAGAGGAGTAGACGCTTAACCGACTAAGCCACCTGGGTACCCCTGCAAAGAAGATTTTAACTAGAATGGTCAATTTGCTATCAAGTAAGTTGTTCTGTGTAGACAGCCAGAATCATTTTTTGCTTGGTTTTCTTGTTTTCAATTCTCCTTTCCCGCAAAACTGAAGCAGGTTGGGGTCTGAGCCCTCCCATCACTTATTGTCTTTATCTTTCTTCTTTGCTCTTCTCCTAGAGCTGAAGAACTGGCCTTAGGATCCACGGACATTTCTCATGCTCTCTCGCTGCTTCCTGTCTGGTGGGGTAAACACCAGTCTCCAGTCTCTGCCCCAGACTCTCCGGATGCAAAGAGAGAACGGCAACCATGGAGCAGAGAAGGTGGGCTGGTCTCCTGACTCTGTTTCTGCTTCCTAGAGCCTCGCCACTCTGGGCTCCCTGAACCTCGCCTGTAAAATAGCACCGTCTTGGGGAAGATTGACATGAAGCTCTCGCCCACCCATAAAGTGTTGGGTGAGTGTGATGTTCTCACCGTTTCAGCACTTGACTATTCGGTTCTCTCACGTTCCCCAGCCTCATGGTGCCTGGATCTCCAAACTGACAAAAGAAAAAGGGGTGGGGCTTGGTTGGGTTCAGGGCGCTTCTCGCCACATAGAGTGTCCTTCACTTGACTCGGGGTTCGAACTACTCCATTATGGCACAAACCTTGATGGGCAGTTTGGTGTGAGATGTTCTTCAGGAACAGCAAGCGGTGACACCCTGAGACCCATCCCGGGGCTCCCCAGTTTTGCTAGGTCCTCAGAGAAATGGCAGCCCGCACCCTCAGCTTCCCGTGCAGCCCAATGTAACAGACAACTGCTTCCTACATCCTCACCATCTTTGGTGCCTCAAGGGCCAGGCAGGCAGTGGGAATGGGGAGGGGGCCACCCCGGTGGGGAGCTAGAGAGCACAGGCACCTGCCAAGAGGGCAGACACTTCTCATCTCCAGCTGATTGCTGTGGTGGAAAAAATTAGTCTGGTACAATGAGGTTGTCTAATGTGTTAAGAGAGATTTGGAGTTCAAGTGTTTAGGTATAATCCCCTTATTTTTTAAAACATTGAAAACTAACTTAAATATTAAAAAAAAAAATTACAATGTGGACCACACAAAACATGAAACCACAGACTAGAATTTGGCTCCAGTTTTCAGCCTTTGCTTCAACTACCTTGGCATATGGATAGGCATTCAGCCTAGCCATTCTCTGTGACTTACCTGTGTTTTCTTTGGGGCCTTGTCCAAATACCCAGCAGCACTCATGTAATTTGGGCAGCCTGATGACTCTGCCATAAAGCAAGTAGTCTCAACCTCAGGACCTGCCGTCCCTAGGGCTTGCCGTGTGTGACCACAGATTCTGAGAATGTTAGAGCTGGGACCCCAGAGGATCACTGGTCCTGTCCTGCAGAAAAGAAAGTGAAGGTCAGATGGACTAAGCTCTCGTCTGGGGTCACTCATCTTCTTCTTAGTCACCCAGTTGGAGCAATAAATAGTACAGTCTCCCAAACCCTGGTCCCGTTTCCTTTCTCTTTTACTAGAACTTCTACTTCCGGCTATACATGATGCTTTTTGCTTCAATGCCAAATACATCCTCCCAAGAAGGGGTCTCAAATCTGTGAATATTTTGAAATGTGTATGTACTGAGCAGGAGCACCAAATATTTGAGCATCTGGTAGGTGGAGGGCACGGGCGGGGGGGGGGAGGGTCTGCTCCCTGCACCTCTTTCTGAGGCCCCTTCTGTAGAGACGGTGGACAGAGATTGGTTGATCCAGGATGCAGGCTCCTCCTCCTATCTATCCAGGGTTCAGACAAGCCCCACACAGAAGAATCTTAAGGAGAGGGGACCACACCAGCCACAGGCACCCAGGCTGTTCGCAGGAGGATGCTTTATGGTGTCTGCTACTTGGTCTCCCTTTGGGGCTGTCAAGGTAGTGACATGATGTTGCCATAAACAACTTCTGAGGCTCCTTAATGCCACCTCCAAACTTCAATATCTAATCCCTCCCAAAGCTATTTACAGTTCTGTGTACTCCTCTTCATGAACGTTATATCTTCATTTTATTAGCTTTTTCAGATAATTCAAACAGATTGCAGAGGCTCAATTTTCCCTTCCAGAAGTCATGCTGGTTTAATTAGTTAATGTTTGTAAAGCGCTTCTGAAGAGGGAAAGTGCTGTGGAAATACTAAGTAGTAGTATTAGGAGTTTCTCAACATACTTTATAACCTCCCTCCTGCGTAAATGCCATCCTTTGATCATGTGGGGTGCATGTGAGTTCTGACTCCTGCTTCACAGAGAGTGTTTCAGCCTGCCTTTTGGGTCGCACTGGGCCCCAACACAGTTACAGCCCACTGGTGTCCCTGGGGCCACAGTTCTTCTTCTGTTGTAGCCGAGAGTCTTGGAAAAAACCAAGAACAAATGTTTCTCACAAACAGCTCCTGGCCTTTGGATTTCCTTTCTTCCTTTTGCAAATGTTAACGAGCGCCCAGCATGTACTAGGCATTCCCTGCCCCTTGGCCCCCTTGATTTGCCTGGGCTAATGGTTTCCCTGAGGGACCTTAGTTGAATCATTTCACCTTTCCGTATTCTTTGACTCCTTTGCCGGTGTTGCAATAGATCGAACACAAAATATCTGGGGATAAAAATATGCCCATGCTCTGTCTGTCTTCCTGTGTTAAACAGCTCACTTTGGCCACCTTCCAGCGGTGAATAAAGAGAAGTCTATGTGGTTTCCACTGTTTCCACTTAGGAATAGGTTTTGCCTTTTAAAATTACAGTGACGTCTCCCTGATTATAAAGGAATAAAGTGTGACACATGAAATTTTCCTAAGTTTATTGTACATTAAAATGTTTCTCAAAGGTTTCATATGCTTCTCTGCCTTCTCAAACAAAAACGCAATTTAACCTTTGAGGGCCATTTCCCTGAATACCCAATGTACATTGCATTCAGTGGCTTTCATGCCCTCAAGAACACATGAGGCTGTAGTCACTTGTGTCTAAGCAAAGTCACCCCAGGTTGTGATATTGTTTGACTCACTTGGTTTGTTTGCTCTCTCTCTGTCTCCAAGATTCCTGCCTCAGGCAGTACCTTACTTTCCCATCTGATTCCTCTAACCTTATGCAAGCTAGGAAATGGGAGCATTAGGCTCGTTAGAATTGGGCATAACATAAGAGTAAATAGGCTTTAAATGAGTGACTAAGAAGGTCACCTATGAGCAAAAAACCCAGCTGTAATTTACAAACCCTGTGACACATCATCTTAACTGCTCAATGTCCTTCTCTTCATCCCTTTTCAGTATGGCTCTCTTCTGGGGGGAGGTTCACAGAATGAGTGACTTCTGGGCCGATGTTCCTGCATATTGAAACAAAAACACTTTCTGGTTTTGATACAAAGAGTTCTTAAAGACCTACACAGAGGAGGTGTCCCCTGCTTATTGAAGAAATGGCTCCAGCAGCTTTTCAGGCAATAAGGAACTTCAGGAAATGATAGGTTTATGGTAGGCTTAAAGATACTTTGAAACACAAATGTATTCCTGTTAGAAAAATACACATTTATAAGCCAGTTTTCCTGGAAAACCTCAAAGTTCTCTGTGACCCAGAAAATGTTGTAATGAAAGCAAGCTTTCTTTTCCTTCTCTCAGAATGCCCCACCTGGAGAATTTCAGAGCCAAGCCACCACCTGTCGTCATTTTCTATTCACCACCCTAAGTGTTCCTCCGATTTCCTAACGGTGAGAGCAGAACATGTTCATTTGCATCTTTTTTTTTTTTTAATGTATAAAAAGAGAAAGCAATTCAGCACTCTGTACCCATATCCCAGTGAGGCAGCCTGATTTGATTTTCCAAAAGTGAGATCTTGGCAATGACCACCTTTGTTACATTACCGGCTCTAACGCTTTTATTCTCTAGGGTCGTAAGTGTGACATGCTATCTCTTTGACGCATGCGGCCTCCCCCGTGTAATGTCTAAATAGAGAAAGAAGAGAAATGAACATATGGGATATTGTTTAGAATTTGGTTATTTCAGGAGAGCCTGGGTGGCTCGGTTGGTTAAGCTCAGGTCATGATCTCATGGTTTGTGGGTTCAAGCCCCACGTTGGGCTCTGTGCTGACAATGCAAAGCCTGCTCAAGATTCTTTCTCTCCCTCTCGCTCTGCTCCTTTCAACTCACTCTAGCTCTCTCAAAATAAATAAATAAACTTGAAAAAAAAAAGAATTTGGCTATTTCATAGGAAGCATTATCTAATTCCTTGGTCAAGAGCATGGATTTGGATACAGAATGGTCCCGGGTTTGAATCCAAGCTATACCACCTCCTAGCTGTGAGACCACAGACAAGTTGCTGAGACTCTCTGAGTCTTGGTTTCTCATCTGTAATATGAGTGTTTCAGTTACTTATTGCACCCAAAGCTTAGTAGCTGAAAACCACAACGATATATTTTTTTCAAGATTCTGCCATTCGAACAGGATTGACAATGGATGCCTCATCTCCGCTTCACATATTGTCAGGATCCCTTATAAAGTTGCATGCAGCTGGAAGTTCCGCTGGGCTGGAACGTCTAAGATGGCCTCACTCACATGACTGGAAGTTGGTGCTACCAGCTGGGGTACTCAGTTTTCTACATGGATTTTCTGCCTCTGGTGGGCTAGACTCGTTTCCATGGAGCATGGCAGCTGGGTTCCAAGAAAGCAAGAACAGAAGCTGCCAGAGCTCTTTAAGACCTAGTGCCAGGGGCACTTGGGTGGCTTAGTTGGTTAAGCGTCTGACTCTTGATTTTGGCTCAAGTCATGATCTCAGAGTTCGTGAGATCAAGCCCTGCAGTGGCTCCATGCTGGTGGTGCAGAACCTGCTTGGGAGTCTCTCCCTCCTTCTCTTGATGGAAGAAATGGCAAGCAATTTATGGCTATTTGTAATCCAATGCAATGGGTACACACAGGGTTGTTATGAACATTAAATGAGATAATAGGAGTGGGTAAGTCCTTAATAAACAGCTGCTTATTACTGTTATATGGTACTGAATCAAAATGATGCCAACCTATTGTGATTGTATTAGATGATTTGCCATCCACTATCTGGATCTTCCAATTACTCTGGCCGGCTCTTGGTTCCTTCTTGCTATCTGTGATTCTACCTAACACAGTGCTAGCCCTATGGAAGGTGCTGGAAGAAAGACACTAGTTAAATATTTATTGAAGGTTCATTAGATGTTAGGCACTGTTCTAAGTAAGCACTTTGCTTCTGTTACATAGTAACCCCACAGATACTAGGGCTAACCTTATTCTGCAGAGTAGGCTATTGAATCACAGAGAAGCAAAGCAACCACCCTAACGTCACATACCTATTAACCCGTAGAGCTGAGCCTGGCTTACCCCAGAATCCTGTTTGCTTCTTACATCACTCTAAGCTCCCTTCCTACTCAAATATTCTATGTTTCTTCTATGTACAAAGCATATAAAGGAATTGAAGGAACTTAGTTTCTTGGTACAGAATGAAAAGTTGAGAGGTAGAGTCCAGTGGGATTGTTTGCTGGAAATGTAGTCAGAATAATTCAGAGCTTAGCTCTCTGTACATCGGCTAATACTCTATCTTTAGTTAAAAAGGGAAAGACATACTTAGATGGATAGTTACATTTCCACTTTGGATATTCAGCATCAGTTCCTTTCCCCACCCCCATTTTTTAGCTTTTTATTTAAATTCCAGTTAGTTGGGGCAACTGGCTGGCTCACTTGGAAAAGCATGTGATTCTGGATCTTGGGGTCATGAGTTTGAGCCCCACATGGTGTGTAGAGATTACTTAAATAAATAAAAGTTAAAAAAAAAAAAAAACCAGGGGATCCTGGAAGGCTCAGTTGGTTAAGTATCTGACTCTTGATTTTGGCTCAGGTCATGATCTCATGGTTCATGGGCTCAAGCCTCAATTTGGGCTCTGCACTGGCAATGCGGAATGTGCTTTGGATTCTCCCTTTCACCCTCTCTCTCTGCCCCTCCCTACCTTGTGTGCATGTGAATACTCTGTCTCACTCTATCGTTCTCTCTCAAAGTAAATAAATTAATTTTAAAAACTTAAAAATAAAATAAATATAAATTCCAGTTAACATGTAGTGTACTGTTAGTTTCAGGTGAACAATATAGTGATTTCATACTTCCATACAACACCTGCTGCTCATCACAGCAAATGCCCTCTTTAAGCCCCATCACTTATTTAACTCATCCCCCACCCACCTCCCCTCTGGTAACCATCAGTTTGTTCTCTACAATCAAGAGTCTGTTTTTGGTTTGCTTCTCTCTCTCTCTCTCTTTCTCTCTCTCTCATCCCTTTGTTTTGTTTCTTAAATTCTACACATGAGTTAAATCATATGGTATTTGTCTTACTCTGACTTATCTCAATTAGCACTATCGTCTCTAGCACCATCCACATCATTGCAAATGGCAAGATTTCATTCTTTCTGGTGGCTGAGTAATATTCCATTGTATACATGTACCGCGTCTTCTTTATCCATTCCTCAGTCGATGGACACTTGGGCTGCTTCTATAGTTTGGCTATAATAGATAATGATGCTTTATACATCAGGGTGCATGTATCCCTTTGATACTTTATATTACTATAAACTAGTAATTTATTTACTAGTACTTTTGTATTCTTTGGGTAAATATCCAGTAGTGCGATTGCTGGATCATAGGGTGGTTCTATTTTTAACTTTTGGAGGAACTTCCAAACTGTTCACCAGAGTGGCTGCACCAGGTTTCGGCATCAGCTCTTAATTAATTTGCTTCTCCAGTGCCTTAACCTCCTTCTATGAAATGGGGATGGTGGCAATTAGATAAAATGGAATTCATCAGCACATGCGACTTTGGCCGGGATGAAAATATCTGCATAAATGCTAGGTATTCTTGTTTTTAATTAGTCATTATTATCAGGTGCTCTGATTCATTGTCAGGGAAACTTAATTTCGGGTTGTATCATCTCCTCTGATGCAGTTCCTTTTAAAATGATGTCTCAGACATTAAGTTATGCTGTCCCAAACCACTCATAATCTCAGAGGAGCTCAGATTTTCTGCCAGCATATTTTCTCCTCCTACATCTTCCTGAAATAAAAAAAAATGAAAGCAGGGAAGGAAAGCACTGTGTATGTACTATCTCTGATCCTACTTTCAGATGGGGTGACGGGGCGAAGGGAGGGCGTGTGAAAAGCACCCTCAAGGCTCTGACTGTGATTTAGTTCATTTATCGGGCATCATTTCACCCAATCCCAGAGAGAGCATTCATCTTGTTCAGGTTCTGGGAAGACTGGGTGCTGGTGGGAGTGTAGCTTTAAGTCAGGAGACCATGACTGTCGCACAGATGCCCCCACTAACTAGTTGTCTAATCCTTAACAAGTTGCTTTGTCTTTCCAGGCTCATTTTCCTCATCTGTCAAGTCAAATGAAGGTTATGGAATAGATGATCTCTAAAAACCCCTTCCAGCTCTACAGTTCTATTCTGGGTCTGTCTGCACCTGCAGACAGTGACGTGGGGGGAGGAAAGGCACCGGAGAGGGAGGCAAATGTAGTCATGAGAATAAACCACATTTACCTGGAGCAGCCCTGTGTCCTCATTGGGCTGTGGAGTGGAGGCTTGTCGCACATTGTCCAAATAATTGATTGAGTTCTCTCTCCTTTCTCTCCCAGTGGACACACAGCTTTAGTTGCTGGGAGTCACAGCTGCTTCTCTGAAATTTCCATCCCAGGGCTTTCCGTCCTCCACTGTGTCCTCTCGGAAACTTGTCATGGTTTTTCTGGATGGATGCCCACAGAATTTTAATCCAGTCACACACACACACACACACACACACACACACACACACAATGTACTATGCATAACAATAAGCAAAACCAGGTTATGGGTTGAGTGTTTCTTTATTGAATTTGGTTACTTCAAGGGCTCAGAGCCTAGAGAGGCATCGCTTGTGCCATCAACCCCAAGCCACGGGGAGCCAGGGCCCATGAGTTCTCTTGGTAAAGGGTTTGCACGTGAAGCTGTAGGGAAGCGGCCCTACATCTGCTTCAGCTGCCATCCAGGATCCAGCCCTGGTCCTGACACGTCTAAGCTCTTGGTAAATGGTTGCTTAATTAAACTAGGCGTGTTCCCATAATATCCCAATTTCTTCCCCTCTCCAATAAACATGTGCATTTCCAGTAAGTGGGGAGGAAAAGACATCTCAGCTCTCATGAAACTTAGCAATGTCCCTCCAGCTTTACAAGATACAGTTCTTCCACCTTGTGGAAAGATACCTTGCTAGGAAGCTAAAAATGCACATTCCTGGACACTGCTCTCTGACGTTCATTCAGTAGGTCTGGATCCAGGAAATTATTTTATTCACTCCAGGCCAGCCTGATGGGGGGGGGGGGAGGGCAGTGATAGACTCCTAAGAAATGCTCATGCCTAGAAATAAACAGCATTGTCACAAACAAGGAGTTCGTGTTTCATTTGTATTTCACGTTGTTTTGATAAAATCTATGAAAAACAATGCTTAATCATCAGGGTTCCTGGCACTGACATTAAGGTCATTGCTCTGTATCTTGGATACATGTCTCTAGCACCTGGATATCCAAAAACTCAAAGCAGGAATAAAAAGAGCAAAGCCCCCAGGGTTGTTAGAGAAGAGCAGAAGTACCTTGGAGTTCAAATTCTGCACTTCCCAGCTGTATGACTGGGGCAAGTTAGGGAACCTCTCTGAGCCTTTGTTTTTGTTTTTGTTTTTTTTTTCCATCTATAAAACTGGGATATGATTAACCTTCCTGATGGAGGGGTTAAGAAAATTAAATGGGTTTTAAAAAAATTAAAAAAAAAAAAAGAGAGAGAGAGAGGGGCGCCTGGGTGGCTTAGTCGGTTAAGCCTCCTACTTTCGCTCAGGTCATGATCTCGCGGTTCGTGGGCTCAAGCCCCGCGTCGGGCTCTGTGCTGACTGCCAGCTCGGAGCTTGGAGCCTGTTTCAGTCTGTGACTCCCTCTCTCTCTGACCCTCCCCTGCTCACGCTGTCTCTCTCTCTCCTAGAAATAAATAACAAAAGCATTAAAAAATTTAAAAAAAAAAAAAAGAAAATTAAATGGGTTTATGCACCCCTACCTGACGGCTCAATAAATAGTTCCACTTAGGACAAAATTTGCCACTGAATCCCCACCCCCTCACCACCCAGGGAGGGGCAGTGTCTGTGACGCCTAACTTCAAATCGGTATTTGGGATTTGGTGGTAGTTTGGCGTATCCTGTGGTGCCTGATATGAAGCCCCGGACCTCCCTGGGCCTCCACTACCCACTGCGCTAGACTTTTCTAAGGGCTGCAGTTCACTCCCTGGCCGGTTCCCCTCCTCCACCTAATAGAAGAGGTGGTGGGTTGGGTATTTTTATTTTAAAAGATTCTTTTCTGGGCCTTTGACTCGGTGCTGCAAGTATCCGTGTGGGTTTCGCGGGCCTCGGTTGCCTTCATAGAAAGGAGGAGGCGTCCTAGCTGGGAGCGATGAGCCACTCACCCCCCCCCCCCACCCCAACGAGGGCCAAGGCTTGGGTCTGGGACTTTCCAAGGCCCCCGGGTCTCTTGAGGTGGGCGGCAAATCCTCCTGCGCAAGGGACCCGGAGAGGTTGGGGAGGTGGCCGGGCCAGCTGTCTGAGAGTGGGACAGCGCTCCACAGCCGGCCATGCGGCAGAGAAGGGCCACGGGGCCGGGATTTGGGACCCCATCGTCTCCTCACCGAAGGAGGCGCCGGGAATTGCCTCCGGCCGAGCTCTGCGGGGAAACGAGGGCCCCATCCACCGCCCGGATCCCCTTCTGGAGGACTCGCATCTCCGGGCCCTGCACTGGCTACGCGATAATGGGAGCCGAGACCCGGCGACTGCGCCTTTCTCTCGCACGACCCTCTAGGCAGCGGAGCCCTGGGGCCTCGGGGAGCCAACCCAGGAAGTAACTGGAGAGTTGGCTGGATTTTGTCTCCATCCCGCTCTACATCCTCAGACCCGGGCGGCCGCAGGGACGCGTCCCCCTCTCCACCCACCCACCCGTCCCCACCGAACCGCAGGGCAGAGCGCGGAATCAAAAGCACTGTCCATCCGGAGGCCCAGCTGGCGACAGCCCAGAGGACTGACAGGCCACCCGTCTGCCGGGCCCGGGAAACCCGCCTCCCTGCGGAGAGTAGCTCAGGACAATCACACACACACACACACACACACACACGCACGCACGCACGCACACACACACACACACACACACAATCAAATACAGTAAAAGCCCAAGGTCTGCCTCCAGGGCCAGAGGCGGCCTCCGGAACCGGACCGAGCTGGGGTCCTGCGAGGGGCCCGAAAGACTGGGGGCGCCAGGGGAGGGGAGGGCGCGAAGGACCCGGCTCGGAGGCCCCTCCCACTCGCGGACGCTCCACGGGGCCGAGCAGGGTGGCGGCGGGACCGCGCGGCGGGCGGAGCGCGCGGGGCGGCGGGCGGGGGCCCCTCGGAGCCCACCGCACGCACTCGCACCCCCTCCGCCCGCTTCTCTCCCACCCGCTCGCTGACACCCCCGCCCGGCCCCCTCCTCTTCCCCGCCCGCCTCCGCCCCCATTCTGCGAATTGTGTGGAAAAATTCTCAGCCAAACCTCCCACCTCTTCTCCCCCCACCCCACCCCACTCCCTTTAAAAAACCCCCTTTCCTCCCCGGCCCCTGCACTCTTTGTGAATGAGGGCAGGGAACACGGCCCTTCCCCCGCCCAGGAGCCACGCCAGACCGCCGCACTCAGAGGACTGTTTGTTAATAGTCCAATTAGATAATTGCCATCTTTCACTCCTTTTGCTCCGCATTTCCCATAAAGGAATGAATGGGGAGAGCGGCGTGGAGAGGGCTTCTGCCCCGGCAAGGTGACGAGAAGGGCTGGAGCTTGCTCCTTGCACAAGGCCATGCGCTTGAATTGAATCATTGTAGCCTAATCAATGCTCTTATTGGATTACTGGCTGTTGCTTTTCTCAAAGATATTGTAGCAGAGACAATGAAATAGCTAGGGGAAAACTTTTTTTTTTTTGAAGCAGAACTCACAGTTGAGATTTTTCTCGGCCCTCTCCCTCTCCCCCCTCTCTCTCCTGCTGGACTCTGAGCACAAAGCTGCCCTTTGAATGGGCTGCCTCAGGGCTGCCGGAGGTGCGGGCGTGAAAAACCCCAACGGGAACACTAAATGCAGAGAGGTGGCCGTTTAAGATGGCTGTCAGCGTCGAGGTGTGTTAAGAAGGAGTGATTTGGGGCGAAAGCTTGGCTTTTGGAGTTCCGGGGGGGGGAGATACTTTTTAGGAAAACTTTTACTCCCTCCTCCCCTTTCCCCCAGAGGCAACCTCTTTCTTCCGCAGCAGGGTGTGTGAGGGTTTCTGTTGCTTTCTTTTTCCCTCCCCCCTCCTCCCTCATTCAGCTCTATCTGTCGAGTGCGCAGAAAACCCCTCTAGCCGGTGTGTGAGCAGGAGGGTCAAAGGCAAAGGGAAAGTTAATAATGCCTGCTAATGGTACTAACAATTCAGGATGAATCTTGTCAAAAGTTTTTCTGGAAGTGTGGGTCTTTGATTGTGTGTTTCCTGAAAGCAAGAGCAGTCATTTCCGTTTATCCACCGGCTACACCCCTACTTGATTGGGGACAAGGACAGAAACCATCCATTACGATCTGATATATTATCCAAACAATTTAGTGTATTCATGAGGTAACCGAAACGTGGGGGCTGCGAAATTACCCGTAATCAATTGCAACAGCGAGCGCGCGTCCCCGCGGGTGTCGGACAGCTACAAGTCGCCGTCTCAGTCGCAGGCGGGAGCCGCAGCGTTTCGGAGTTGCTCTGCTCGCTCCCTGATCGCCGGGCTGGGGACACCGGACGTGCCCAGAGGACGCGGACGCCGACGCGGCGGCCTCGCCGAGGCTCCGTCGGGACCCGGGATCAGACCCGCCGCCTGCCCGCGAGCGCGCGGCTCTCCGGGCGCCGCCGACCCGCCCGCGGCGCCGCAGCCGCCCCGCGGGGACATTCATTCGTGCCGCTTGCCTGTCCCTGCGCAGGGCGCAGGGGCTCCTTTGTAGGGTTTTGTCCCCGCGGTGCCTCCTTTTTTTTTTTTTCTTTTTTCCTTTCTTTTCTTTCTTTTTTCTTTTTCCTTTTTGCCCCCCTCCCTCCCCCCATGTTCGGGAAACCAGACAAAATGGACGTTCGGTGCCACTCGGACGCAGAGGCTGCGCGGGTCTCGAAGAACGCGCACAAGGAGAGCCGGGAGAGCAAGGGTGCGGACGGGAACCTCCCCGCCGCCTTCCTCAAGGAGTCGCAGGGCGCCTTCTCCGCGTCGGGAGCCGCGGAGGACTGTAACAAAAGTAAATCCAATTCGGCCGCGGACCCGGATTACTGCCGCCGGATCCTGGTCCGAGGTAGGGATGGGGTCGGGCTGCGGGGCGCGCGTGCTTCGGGGGAGGACTCGGGGGCCCGAGCTGTGCGCCGCCCCAGACGCAGGCCCGCGGGGAGGAGGTGTCGGCTGCGAACTCGAAGAAAGTTACTGGCCTTTCCCCACCCCCCCTCCGCTACCCCCCGGCCCCGGTCTGGCCGGCTGCCGGACACTCGCACCTGGGGCGCGCTCGCCCATGCAGCCTCGACCCTCGGAGCCGCGAGGGGCCCCGCCTCCCGGGCGGCTGGGGAGCCGGGGGGCTGCGCCGACCCGCCCGGGCTCCGGGCTGCGGCCTCCGCGGAGGAAAGGAGGGGAACACGATGGAGGACGAGCGCGCGCTGTGCGCGCCAGGGGACCTGCCGGGAGCCTGCCCGCCGGCTCCCGCGCCCCGGAGGGCCGAGGGCACCCAGGGGGAGTGCGGGCGCCGGGGAACAGAGGCCGAGCGCCGGCCACTGCCGGGCCGAGGGCCCCGGCGCCGCGCTTGAGGCTTGCCGCCGCCGCCGCCGCCGCCGGGAGAAGCGGCTGAGCTGGGTCGCCGGGCCGCGGCGGTCGCCTCGGTGCTCCGCTCGGCCCCGCTGTGCGCTCGGCTCTGGGGGCAGCGGTGCTGAGGCCCGGGCCCGGCCCGGCGCCGCCCCCGCCAGCAGATCGCCAGGCCCTGGCGGCCCCTACTCTGTCCCTCCTCCTTCCGCCGCCCCGGCTCCGGAGAGGAGACCGCGGGGTGGGGCGTTGGGACAGCGGGAGACGAGTCTGGTCTGCGCGCTCCGGGGCTGGGGCCGTTGGGCCCCGGCCTGGTTAGCTTGGAGACCGTCAGGCTACAGGGGACCCAGACCGCGCAGCCGAAGCTCCCAGGCCGGAAGGATCGTCAGCCGATTTGAATTTTTTTCCCCCTCCCGTGTCTAGAGGCCTCTATAAAGGCTAAGTCTGGTTCCGCCTCTCGTCAGCGGTGTGGAGTTTGCCCCCTGGCTCCCCAAAAACGCACAGTGTCTTTGCTCCCCGGCTGTGACCGCGGCCCTCCGCCCCCATCCCCCACCCCAGACTGCAGGCAGCTGGCGACCGAGTCCTCCAGCCAGCTCCGGCCAGGGAGGCGGAGGGCCGGGAGGGTTGCGGGGACTGACATCTCCCCTTCCTCAGATGCCAAGGGTTCCATCCGAGAGATCATCCTGCCCAAGGGCCTGGACCTGGACCGGCCCAAGAGGACGCGCACGTCCTTCACGGCGGAGCAGCTGTACCGGCTGGAGATGGAGTTCCAGCGCTGCCAGTACGTGGTGGGCCGAGAGCGGACCGAGCTCGCCCGGCAGCTTAACCTCTCCGAGACCCAGGTACCAGGTGGCCAGGCGGTGCACAGCTCTGCCCAAGCTGCCTCCCCACCTCTCTCACCGGCTCCCGTGCCCGGCCTAGCTCTGGACAGAGACTCGCAGGGGAGGTGGACTGCATGGGGACCAGGCCTCTCGATTTCTGCCCTTCCCTAAACCATTCCTTTCCCTCTCCGTCCTCAGATTTTCCAGGGCCTGCGCTCTGCCCACCTTGGCCTAGCCCAGGAAGCCCCAAATTTTGTCCCTAGGAATTCTTCTTGGATCACAGTCTTGAGAATTCCTTGCTTGTGTCTTCTGCTCCACGAGGACCCAAGTTTGCCCTTGTCCTGGCCATATTTCCAGGCACCACCCCCTTTGGGGACCTCAGGTGTATTCAACACCCAGGTCTCTTATTGCTGGGGCCAAAGGCACCTGGGTGCTGAGGGTGACAACCAGATTGGAAAGGCACACATTCCTGAGATGCGCCTCCGTGGGCAGGCTGCCCTGACCCTAAGTCCTACCCTGGTCCTAGACTCATTCCCACCCCTGGGCATCCACTGGGCACCTGGGAGGCCCTGTCTTCTGTGACAGTGATATATGGGATCTGGAGCCTTGGGAGCCAGCACTGCCAACCACACTTCAGGTCTTTTCCTTTACATAAAATCCATATGATGTTACTGGACTTAGTCACGTAGACTCTGGGCCCCGGGCTTTGCAGGACCCCAAGAGCTTTGCCTTGTGGAGGCCCTTTGGGGCCTGGTGAGGGCCTGGCATGAGCTTGGCCTCCGTAAGGCAGACTCCTTTCCGAGGGCCGGTCTCTTTCCTTGTACCCTGATGCAGGTGAGGAGCATTTTAGGTCTGGGATCTGGGCAGAAAGCTGAGAACTGAAGACACATCACATTGGATGTTCTTTTATAGTTTGATTGGCATGATAGCTTTTTCCTATATTCTCGACTGCCACCCCTCTTAGTTTACAAAATCTAGACCTTTCCATATAGCTGCTAAACTCCATTCTAGGCCACCAGGTGGGCCCGAAGAGGGGGCAGAGGGAGATAAGAAAGTGCGAGGGAGGTTGGTGGAGAGAATTTAGTTCACCTCAGCCTCCTGAATTCCTCCCATGATTCCAAAGTTCATGTTCATGTTGGAGAGCAGGTGATAAATTAAGAGTATCACTCAGAGCCTCCAACCCAGAGGTGGGGAGAGGAGGTGGAGATAGCTTGACCTATAAAGTCCAGCCTGCACAAATAATTCCTTTTATAGCCACCTTCCCAGCTTGGGGCTAGTTAATGGTCAAGTCTGACCCTAATACGCAAGTGGCAGCCTCTTGAAGCCTTGGACAGCACTAATGTCGCAGCGCTAAATTAGGTTGAGCCAGGGGCCTGGGTCCAGAAAGATAGAGCAACACTGCTCCCCACCCACTCCTGGCTTCCCACACAGCAGCCTTCAGGCCTCACCCCTCTCCTGGAAATTGAGTTCACAAGCCAGGATGATCCCGGTCTGGCTGCAGGTAGCTAGCTAGGCAGCCCCGTGAAATCCCTTCTGGTCTCCCTTCGAGTTAGGGTCACGGACATCTTTATGACTTGACTTAAAATCTCTGACAGCCTAGGCCTGCTTCCACGACCTGGAAGCCCAGCCTAGTGCAGCCGTGCTTAACTCTTGGTGGTCCAGGGAGCTCCCAGGCCAGCAGCCTCTCCCGCTGCAAGGTGGGGCTGGGGCCGGGGCCGGGAAAGTGAGCTTTGTGGAGCCCTCGCGTCCTGGGAGCCCGCTCCCCTTGACGCCCGGCTCCCCCTGCCCCTCTCTCCCGCCCTCCCCGTGCCCCTGCGCCCAGGTGAAGGTCTGGTTCCAGAACCGGCGCACGAAGCAGAAGAAGGACCAGGGCAAGGACTCGGAGCTGCGCTCGGTGGTGTCGGAGACGGCCGCCACGTGCAGCGTGCTGCGGCTGCTGGAGCAGGGCCGCCTGCTGTCGCCGCCCGGCCTACCCGCGCTGCTGCCGCCGTGCGCCACCGGCGCGCTCGGCTCCGCGCTCCGCGGGCCCAGCCTGCCGGCCCTGGGCACCGGCGCCGCGGCGGGTCGGCCGCGGCCGCCGCGGCCGCCGCCCCGGGCCCCACGGGCGCCGCGTCCCCGCACCCGCCGGCCGTGGGCGGCGCCCCGGGCCCCGGGCCCGCTGGGCCGGGGGCCCTGCACGCGGGCGCGCCGGCCGCCGGCCACGGCCTCTTCAGCCTACCTGTGCCCTCGCTGCTCGGCTCGGTCGCCAGCCGCCTGTCCTCCGCCCCGCTGACCATGGCCGGTTCGCTGGCAGGGAATTTGCAAGAACTCTCCGCGCGATACCTGAGCTCCTCGGCCTTCGAGCCTTACTCCCGGACCAACAGTAAAGAAGGGGCCGAGAAAAAAGCGCTGGACTGATTTTAAGTGTTTGCCTGTATTTATATTTATAGTATCTATTGTGGTGATATTTATGGACTCGCGAATTCGGCGCCCGAGGCTCCCACCAGGCCTCTGACAGCTCTCCTTTCCCATTAGTCTCTGCTCCCAACTTTACCTTGGGCTACTTTTTTTCTACCTTTCCTCCGTCTTCCCTTCCTTCCCCCGACTTCCTTCTGAATCCAGGAGAATCCAAAGAATTGGGGGAAATGCCCGAATTAGCCAGCTGATGCCCCCAACCAATGCCTGGCCCTGGAGGGAAAAGACTGGTTCTGAGTCAAAGCACAGGACCCCGGCTTGGGCCCGCTGCTGCCGGCGATCATGCTTATGAATATTGAAAGAGGAAAGCTGCGAGCAGAGCCCTGGGGCTGAAAAAGCTTGTAGGTTTCATTAGACCAAAAAGGAAGACGTTCCTTCCTCTTGCCTGAGAAACCAGGGCTTTGGGGAGCCCCTGGGCTCCACTTTAAGGACTGCTTGGTAGAGCCCATGCACACGCAGCTTTCTGCCTGGACAAATCTTGCGGATTTTTTTTTTCCCCTTTAGAGAAACAACAATCACAACCACCCCGGACCTCAGGAGATAAACCAAACATCACGGTGGGCAACGGGGCTAATACATTTAATGGGATCTGCAATAAAGCAGGAGTAACAACTACCACGTGAAACCAGATGAAGTGAAACCAGTTTTTAAATACTCCTATAACAATCGAGTTTGGACGGTTGCAGAAAATCCAGGATAGAGAACGCTCCGCAAGGCAATGCAAAATTCAAGGTCTCGGTGTTCCGGCTTTACACAGGAACTTCCAAGGAAAAAGCTAGAGAAAAGCCAACGCCTCTATTGAAAGAAAATGCAGAATCTTTTCTCCGAGGCTGTTCGGGCGACGGCAGACCGTTTCCCGCTCCTCCGGGAGAGCTGGGCGGCTGCCGGCGCCTCTCCCCAGCGTCTCCCCGTCGACACGGAGGCAGAATTGCTGGGCTTGGAAACGAATCGATGCCCTCTGCCTCCTCTTCCCCACTCCCGGATTCACGAAACCCCTCCAGCGCGCAGGAAACGACTGGATTTCAGAGCTGTTCTTGGAGAACCAGGTGGCTGGGACGAAGAGGGGACAGCGGGGCGACCCGGCCCCCTTATTCATATCAGCTACCTGCTCCGGCAGGAAAGGCTTCCCTCCCCACACCCCTGCGCGCCCCCTCCCCCAAGCTTTCCAAGGTCCCAAGTCAGAGAAACCCGGACCGTGACACCGTCACAGCCTGTCCCTTACCGGAGCAACAACCACCGTCCCGCAGCCACGGCCACCCGCATTTTAACCAAAACCACAGACCTAGACGGCGAGGTGCCGCAGTGTCTAGAATGTATTCCTTCATCCGAAGCGAGCGCAGAGCATTTTTTAAATAGTAATTTTATTGTAAATTATTTACATCAGAAGCTTCCCCCACCCTCTTTATTTTTTTCTTTTAGGAAATAGTGAAGAAAATAATGAACGATTCAAACATGGGTAGGTGTCACTGAATCCTGGCTACTAACTTTGTTCTGAATGTTTTGGATATTTGGATGTTTTGTATTTATGTGGTGAGAGTGAAATATATATATCTAAGATGATAAAATGAGGTGTATTTTTGTCTTGTGTCTGAAGGATAAAAACACAAATCAAAGCAGAAGAAGAAGAAGAAAAGGACGAGAGATCCAGCAAATGATGAGGCTCGGACGCGTGGGGGCTCCTGGGGTGGAGGGTGGCAGGCCTGTAGCTTTGGGGTCCTGCCCTGGCACCGTGAGGTCCTGGGATGAGGTTTGGGGTGGACTTTGATCCCAAAAGACGGAGCCGCCCGGCTATGGTGTTTGTTTCGCTACTTTGAGTGTGTCTCTCTCTGACTCTCTGTCCCAAAGGGGTTAGACCTTCAGACCCTGTCCCCCTTGACTCCTTCTTTCTTGGTTTATTTAGGAATTTGTCTGGACACCCTAAAGGTCCTGCCTCCTAACACTCCCAGTTTCTAGAGTTTTCCAGCCACATCTCCAAGCTGGCTGGCAGTATTTTGGATTCGTGCAGTCACAGGGCCCGGAACAGTTAAGACTTTCCTTTCGTCTGATTTAGAGTCTCTCTTCTGCAAAGAGAAACTTGAAGTAGCAAGAGAATGGGATAGATATTAATTCCCACACAGACTTCTTCCCCTTCTCTGCTCCAGCATATACGAGGTGGTGGCCGCACCAGATGTAGACGTGGCACTCAGAACTCTGGGGCTGAGAAGGGTACTCCTAAAACATGAGGTCCCGGGGGCACAGGCAGAGCAGCCCTAGCTCCCTCTGTTTGGTGCCCAAGTACCTGGGTGATGTGGGGGCCCGCAGTTCCCTTGGGGCACCTGCACCGGCTGGGTCCTCAAACCCTCAGGAGGGTACTGCGCCCGCGGGTTTAAGGCATCTGAAATGAGGCGGTGGCGCAGCGCTGTCGGCTGAGTTCCCGAGCTGAGTGTGGATTGGAACTCCGCGTGGTTTAGGGCCTTTGCTGTGAGCTGGTTGTTTTCCAGGGAGCAGCCACTGCCCCCGGACAGTCTACTTTTGTTTCTAAGTCGCTGCCCATCCCTTAGCTTGCTACCTCTGAGCTCCTCCACTCCCAGTCCTTCTCCGGGGCTCACTTTCTTTAGCTCGGAAGCTGCTTTCTCCCTTCTATCCATCTAAGGATCTCTCTCCCCTGGTGCCCTGGGCCTCTGTCCCCTTGTTTTTCCTTTCTTCCATTGCTTCTTCCCAGTCAGTCTCTGTCTCTCTCTGCCACTGATTCCTCTGCCTGCCCTGGTTGGCCCCAAGGCCCAGGCATGATGGCTCTACTGGCTTTCTAGCTGGTGGTTTGGGACCAGTGACGGAAGACAAGAGAGGGAGAAGGTGCTATACATTTATGGAACGAAAGAAAACACAAAATCCTAGCTTCAGGGTCCCCAAGAAGCTTTGCCTCTCCCCCCAGGAGCATCAGCCACCAAGCAGATCCCTTAGAGGCTTTCCCTCCTTTCTCTTTTTGCTTCCTGATCCCTAAAAAGGGGCAAGAGCCACCTACCCCCCATCTCTCTGCTCTCACCTCCCTTCCCTCCCTGGCTTTGGGAAGGGCCACTGAGCTCTTCTCCTGCCACTCAGGGAGTGCGATTGTTCTAAACGAGACTCTTCTGCATAGAACATGAATCACAATTTTAATTAAAAAACGTTTATAGACAATTCATTTAATTTTAGTGCCTGTCTTGTTTCCCTTCCTTCCCCAAGGGCCTCCAGCAAGCTGCCTGGGTCCCTGGAGGTCTCTGGTGAGGCCTCTGGCCTCCCACAAGTGACTCACAGGCCAGGGAGGAGGCAGGTAGCCTCTGTGACAACAGCTGGTCCTGCCTGGGAGAAGGTGGAAGAGGCTCTTGGAGGTCAAGGCCAACAGCTGGAGTTGGGGGAGCTGAAAGGAATCTCATGCTCAGCGCTGCACAAAGCAACGTCCAAGTTAGCTCAGAGAAAAAAGAAAAAAAAAGAAAAAGAAAAAAACCCCAACACCTCTCACCAAACTCCTGTGACTTTGGCGGTCAGGTGCAGGAAGACGTGGGAAGTCACTTGGGGAGCTGAACTGGGACACAGGCTCATATCCATGCTTGCAGCTGGCCTGGCCCAGAGCAGAGTGTAGTCATAATAAATAGCATTTAGCAGCCCTTTAGAGTTTACAAATAGCCTTTCACATATACCATCTCTATTACTCTTACTTTCAGAACGCCAGCCTTATTTTAAAGAGCCACAGGAGGCTTGGAGCAGTGAGATGACTTGCTGGAGGCTATAGCATAGCCAGAGCCACAAAACTATAAGCTCCCGTGGGGCCAGGACCCTCTTCTTCCGGCCTATTTTCTTCTCTCCCTCCCTCCCATCCCTCCCTTCTTTCTTCTCCCCTCTTCTTTCCTTCCTTCATACCTTCCTTTTGTACCCAAAGTGTCTGGCTCATGGTACCTGAATTCTTTAGCCTGTTTACACCCACATCTGTGGACTCCTATTTCCAGCCACACCAGCTGCTAAGGATTTACTTGGTGCCTTCATCAGGAGGTTTGACTTTTTCCCTTCTTCCTGTTTTCTTTCTTGCTGGTATCCAACTGCTGCACCTACTTCTCTCTAGAGTGACATCTTTAACCCCCTTACCACCTCTGCCTCATACGTCTGTAAAAAAACAAAACAAAACAAAACAAAACAAAAAAGAAACCAAAACACTTCTTTAAGATCTACTATTCATACGGTAAACATCTATACGGTAAGGTACACAAAGCTTAAGCGTACAGTTGATGAATCTGTACACATGCAGGCTTGTGCGCGTGTGCACGAACTCACACACACACACACACACACATACACTTCTTGAATTGTTTCAGTGATACTCTTTCAACTTACCTTTTGAGGCCACATGATGATACAATATTTTCCTCCTGTTTGAAGAGAAATATTGGTGTCCTGCTAGGAGTCAAGGTAGCATGGAAAACCTTTCCAGAAAGTCCCTCTAAGGCTTCTTGACAGAATTAGAAATCATGTATTTCTTCCAATCCCCTGCAGTCCTGAGTCTAAGTGACTTAAGTCAAACATCTGATCAGAACTTAAAATCTGCTAAGTCAGGGTTTTTTCAAGAAACAGTGGAAGACCACCTACTTCTGAGTCATCTGGGGACTGGTTAAAATGCAGATTCCTGTACCTGAGCCCTCCTCCGCCTCATATGAATCAGAAACTATGAGAGTGGGACTCAGGGCTTTGCGTTACTAATACGTTTCCCAAGTGATTTAGTATCCACGCTAATGTTTGAGAACTGTACTAAATGGCAAATTCTCAAAACACCACAACCTCCAGCATCTGGCCCAAGGCCTGGTGTTTGGTGGGAATACAAGGAATGTTTGTTAAACAAATTAACCCACATGTTCTGACACAATTTAGAGTTTTCCTGGATCACATCATACCATTGTAACTTAACACCGTGTCTACACTGGAAAATCTTTACATTTCAGGGTCTTTTTACTGGAATGGGTTTCATTTTGATGAAGCAGAAAAAGAAAGAGGGATAGAATTTGGTAATTTCTCAGGTCTCAGGGATGGGTTTTAATAAACCCAACTGGCACATGCGGTCCCCTCAGACCTGGAAGTTTGGGGAGGGTGGGAGGAGAGCCCTCCAGGTTTGCTGAAAGCCCTCTACCTTTCTTGGTTGGAACTGAGGATTCTACTGGAGAGATAGTAGAGCAATGGAAAGGAGCAAGGCCATCAGGGTCAGAGAAGCTGGCGTTAAATGGATGCGGAAGCTGAAAATTACTTCTATATTCTCTGATGTATGCTTGAAGCCTATTTTCTATCTAGAGGCACATTTGCTTATCCTCTTACCCTGAAAACAGAAAAGAAATGTGCGCTTCACATGGTGATGTTGTATCCATTCTCAAAAATAACGGCAACACACACACAAACACATACACTCTCCCATTCCTTGGTATCTCACAATGGCCACCATCATGGTATGCTGCGCTAAGACAAAGTATTCTTAGTGGTTACTAGTTATGGGCTCGAGAATCAGAGTGACCTAGGTTTGAATCCTAGAGCCACCACTAATAGCTGGGTAATCTCAGACAGACTATCGGCCAGCTGCCCTAAGCCTGTTTCCATTTATGTCAAATGATGACAATGATGGTAGATACCTTACAGAATTTTCATGAGTAGTTAATTAGATAAGGCATGTAAACCATCTGGTACAAACTAATATAAACATTTAGATATTAGCTATTTATTGCAAGACTGTGTCACTGTGGTAGCTGATGATCGTAGACTCAGGGCCTCAGTTTCCCTATCTGTAGCATGGGGAGATTGGTCTAAAGCCCTTTCATGAAGAAGAACCTGGGATTGTGGTTGAGCCAGTCAGTGGAATTTACTCTCCCTTCCTTTAGACTGGATACCATAGTCACCAGTAAAGCACAACATTTTTACTCCAAATGATAAATTATTATTTTAATGACATGGCAGACAGCCCTCAGCTGTCAGTCTCCTTTGGGAATTGCCTTAGTTGAGAGAGCCACCTTGCCCAGGGTCATGCCCTGTGTTTCCAATGATTGAGAGAGACATGGGGATAAATCTGGTGCTCACACCCCAGCTTTGGGTAGCTTTGAAGGACCAGTCCATCTTCCCAACTCCCCAAACTGTTGGCTGAAGTTCTATCAAGATCCCAATGCAGCTGGGCGTTTCCTTCTGCCCAGTACTACTGCTTCTTTCTTTTCTCTTCCACACTTGTTGAACTTGGAGCACTCGCTAATATACCTCCTACCGCTAATCTCTGCTTCTTAGGGAACCCAGTTTGCATCAAATGTTATGGAGAAGTGCATGGAAAATGGCGGAAATGAAGAGGAAGCACTGAGGAACTATAGCATAGGATGACGAGGGAAATCATGGGAGAGGCAGGAATGCAAGCAGGACCCGGTATACCATGTTCATGACATTTTCACTTTACCATCAAGGTGATGGGGAGTCACTGAGAGGTTCTCCCAAGGAAACCATGAAATTATTGCACATCTGTATTTTGAGAGATTTTTTTTTTTTTTTGGCAGTAGGGGAGAAGCTCAGGGGAGGTGGTATGGAGAGAGGAACACACGGATTCTGAGGCAGAGAACAGTTGGTGAGTTCACTCCAATAAGGACAAGAGAGGGTGGGCTCAAGACATTTTCTGATATACAATCAACAGATCATAGTAACCAAGGGGAAGTGACTGGTGGTGACGTGGATTTCAAGACTGGGCCCAAGGGGAACTTTCAAACCCTTGAGCCAGAGAAGGACAGATGCTGAGCCTGAACCCAAGAAGGGCTGGGGGGTGGAGGGGGGGGGTGTGAGGTGGCTCCACGCCTGGGGAAGGAGAGTAAGTTCTCCCAGACGCCTTGGACCTGAAGGTAGGAGGGCCCAAGGGTGAGAAAATTCCCGGAGCATGCGCCCTCTGCATGACAGAGCCCAGCACTTGCGCCCTGGGGCTCTTCTCAGTGGGCGGAGTCTGCGGCACGTGCGTGAAGCTTGTGCGCTGGGTGGGTCACTCCTGGCACCCGCACCCCGTGCCTCTCGAGGCTCACCCCACGCGGTGCTCCCTGGGGCCCGGGGCGGGGGTGCGTTCGCGGGAGGTGCCAGCCACGACCACCACCAGGAAGGTGGACAGCTGTGTGTGGTGTGATGCTGTCGCGGCCTTCACCCAAGCGAGCCCGGCCATGGCGCCCCCTTGCCCAGCGCGACAAGTCGGCCCTGGAAAGGTCTTCCTCGCACGGCTGGCTCTGAAGATGTCAGCGGTGACTCAGGTCTGTGGAACAGCCCACGCGACCTCAGGAGGGGTGGCCGTGACCCCTGCAAGCCCCTTCCTCTCCCCGTCCATGCTCTGTTAGGGTTCTCACCCCAGCCGCTCAGCTTGCAAAAAAGGTCAGAGACCCCTCCTCCATCCTCTAGACCCGCGCTGGGGGCTCTGGAAGGCAGCCCAGGTGGACCGGCTCTTGGAAGGAGAGAAGCAGAGATGAGGGCTTTGTTAAGGGTGCTCAATAGCGGGGACTCACGTTTTGTTTTGTTTTCCTTCTTTCTCGTTGGTTGGATCAAGCTGCCGCGTGTGAGGTAGGTGGTGGGTAAGTTCATCCTCATGTCCGTTTTGTTGAGGGCCAGGCTTAGTCCATTCCGGGGACGAGCTAAATGCAAGCTTACTGATCTGTCCCCGGTGTCCGTGGGTGCTGTCTATGGCGGGCAAGCACAGAGAGTTGAAAGGGTGTTTGTTGGGTGAGATGGACAGACAGCCTGCAGGGAAGGACTGTGGGTTCCGAGGATCAGGAAGGTATTTCCGGTCTTCGCAAAGGCAGCCCAGGAAGGAGAGGGAAGGAAGAAGGAAAGAAAATGAAGTGGAATGAAGTGGAATGACGGGAGCATATGTTGACATAAGGCCGGAAAGGTACCCTGATCAAGAAAGCTCTTCAATACCACCCTAAAGAGTGTTACTCTGTGGGTGAAGGGAGGTCTTTCGTGGGGCAGGGTTGGGAGGAAAAGATGAGTTACTGATCAGACGGGTGCAGGCAGGGAGAGAAAGGTTAGTGAACTTGAGGTTGGGTGTTAAGGTCTGAAATTAGGTTGTAGGTGAAGAGAAGGGAAAGTAGGTACAAACGCGTTTGATCTTGTCAGTGATGGCAGTTGGGGTGGCTTAATACACTGATACCAACACTCCTTTCTAAACAGAAGCTTTTTTTTTCCATTTTAATATTCTCTTCCTGAGCTTCCTATGAACGTCTCTATTCAGAGACTATTAACTTCTACATAAATTGGATTGGTTTGTGGTGGCTGCCTGGGGTACTGAATGGAGAATTCTGAGGCTGCATCTAAGCTCTGTGAGGGAAAAGTGTGCTGATCATTGGCAATGTCTCCCATAACCATAGGAGAGGTTTGTGCAATTCTGAGAGAAATATAAATGACTTTGTGTTTAGGTTGCTGTTCTAGGTTCTTTTTTTTTATACGTTTCAATTTCATTAAAAATATTTTTTTAATAGTTTATTTATTTTTGAGACAGAGCATGAGTGGGGAAGGGGCAGAGAAAGAGGGAGACACAGAATCTGAAACATACTCCAGGCTCTGAGCTGTCAGCACAGAGCCTGAAGTGGGGGCCGAACCCACGAACCGTGAGATCATGACCTGAGCGGAAGTCTGACGTCCAACCGACTGAGCCACCAGTCGGAGCTGGGTCCAATTTAGGCTCAGGAAAGGTGGGGCACGTAGGAAGCTGTCTCTATGTGTCTAAGGGTAAGTTTCCCGCAGGGGGTAAATCCATCATCACGTAGATCCCCACAATAGGCCATAGTAAGGAAATCAGGCTTTAGATTCTAATTCTGCCTTTGATTAGCCATGGGAACAGACAAACTACCCTTTTCAATCCGAATACTCTTCTGTTAAAATATTATTATAGTAATACACAAAATACTACTTTATCAACCAAGATGTAAAGTGCTAACCAGCGCCCAACTATGAATGTAACAAATGTTAGCCCGTTACTTTCCATTTTGAACCAAACCTTGTTTTGAAGGCCCTAAAGATCAACTTCTGACTAGGTTTTCTTCTGGGCAAAATTATATTATAGCGATTTTTGTGAAGACGCATTGAGACACTGGATATGGAGTGTATGACAGAACCGGAAAAGACAGGTTCTTTGCAAGTTGGTAGAATGGAGAAGGCACATTTTCAACAGTTTGGCATCTTCAGAGCATTTTTTTATTTAATTATACAACCCCCCTCCCCCAGTTGTGCATTTTGTTAACTTTCCTGTTTTCCCTTGGCATAAATATGTTCATATTATACATAATGTTTTGTGACTTCTTTTTCATCTGACAATATATCTTGGAGACCCTGTTTTGTCACTGCACATGGATCTACCTATTTTGTTAAACTCTATATATTCTATAGTTATTAATGCATTGTAATTTGTTCTGCCACTCACTTACTGATGGAAATTTGTATACCTTCTTTTTTTTTTTGCTTTTATAAATATATTTCTAAGAACATTCTTGTGCCTTTCTGCACCTCTACTGATATTCCTAAAAGTGGAATTACTGAGTCAAACAATATGTATATTTACATTTTAATAGGTACTGCCAAAGATTGAAGGGATCTGTATTTGTACTCAAAAGTTTTTGAAAGTCAGGTGGGATTACTTAATGTTTGCTATTGGATATGATCTATCCAAGTCTCTTCTATATGCTAAGTTCTCAAATAATTGGTGTTAAAAATCTACAGTTGAGCTGTGTACCATGTATGTTATGAATCCATTTATTTCCTTGGACAACTTTTGTTTTCCCTGGAGTTTATAGTTCTCTTCTTTTCTGTTTGATTGGTTCTCTGTGTGGTAATCACTAATTCATTTCGAACTCTGTCACGAGCGTGACTCTTTCAGGTAGTTCTTATACATCAGAAATTCTCCCAGTTCCTTCTTTTTGGAGATGTCTGTTTTGGTATTGCTGTCCTGCCCTGATGGAGACTGCTTGCTCCGTCGGCCTGTGATACAGCTGCTTTTCCAGTATCCTTCTTCACTGTTATTCTTGGGGTCATTATCCTTTCCTGATTTGGAAGCTCTGTTTCTTGGATTCTGTGTCTTTCTCTTTGATGATTTGCTCCCTTGTTTTGATGGAACA
This sequence comes from Proteles cristata cristata, assembly GCA_017311185.1. Lineage (NCBI taxonomy): Eukaryota > Metazoa > Chordata > Mammalia > Carnivora > Hyaenidae > Proteles > Proteles cristata. The sequence goes on along the minus strand of JAESUZ010000548.1, from coordinate 1,897,933 downwards.
CTTCCTTCAGTGGCTCCTTGAGACATGGTGCATGGAGGCTTGTTTGGTTTTGAAAGTTTGGATGTCTGAAAATGCCTCTTTTGTTCTCTTAAACTTACATGATGATTTACCTGAATATAAAATTACAGGATAGAAGTGCTTTTTCCTCAGAATTTTGAAGACATTGCTTTATTGTCTTCTAGCCCTCAGTGTTGCTGTTAAATCCAATACTCTTCTGATTTGTGATCCTTTATATGTGACGATTATTTCGCAAAGGAAGTTTTTGGGATCTTTTCTCTGTCCTGGTATTCTGAAATTTCATAAAAATGTAAGTCTTTTTATAGCAAATGTGCTGACATTCAGTGGGCCTTTCAATCTGGAAACATATCTTTCATTGACAAATTATCTTGAATTGTTTCTTTGATAATTTCTTTTCCTCTTTTCCTCTGGTCTTTTTTTCTGGAACTCTTATTATTTGGACATTGGATCTCCTGGATTGATCTAATTATCTTTCCTTTCCTTTCTTATTTTCTGTCACTTGGTGTTTTGGATGAGTTAATATATTATAAAGCACTTAGGACAGTGCTGTTCCAAGAATGTATTATCTTCTCCTGTCTCTATGAAGATATTAATTATCATTTGTTTGATATTTCTTCTAAACTTGTAGTTTTGTTCAGTTAGATTGTTCATAATTAATATTAGGACATAAATAACCTGACTGGAAGCTTTCTGTGCATGGTTGGGGGCTTACTGACTATTGAAATTTACCACATGGTGATCTGGTAGGGATGTTTTGTTAGAGAACACCGAATATCTGTTTCTTTAGGTCTTTTCTTTTATATCAGATTCTTCAGAGAAGAATTTTCCAGTCTCCTACCTAAAGAGTATGGATCTAGTTGCCAATATTTTTGGCAGTTAAACATGAGAAGAGGGGTTGGAGTCTCACTGTCCACATGTAGACTTTCACTGATTCCTTTTTGTCTTCAGTTGCATCTGTGTCTTCCAGTTCAGGGTCCTTCTGGTTCACTATGTCCAGAAGGGAAAAGAAACAAACAAACAAACAAACACAAACAAAACCCAAACTCCAGTTTTACGATCCATATACTCATTGTGGGAGATGGGATTGAACTGGGAGCCCAACTACTTCTTTTGCATACTGGTTCTGTAGCCTGCAAACCTGGTGAACTCATTTATTAGCTCAGATAGGTTTTTTGAGGGCTGGAGAGTCATTTCCTAGTTTTTCAAGATGAGTTATGGCACCTCAAGAAAACCAGCATATTGGGATTTAGTGAGGAACAAAATGAGCTTCCTCTCCCGCCCTGCAGTGAAGAGACACTTTGTTTTATAGCCAGTGCAGAGCTCGATGTGGGGGGAAGGGGAGATTGAACTCATGACCCTGAGCTCAAGACCTGAGCTGAGATCAAGAGTCAGCTGCTTAACCGACTGATCCATCCGTGTGCCTCTGTAGAGACACTTTTCTTTCTTTTTAAAAATATAAATTATTGTCAAATTGGCTTACATACCACACCCAGTGCTCATCCCAACAAGCACCCTCCTCAACGCCCATCACCCATTTTCCCCTCTCCCCCCCAATCCACCCTCATTTTGTTCTCTGTATTTTTTTTTTTTTTTTTATGTTTTATTTATTTCTAGGAGAGAGAGAGAGAGACAACGTGAGCAGGGAAGGGTCAGAGAGAGAGGGAGTCACAGACTGAAATAGGCTCCAGGCTCTGAGCTGACAATCAGCACAGAGCCCAACGCGGGGCTCGAACCCACGAACCGCGAGATCATGACCCAAGCAAAAGTCGGACGCTTAACCGACTAAGCCACCCAGGCACCCCATTTTGTTCTCTGTATTTAGGAGTCTCTTGTGGTTTGGTTCCCTCCCTCTCTGTCACTATTTTTTTCCCTTCCCCTCCCCCATTGTCTTCTGTTAAATTTCTCAAGATCCACACATGAATGAAAACATATGGTATCAGTCCTTCTCTGCCTGACTTATTTCGCTCAGCATAACACCCTCAAGTTCCATCCATGTTGCTACAAATGGCCAGATTTCATTCTCTCTTCATTGCCATGTAGTATTCCATTGTATAGATAAACCACATCTTCTTGATCCATTTGCCAGTTGATGGACATTTAGGTTCTTTCCATGATTTGGCTATTGTTGAAAGCGCTGCTATGAACATTGGGGTCCATGTGCCCCTATGCATCAGCACTCCTGTATCCCTTGGGTAAATTCCTAGCAGTGCTATTGCTGGGTCATCGGGGAGTTCTACTGTTAATTTTTTGAGGAACCTCCACACTGTTTTCCAGAGGGGCTACACCAGTTTACATTCCCACCAACAGTGTAGGAGGGTGCCCGTTTCTCCACATCCTCGCCAGCATCTGTAGTTTACTGATTTGTTCCTTTGGGTCACTCTGATTGGCGAGATCTTATTTTCAAATGGAGCAGTGACTATTAAATTTTAATATGAAATGCTCCATTCTCCTAGTTATTTAGTTAAAGCTGCTGACCTAGCTTCTTTAAGACCATGGAAACTTGGGCTAGAGACAGGTAGCCCATAGCTCTGTGGTTACACTATTGTGACTGTGGTCCAGGAGCCAGTCTCCCCTTGGATCAGGCAGCCGGGCCTTTCTCAGAAGGGACAGATGTTGGATGACTAAAGGAAATTCTCCCTCCAGGAAGAGAAAAGCAGAGAACAGAATGAAAATAGGAGAGTAATAGGTTTCACAATGTACTTTCCAAATCTCTTAGGAGAGGTTATTCACTCCCTATTCCCATTCTTTCCACTGTAGTCCAGGCCACCATCATCTCAGCACCTCGATTACGGTCAAAGTCTCCTAATTTGTCTATAGTTCTTTCCCCTATAATCTCTGCTCTGTATTGTAGGCACAGTTGTATTTCTCAAATACAGATCTAATCTAAGTTACTCTACTGCTTAAAAGGGATCACATTCAGTTTCCTTAGCATTGCTTACGAGGCCACTCTTGACCAGACCTTGCCTTTGCTCACTGTTTCTGTCCCTTTTACTTTATAATTCAGTCTTACTGAGCTTTAAAAATTTTTCCTATTATGCACAAACTGCTCCCGGTGTCTAGAGCATGTTTCACTATTAACTCCTTTCTCCCTGACCCTCATCTATCCCTTTCATCTATCAATATATATAAATAAATGAGGAGAAAGAGAAAATTCAATGAAAAACGCAAAGTGCAGCCTATTTTAAAGATGTAGAACTTGAGGCATGGAAAGTCTGTGTCAGTGAAAGAATTCTAAGTTAAACTTTGTTATTCTGAGTCCCGGAAGACCACTCTGAATATCATGTTGAATCCTGGAGTTTTGTCTCATTGTCAAATGTGCTTCTCCCTGAGTTGGGGTCCTTCTTTTCATTGCCTGAGGCCCGTTAACCACCAGGTTGGGGGCAGAACCATAACTCTGCTGCATCAGCAGCTGAAGCTTGGCGATTCTTTTCTCTTTTTCTTTATTTCCCTCCCTCCCTTCCTTCCTTCCTTTCATTTTAGAGAAAATGACCATGATTGGAGGAGAGGGGCAGAGGGAAAGAGAGAGAATCTTAAGCAGGCTCCATGCTTAGCATGGAGCCCAGTGGGGGGCTCGATCTCACGACCTTGGGATCATGACCTGAGCTGAAACAAAGAGTCGGACACTCAACTGACTGAGCCACTCAGGCACCCCTTAGCGATTCTTTTACGTCCATACTCTGGTAGCGGGATATGTTTGGAACAGCACAGAGACATAAGAGTTGGGTAAGGAGAATTTGGAACATAAGAAGGTTTCGAAGGACCTCAAGTCCAGAGGTCATTTATGTCATTGCTGGAGTCAACAAGTGCTAATCACTCACGACTCTTCCTTTTTTCAAATCAACAGACAACGAGATGCCAAATAGGTTTTCAAATTTAAGTGGAAGCAAGCACAAATTTAAGTGTTAGCAAGTGCCTTCCCTTTCCCACCTGAACTTGAATGCATCCATCCAAGCATGGGCAGAGAAGGGGAGAGAAAGGTGGAGAGGGATAGTATTCCCGCTCTGAAAGCGCCCGCCAGCGGCCCCATGAATATCAGTGCTCACCACTCAGGTTAACTTCTGACCTTTCCCTTGAGTTGTGAGTTAGAGGAATGACCACTTCTCCCAACCACTTCCCTACGTGGGAGAATTGCCTACCTGGCCCCACTGCCTTTAAAAAAATGTGATTAAGTCATTTAGTTGTTATTGTTCTAAAATTTAACGATATGCCAGAAGGTTGAGAGTTCTTACTGTTCTTTTGCATTTGTTTTGACGGTGTGCAGTGCTGTTCCTAAGTCTGACAAGTGGGAGGTATGCACTTTAACATGTGTTGATTGACTGGAATCACAAAATTAGTTCATGAAGACCATGTATTTGAGTCCCTTTGATTTCATAAGCCATCTCATGAAAAATCCACTTAAGAAAAACATTTTCTGACATGTGTTATCACTCTCACTCTTTCTGTATAGGCCATTAGCCATTTGCCTTCCCCTAAGCCATTTGACACTATGTTGCAGACATCATGACATTTCTTCCCCCAAACACTTCAGAATGTATTTCCTAAGGACACTCTCCCACACAACTACAATACCAATAGCATATCTAAGAAAATTAATAGTTTTATAATATTACCTAATATCCACTGTGTATTAAAATTTCCCCTGGTTATTTGAATAACCTCTAATAGTTTTCTAATTTTTAATTTTTTAAATTGTTTATTGATTTATTTATTTGAGAGAGAAAAGGAGAGAGCGAATGAGGGAGGGGCAGAGAGAGAGAACCCCACCAGGTGCAGAGAGAGTCGGAGGAGACAGGGAGAGGGAGTGCGGCGCCTGGAGCAGGGCTCGAGCTCACCCGATGTGGGGCTTGAACTCACAAACTGTAAGATGATGACCTGAGCTAAAGTCAGATGCTTAACTGAATGAGCCACCCAAGCTCCCCAGTGTCTTATAATTTTTAAAAATTCTATGTCAGATCTGGGTTATATATTACATTTGGTGATCATATCACATTTGTCATCATATTACGTTTGTTGCTTTGAATCTGGAACAGTTGTCTGATTTCATTTTCTCCCGCACGAGCCTGGCTCTGGGGAAGTCCAGGCCTGCTACTACAGAGTGAAATGCTTTGTAGATTTGTCTGATTTTTCCCTTGCAGTGTCATTTAAATTGTTTCTCTGTCCCCCGTATTTCCTATGAACTGGAAATGACACATATCTGGCTAGAGTACTTCCTAGGCAATATTTTGTTGCCGCTGCCTTCTGCTGTGATCTGAAGAGGAGAATGGGCCCATTTTGCAATCAGCACACAACTTCTGAGCTCCTAGTAGGTAGCATGTACTTTGTTAGATAAAATGGAAGACTATAAACAAATAATGTTCAACACAGTACCTGGCACATGATAGAGGCTCTATACATATTTATTGGCTGCTGAACTATCTTAAGAAGGTAATTGACATTGTAAGGCAATAAATGTTGAGAGTCAAGTGAGTTGCTGAGTGGAGCTGTATTTAATTTAATTGATAAGCCTGCTTCTGTATGCTCTGGAGCTAGGTACTGTAGACGCTGCTATGTATGGTCATACATTGATGATCTAGACAGCCCCAGTCTCTGCCTTTGAGGAGTAAATGCCACAGTTAGAAGTTGGAGAATAAATATAGGTGGGAAGGAAGAATTTGTTTAAGTACTCAACAATGTAAGTTGGAGTTTGATTCTGGAAAACTTTGAATGGAGGTCAGATAATTCAGACCAACAGAGAAGACTGGTTTTCTTTTTTCTTCCCCTCCCTTCCCCTTTGTTTCTTTCTTTGTTTCTTTTTGACATGGTTTTCTAGTACACAGCATTTTGGAAGGGTTACATTTGGGCAGTGTTGCTTTATAACTTATATGAGCCTGCCTTAGTTTCCCCACTTGTAAAATGAGAACTATAATAGCTCCTATAGCTCATATTTGTTTAGCACTTGCTTTGTGGAAGATACCATTTTAAATTGATTTATAAATTTAGAATTATATACACATATAATCTCCTTTGATCTTCATACCTCTGTAGGCTACTATCTATCATTATGTCCATTCTATAGATGAGGACACTGAGGGAGACAGAGGTTAAATGGTTTGTCCAAGATTATATAGCTAGTAAATGATAGAATCAGAGTTGAGCTCAAGCCAACTTTAAGGATTATACTCTTAGCTTTTCATACACAGAATTGCCTATAAGGCTTTTGAGAGGATTAGAGGAAATAACATATTCACTTAATCAGTGCACTGCATATAGAAAAGCTCCACAAAGTGAGCTGTCATTATTATTTCACTTGGAGAAATCCTTAGTGAAGTGCTTCAAAACACGGTAGATCGTGAGAAGTTGTGAGCTGTTGAACTCGTCACAATTTGTGTCGCTTTCTGGAAGATTAACGTGGCAGTGCTGAGTAGGACGGGATATAGAAGGAAAGTCTGGACACAGAGATGTGTGGAGACTTGAAACAGTCCAGGTGAGCATGGGGAGAGATCCACCATCATCAGAACAGCTTGACGGAAGGGAATTTTCAAGGAACATGGCCAGTCAGGCAACAACATTTATGGAACACCGGAAGTGCACATGTAACTGCTGGCTATGTGGAAAGAAAGAAAAGAACGTTCTCTAAACACCCATGTCAGGTGTTATTGCCCCTTTTCCCCTTCACTTGCCATTTATTGAGCACCTTCTATAGGCAAACACTTGTCTATAATTATTTCTCATTCTCACAGCAATACTGCAAGGTAGGTATTATTGGTATCCTTTTTCTAGATGAGGTTCAAAGATAAGAGACTTGCTCATGGTAGTGGGAGGAGGGAGGGAGAGACGGGGAGGGAGAGAAAGAAGAAGCAAGGGAGGGAGGGAGAAAAGGAAGCTAGCTCTTTTGAGGGTCCAATCCCAGATCTGTCTGATTTAAGGGCCCATACCGGACTAAGAATATTTGTTTGAGCCACGAATTTTCTGAAATTGTAGGCACAATTTTATGGGAGATGGTCACTTGGAAGATTCTCAAAGGAATCTATGACCCCAAAAAGCAAAGAACAATTATCTTAAACTATGAGAATTGGAAGGATCCTCTGAAATTATGGTCCTGCTGCCCTCATTTCAAAGTTGGACGATTTGGGGCACATCGGTGGCTAAGTTGGTTAAGCATCTGACCTTGGCTCAGCTCATGATCTCACGGTTGGTGAGCTGGAGCTCCGCATGACAGCTCAGAGCCTGGAGGCTGCTTTGGATTCTGTGTCTCCCTCTCTCTCTGCCCCTCCTCTGGTTGGGCTCTCTCTCTCTCAAAAATAAAATTTAAAAACAAAGTTGGGCAAACTAAAGCACAGAAAGGGGAGCAGTTTGTTACAGAGTGACTCAGGTTTCAGAGTCAGCACTAGATCTCAGTCCCCTTGTCCTTCAGGCCACTGCATCTCCCTGTTTGGTAGCTTACATCAGGGCAGCAGAAGCCTTGGGCAGCTGGGAAGAACTGAAGTGCTCTGGGCAGATCCCCTTTTAGAGTGCCTCACAAGGAGTTAGGCACCTCTGTAGGGAGGGGTGCTAACTCCTCAAGGACCAGGTTCTAACTCAGCACCATTTGGTCAATTGCCACTTTCTAGGGTACCACTAGTAAGCAACGGCTTGAAGGCGAGTTCTGGAGTGTAGGAGAGCAAACCCATCTCTCCGGGGCCTGCTTTGTGCCTTTGTATACCTTTCTTCCCAGGTAGGGGAGGCCCTGCCTGGGCTGTGGGTGATCCGGCCTCCTTTAAGGAGGCCGTAGGAACGGGGAGAAAGGCAGGGAGAGCTACTTCCTAGGACAGCACACCCACCCAGTTTCACCACAAAGCAGTTTCACCACAAAGCAGTGCAAAGTATCCCCTCCTCGTTCTGTCTCCCGGGGGGCCTCGCAGGCGGCCTCCACCTCCTTCTGAGCCTGAAAGCACAGCCCCTTTCCCGTTTCCTCATTTTTAAGGATCATTTAATTCTACCCATCACCTAGCTCAGCGCCTGGCACTTGGAAAGTTTCGAATCAGTGTTTACTGACTATGTAAGTGAACGAGATCCCACTCGGGTCTGAACCTGGGTTCTACCATTTATACTCTGTGTTATAACAAGTAAGTTAACCTCTGTAGGCAATGATGCCTGTGCTTACCAGGCGAAGTGGAAAGCAGAAGTCTCACTGGTGGTCAAGGCAGGTCCTCCTGGGACTGCGGACGAAGAGACACAGGACCGTGATGCTTTCGGCGGACTCAGAGGCAGACTGGCAGCGGCTGCTTCAGAGGCTGGTCAGAGTCCCTGAGCTCCAGTCCTGAGTCGGAGCCTCAACGTTGTTGCTTTTGTGAATACTAGGCTCATTCCTCACTCCTGGCCCGTCTCGGTAGCACTGGGGAACTCTGAACACTTTTCTCCTCTTTGGACATGATGGTCCTTCAGCTTTTCCCTCTCAGGGCAAAACCAAATTTATGCCAGCATCCTTCGGGATGGCCGGTCGTTGAAGGGGATGCCTGCTCGAAGGAAGTTAGGGATGGAAGGTTTGGGGTTTCTTGAAGAATGGCCCTTTGTGCTTCAGACAGGTTTCTGTTACTCAGCATTGTCCAGAAAATGATTATTGTTTCTAAATAAAACCTGTAGTTTCAGACCTAATCATGATAAGTCTACCCGGAATGAATGCCTGTCTGACATTAGACCAATTGCCTAGAAATCATGACACTTATAAGAAATAGTCATCTCTTTATTTGAATGAAAACAAAGCGTTCCAGGGAAGATTAAAAAATATATTATTTTAATTTTTAGAGGAAAAGAATTCTTTAAAGAGAATTGTCAACGATCAAAACTGGTTGATAAATCACACATGTAACTATGTAATTAAACTTCTCCATTCTCTGAGCCCTGCAATTAGAGTTCTCCGTCTAGTTACCCGTAATGATTCATTCTTGCTAATATGCTGAAAAAGAAGGAAGTCAGGAACAGAAATCCGAACTTGAAATTTTTCCCTAATTTGGATCAAGAGGCAGCAGGAGTGCGCCTAGGCAGGGAGACAGAGGCCCTGGGTTCAAGTCCCAGTCTACTTTTTCATTAACTGTGGGACTTCAACCAAATCGCTAAGCCTTATCTGAGCCTTTGTTTCCTCGGCTATAAAACAGGAAAATCATCCTTTGGAGTATTGTTACGAAGCCTTTATGAAACTAATGTTGTCCGTGTTAAGGCAGTGTAAGGCCCTACCACATTTTCGTCTTGTGCTTTCCCTGTCTTACCAAAGCAGGCCAGGCCCTCTGTCGGTGGTACAAGGAAAAGGCTTTAATGTACAATATCAGCCTTTGTGTAGTGTGAAAAGACAGACATTAATGAAGGGCTGGGCTGCTTTGTTGAATGTGGCTGTGATTGACTGGTGGCCTTGCTTCTGATGATCAGGAATTTATTATTAGGAAAATTGCCAGTTGCCTGGGGAGCTGGGACTTGGTGTGTGCCTTCCCAATTGCCAAGGGTCGCCACGGATGCCTCAGGTGCTGTTTCGTTCTCTGTACCGGATTCACATTTAAGGAGAAACCTCTCATTTAGAGCACTTGGAGGTCATAGGGGATTGTCACAAGGACATGGAGAATTTTCAGACTTCAATTCCGGGTCTCAGTGTGGGGCCATCGGATAAGGATTGGGGTTTGAGTTCAAAGAGAATGTCAGAGCTGGAAAGTACCCTGCAGATGATCTAATCCAGTGGCCCTCAAAGTGTGAGGGACTTGTGGCTTCAGCTACACCAGGGAACTAGTTCGAAGTGCAAACTAGTCCCAAACCCTCCAGTCCCATCCCAAACCCGCTAAAGCAGAGACCCTGCGGCCGAGGTTTAGTAAGCCCCGTCAAACAAGCCCCTCCAGGTGACCGTGATGCACTCAGAAGTTGAGAACCACTGCTCTAAACTAAGCCCACGTCGTAAATCCTTGTGGAAATACTGACCCTGGCGCCCGGCACGTGGAAAGCAGTGTGTATACGGTAGCTGTTGCTACATTGCTGTTCTTACCTACAGAGCTGGGATAGAACAAAAATTAGACTTCCTGGCTGTGGCTTTGCCCATGACACCACATTTTGCAGAGGTCCGCAGGAATTCTCATTGCACTGCCGCGATCACCTTATTGGTCACAGTGACACCTTGGGAGTACAGCTGGGATGGTGTTTGAATAGCGGGAGGGTTTATGTGAATCTGGAGGGAAGGGGCTGAGACGCAAGGGAGCTCTTGGGGAACGAACGGGCTCTGACAGTTTCAGCACCCAAGCCTTCGGCTCCCCATCTGCATCACACTAAGAGAAAATACTATTTCCTGAGAGGGGTGTGAGAGATGTTCCAGAAGAGGGAGCTTAGTTGTGATAATTGATATTAGCTGTTTTGACCTAAACTCTGATCAGAGTCTAGACTATCTCAGGTAGACTCTACTTGTGCGATTCCGTTTTCCCGTCCATGAAGTGAAAATAATGTGATTTTCCCCTTGATTACTTGACAGAGGGTGTTTAGAGTGTCAGTTTTAGAAGAGCCTCAGAAGAAAGACTTTTGTTTTCCTATTTTAGTTGCCTTGATTTTGTGATGATAAATGTAATGCATGTTAATGCCTTTGGATAACTTGAAAAGTATTAAAAGGATGTTTAAGAGTCACCTGTAATCCCATCACTCAGGGGAAACTAATGTTTTGGTGTATTTCCTTCTGATCTGAAATTTTAACGGAAGAGTATGAAATCAAAAGATATTTTCTGTTGGGGGACACGTGCACATATTGAGTGTTTGCTGTACAAGGCACATGTTAATTGCTGAAGATATTTTAAATCAGTCAATCCTTAGAACAACACTGTAAGGGAAGGGCTCCCCACCTTGACCGCACATCAGCATCACCTGGAGCAGTGGTTGGGACAGGTGTTAGGAATCTGACACCCGTGCCACTGATGAATTCTATCAAAAGCTCTGGGGAGTCGGGCCAAGGCGTCAATACTTTGTTATGATTACACAACGTACTTTCTTTTTTTTTTTTTAAATGTTTTTATTTATTTTTGAGAGAGAGACAGAGCATGAGCAGGGGAGGGGCAGAGAGAGAGGGAGACACAGAATCCGAAGCAGGCTCCAGGCTCCGAGCCGTCAGCACAGAGCCCGACGCAGGGCTTGAACCCACCAACTGTGAGATCATGACCTGAGCCGAAGTCTGACGTCCAACCGACTGAGCCACCCAGGCGCCCCTACACAATGTACTTTTGAGACTAAAGAGTTGCTATAAGGTGGACCATTGGTTCTCAAACGTTCGTGTGCTTCACATCATCAGGAGGGGTTGTACCAATGGATTGCTGGGCCTACACCAGAGTATCGAGTTCTCATTGGCTGGGTCTGCAGTGGGGCTGAGAATTTGTGTTTCTATCAGGCTCCCAGGTGATGCTGCTGCTGCTAGTCCGGGAGCCCCTTTGGAAACCTGCGAGGGAGATTATGTGCACCCCGTTTTACAGGTGAGAAGAAAGACGCTCAGATTAAACAAGTTGCCCAAGGTACACAGAAAAAAATTTGTAGAGTCAGAGTATAAACCCAGCTCTACACGAGGTCAGATTTTTCTTATCTCCCTACTTTCCTGTGTGAGTATCACTTAACTAATGTCCATTAATTTAATAAATTGCACCCATGGTAGTGTATCATTTTTTAACCTCCGAACTCACCCCCCCACACACACCAAATTGTAAGTAAGGGAGTAATAGAAGTGAGGTTTGAAAGGTAGCTGGGAGCTAGATTTTTTTTTCTTTTTCTTTTTTTGGTTTTGAATGTCAGGCCAGGGAGCCCAAACTATATCCTATAGTAGCTGTTTCTTCTGTTTCTACTTCCAACTGTCTGTGGTCACTGGGAAGACTGTGACGAGATGAAGTCCTAGGGATGGCTGTTCTGTTATTGGGGCACCTGGGTGGCTCGTGTGGTGAAGCAAATGACTCTGGATCTTGGCTGAGGTCACAATCTCATGGTTCATAAGATCAAGCCCCGCATCGGGCTATGTGCTGGCAGCTTGCATGAGCTTGCATGGGATTCTCTCTCTCTCTCTCTCTCTTTCCCTCCCCATCTCTCTCTCTCTCTCCCTCCGCCCCTCCCCCATTTGTGCTCACTCTCTCTCAAAATAAATGAATAAACTTGTTATTTGATCTGGAGTTTTAAAATCACAATCATTTTTCAGTGATAAACTCAAGCCAAAAAGATTGAAAAACAATCGCATGTATTATTGTTCTCAACTGGTTTAAAAATTATCCTATAATCATGCTTAGTTTATCACTGGACTAAGTTGGACTAAAGTGGCAGGCTTGTGAGCAATAGAACTAAGAATCAAAAGACCAGGATTCTAGAGGGAACAAACTAGTGGTTCCCTGGGGGCGATGGGGGAAATAGGTGACAAGGATTAGGGTACACCTATCATGATGAGCACTAAGAAATGTATGGAATTATTGAGTCACTGTATTTTACACTCAAAACTAATATAACACTGTATGTTAATTATACTTGAATTTAAACAAATAATTCAAAAGAAAAGACGAGGGGACGCTTGTGTGGCTCAGTCAGTTAAGTGAGCAACTCTTGATTTCAGCTCCGGTCATGATCGAGCCCTGTGTAGAGCTCTGTGCTGAGCATGTAGCCTGCTTGGGATTCTCTCTCTCCCTCTCTCTCTGCCCCTCCCACGCTTTATGTCTCTCATTCTCAAAAATAAAGTTGAAGAAAAAAAAAAAAAAGACCAGGAGTCTCGCCCCAGTTCTGTCAGACGTTAGCCATGTGACTTTTGGCAAATCATTGACCTTTCTGGACCGCGGTGGCTTCGTGCATTCATGGGAATAAGAATTCCTGATCTACTTACCTAATAGAATTTTCACCACATGAGTGTTACGGTTTTGGAGATCACCATGGGTTCAGGGATGCACGTCTGAGGTAAGGAGAGGAGAGGCATGTGTGGTGATCAGGGGTAGTAGTTGTGGGGCTGGAAGAACACGTGTTGACTGGAGGGGAGATTAGCCGGGCTGGCGTGGAATCCAGCTCGATGACTCCCAGGGATAGGCAGACATATTAGACTTGTCCCAGGGAGGCTATTCAAGGCAAATAATTTTAATAGTAATAGTAACAAATTAATGGTTAATTAATATTACCAGACCCGGGGCTGAGGCTTTCAGCAGACTCCATAATTGCCTCATTTTCCTTGCTCAACAGCCTTACAAAGTAGGTGTAATCATCCCCTCTTTATACGATAAGGCAATGTGATGGGGTCACACAGCCAGTCAGAACCAGGAGGCAAACCCAGCTTTATTTGGCACGGAATCGTCCGTTTTCCCCATTATTTTGTGTCTCCTTGTTTTTCTCCTGGAGCGTTTTCTGTTTTCATCTCTGGTCCTAAGGTTGTATTTGTGGTTAGGTCGGTTGGCCTCCAAGGTCCACTTCAAATGCCGCCTCTTTTCTACATTCTTCCTTCATCCCCGGTACGGGTTTGTTTTTTTTTTCTCTCTTTCTCAGCATGTTTAGTTTGCACACACCAGCAACATTGCACACTATCTGCTGTGTGTCTGAATTCTTTGGGTATGAGTGTGTCTTCCCCATTGGGCTGTTCTTCAGCTGTATATCGAGCTAAGAATTGTTTCTCAGGGCAGGACCAGGAGCCCTTAAAACCACCACCACTGAGGGAACAGTCACGTAAAACAACACACAAACTAACAAAAACCCCAAAACCCGTGTGGTATATTAGGTTCTGTTTCCATCAGGTAAAATATGAAGAAGGGGTAAAAAAAAAAAAACAACCCAAAGAAGTAAAGGCCTCAGTTTTTATAACCATTCTGCCTACACGGCTCGGAAGAGGCAGGTGACAATAAATTGATGGCCTGAAGCGTCACCTGGTTCTGGTGCGCAGAGCACGCGTCCCTTCGCCTTTTAACCAAATAATAGAAGTGACTGAGAGAGAGTAAAGGTGCCAGGCCGATGGTTATGCTGAGTCCATTCTTCCCATTGATGCTTAAAGGATTTATGTAGGTAAGTCCCATTAATGTTAATGGAAGTTACATGTGTAATTCCCCTTTTTCATCACGGAGAGAATAGAGCTTTATATTCCTTGGGTAATTATGGTACCAGTGCTGTTAGTTTTTTCAGTTAACTTTTTCACCTCCCTTTCCTGCCTGGACTCTTAAGAAAGGAACTGAATTCTTCTGTTCAAAAAAGAAAATTGCCAAAATATCTGAGAGGTGAAACAAATGTAACTAGATCCACTTGTTTGAGGGGGAGAAAGAAAGGCAAGAAAACATGAGGACAGGAAGCTGGAGGGGAGCTCCTGCTAATTTTCAGATCCCAGGAAGCATGTCGTGGTTTGGATTTTCAAACAATGCAGGGCTTTTCACTGGCAGCCCATTTCCTCAGGTATTTGAGCTAAGAGGAAAATCACTCCCTGAACATTTTGACTGAATTAATTTTAGCGTGTTAAGATTTGAGTAGCAGCGCCTAAGTCCTCGTAGAGCCTAATAAAGAATTAATCTTGGTCTCTGCCTAGGACTCAGTGAAGTATTTTAAATACCGTGGTATCTGAGGTTTGGTTTACAGGAATCTCAAAGGACAGCTGTATTACCGTCCTGGTAAATGTAAGCCCCCTGGGTGTTTATCCGGCACACTTAGGTGCTCTGATTAGTGCATACAGTAGGTGCTCTGGTTAGTGCATACAGTAGGTCCTCCTTCCTATTCCTTAGATGCTAGCAATTCCTGTTCCTGAGCTGGAGATGGGAAAGTCAGCATCCTAATCTTGCTACGTAGATAGGTCACTTTTCAGAGAAGGTTTTCACGGTGGAAGAAGAGGGGGAAGTTTTAGCTTCCCTGGTGTCTTTCCTTCTATCATTTAAAAACAGTTGGGTTTATTTTTTGTAGTTGAGCCTCGAAGAAAGGTCTGCTCTGATACACAGATGCTTTTATGTTTTATGGCAACTATCCAGGCTCATGTTGGAAAGCACTTTTATGGTCACCGAACTCAGCCAAGTGGTCCCAAAGCATTCAGTGAGTGGCTGGGACCTTGATCTTGTGCTTAGTGTGGTGTGTGGAGTCCAGCTGAGTCAGTAGTTCCAATCAGCCTGTCAGGAACAGGCTGCGGCTCTCTGGATAACTTTGTATAAGAAAGCCCTGCCTCGTGGCCAGATTAAAATATATCTCCCACCAGGTTTCTTTGACCCTTCAATCCTATTCCATTCTTTCGCCCACTGGCTCCTGTCCTGACCTCTTGGGACCATAGGGAATAACTTAACCCTCTGCCACTTGAAAATTCTTCACCCGTTTCTTAGAATTGAGAATCACAACTTATTGGGGCACCTGCGTGGCTCAGTCGGTTAAGCCTCCGGCTTCCGGCTCAGGTTGTGATCTCATGGGTTGTGAATTCGAGCCCTGCGTCGGGCTCTGTGCTGACAGCTCAGAGCCTGGAGCCTGCTTCAGATTCTGTGTCCCTCTCTTGCTCTGCCCCTCACCCACTCATGTTCTCTCTCTTAAGAATAAATAAAACATTAAAAACTTAAAAAAAAAAAGCACCACTACTTATTGACCTGGCTTTCTTGTCTTGTTTTTTTTTAATGTTTATTTTTGAGAGAGAGAGAAACAAAGTGTGAGTGGGCAAGGTGCAGAGAGAGAGGGAGAATCCGCCGCAGGCTCTAGGGTCTGAGCTGTCTGCATAGAGCCCGATGCAGGGCTTGAACTCATGAGCTGTGAGATCATGACCTGAGCTGAAGTTGGATGCTTAACCTAAGGCTGAGCCACCAAGGCGCCCCTGCGTTTCTTGTCTTAGATGCAATCATATTTTGGCTGCTCAATCATATTCTGGCTATTCATTCTCTAGCTCAACCATATTTCTCCAACTTGGCTCATTCCTTGAGGCTTATGATAGAAGACCTTTTGTCTATTACCTTGTCCTTTAAATTGGCTCATAAACCAGGTTACCGGTCCATGTGGCTGACAGTCTCTGGAGCTCCTTTCAGAAGAACTAATGGAAGCTGGGAGACTCCCCAGACATGACGTTATATGTGCTGCTGTTTTCCCCAGGACTGGTCCAGTGTAGTGAAAAGAAAATTAACTGGGAATTAGGAAGCCTTTTCTCAGCCATGGATGCTCCCTATTTCAACTCCTTCCCATCTATGCATTTAATCATTAGGCAGCAAAGCGATCTTAAATTATAAGTTGGATTATGTCACTTAAAATCCTTCAATGGTTTCTCAGTCCACTTAGGTCTTAGCCTAAAATCCAAAATCTTCCCTGAGGCTTAAAAAGTCCACCATGGTGTGATTCCATCCTGACCACATGCCCAGACTCATTTTTATGTTTCTTTACGTTATTCATTATGCTTCACCCACACTGGCCTTTTCATAAGATTTGTCCAACCTCAGAATCCTTGCATAAGATGCTTCCACTTCCTCAAATGCTTATGCCCTCAACTTTTGCCTAGCTAACTCTTTTTTACAAATGTTAAAAAAATTTTTTTTAATTTTAATTTTTAAGAGGGAGAAAGAGAGAGAGAGAGAAAGCATGAACAGGGAAGGGGCAGAGAGAGAGGGAGACACAGAATCTGAAACAGGCTCCAGGCTCTGAGCTGTCAACACAGAGCCCGACATGGGGCTCAAACCCACAGACCACAAGATCATGACCTGAGCTGAAGTCAGATGCTTAACCGACTGAGCCACCCAGGTGCTCCTAGCTAACTCTTAATCTCTAGATTGCAGCTCAGATATCATTTCTCCCAAGTAGCTCTTCCAAAGCCTGGAAGGAAGGCTCTAGCTAAATGAGTGGCAGCCAAATTGAGTCCCACACCCTGGAGATAAATATAGGCCAAGCCTCCAGCCTGTGCTGATGGGTTATGCCCAGCTATTCTCGGGGCTGTCTCCACTGACATGCATTGTATGTGGGTTCTATCACATGCAGGCTGGATAGGCAGGGGTAGGTGGGGATAGCATCGTACTTGGGTCTTAAACACATTTTTGAAAACACGTAGCTCCCTCAACTTGACGTGACCACGCTCATTAAAGGAAAGAAGGGGAAAAGAAACATACATTTATTGATGGCCTACTTCAAGGTTGGACAAACATTTACTGTAAAAGGCTGGATGGTAAATATTTTAGGCATCATGGGGTGTGCAGGGGACTCAAGTCGGCTGTTACAGGTGTGAAAGCAACCATAGGCCACACATGAATGAGTGTGGCAGGGTTCCAGTAACACTTTAGTGGCAGAGACAGGTGGCAGTAGACTGCTGGTCACTGGTCCCCAGGCCCTGCCCTAGATGCTTTGCATGGGTTTACTCTTTCTGACAATGGGATAGGCAGTCATTTTCCATTTTACAGGCTCATAGAGGTGACATAAATGGTCTAGAGCCACCCAGCTTGGGATGGGAAAGAATTAGGACTCCAACCAGGGCTTCCAATATAAGAGAAAGGACGTAGTCAATAAAGTTAAATGCAATATTCATTGGGTGCCCACAGTATGATTACAGCAAGGCCGAACATTTGAAAACACCAGCCTCATTATACTTTTACCTGATTATACAGTAAGATTTTAAAATCATCTGGGGAGGCTTCACAAGGTGATAAATAGAAAG
Source organism: Proteles cristata cristata (assembly GCA_017311185.1). Taxonomy (NCBI): domain Eukaryota; kingdom Metazoa; phylum Chordata; class Mammalia; order Carnivora; family Hyaenidae; genus Proteles; species Proteles cristata. Next base: position 1,880,364 of record JAESUZ010000548.1, on the reverse strand, counting down.
TGAGCTTGGGAAGCAGACATAACTCAAATTTTAACCCTGTTATTTAATGACTCGGCAAACTTGGGTAAGTTGTTTTAAGTTCTGGCCTAAAGATGCTGAGGCCAAAACAAGTGAAGTGATATTGGCAGATGGTAGGCCTCCAGGAAATAATTTCTAAATGAGATTTTATATTGGAAGGGACATAAGGAAGGGACATAAAGGAAGATGTAGTGGGAGGAGTGAAGTGGCTTGTGGGAAAGATGTTTATGACCGAAACAGGGCTGCTGCCACTTTGAGGATGTTCTTAGGATCTGATAGACAAACTCTATTTTGATGACTGGAGTCCCTTATTCCAGCTAGATCATCTCAAATTTCAGACCTTCAAAAGTACACCAGACCGCCGCCTTCTGTTCCTGGAATGACCATCCACTGCCAGGAAAAGCATGCCATTTTCTTTCTGTGCCCCTTCACTTGTTTTGAGGATTGTCTACTCCATTTTATGTGGTGCACCTCGCAGATATTCTCATTCGAGGCAGCCCTCTGGCTGTCTCGCCCTCATCTGCGTCTGGTGTGCTCATGGAAGAAAATGCAACCTTCAAAAATGAGCATGGGAGATTACAATACAGACTTGGTCATGGTTGAAAATTTGGCATTTGGCGCAATTTTAGCAAAGCCATAACCTTCATATCTTTCTGCTTTTATCAGATGAAAGGCAAACTCCTTTGACCCATGAAGTTGATCTGTGAACTCTGTCAAAAAATTCAAAACCCCACAGTTGTAGATTGTGCATGCCATTAGCATAATTTGCCACCCAGGCTGTAAATGTGTGTTCCCTAAATTGGTACATAGTACGGATGGTGTTTTACAGTGTGTTAAGAAAAGATTATTTGACATGTAGCAGAGTGAACTAGAAGTTTTCTGCAAGAACCAGTACTTTTTCTCTTCACTTTTCCTTCCAGGAACTGTTGAGTTGTAATACACATTTAAATGTAGTCATTGAGATAGATACTACGCCTCAACCAAATAAAACCACATTCCAGCAGAGCCTTTGGGGGCGGAATTGAACAGAGTGGGCATTTGTTTTTCCGAAACGTTTTGGTGTGGGAAGTTAGGATGGAAAAACTAAATGTCTCAACCCGTCAAACGCAGTCTTTGAGTTTCGGAGCACCCGTTTAGAAGCTGAAGCAATAAAATGGAGAATTCGCAAATCTGAATTTCCCTTTGCCCCGCTCCGGGGGCTTCCTTGCCTCCCTTTGTGTGTGTGTGTGTGTGTGTGTGTAGCTTGGGTGTTTGTAGGACTTACTTCACTGTTATTAAAGCTTTGTAAGGTTTCTCTAGGATCTCCATGATGATGTTCCTCTTTTTTAATTCCTGAAATTAAAATGTGTTGGAATGCTTGACCGCCTTTCACTCCCTCCTCAATGGACCCTTTAGTTTTTCACACCAAGGTGTCCTTCTTCAGGGTGCCAGGTCAGGCTACCAAAACAGCTTCTAGGAGGGGATTAGGACCAATTAACATCTTTGCACACAAAAGCCACTGGCAGCCGGACAGGCAGCGTGGTGGCGGCTCTGGAGCTGCATTTTAAATAGGGGCCTTCTGTACTTGAGTTCAAGTAGGAAGAGGTGGAGAAAGTTTTTATTTATAATTGAAAATGCTGTTTTTGGATAAAGTCTAAATGGAAAGAAAAGTAGTGCTCAGAAGTATCTCGCAAATACCGTTTGAATGCTGGTCTATATTGTGTGTGATCCTATCACGATGCTCTCTCGATGGAGCCTGTTCCTTGGCACATATTGAGATGAAGTGATGTTTCTTCCCAGAATGATTTTGACCTTTACATATCTCTTGTTCTCTGTTAAAAAAAAAAAAAAAAAAAAGTTCAGCTGGATCCATAGGCACAAAAAAAGAGCTGCTCCAAAGGATATATGGTCTGAAAAGGCAGTAGCCTTTTCACCAGAAATCTATTGTGTGGATACCTGTACCACAAAATCTTTGTTTAGAGCAAAATAAAGTGGAGAGAGGAGGTATTGTGCAAAGTTTTTTTTTTACACCCCCTCTTGCCCCCCGTAATCCTTCAATTTGAGAGGGCTCGAGTAATTTGTGTTTTCAGTTACAATAATCAGATTCTTACACTTTTTTTAAACCTTAAAAATTATATATATTCTTTGAATCAATGAAGATGTTGGAGTTAAAGAGATTTCGTGACCCAGGTAATTGAGAGGAGTCTTAAATACAGATCCCGCTGGAATCTCTTAAAAGAATCATGTTGTGAAAGATGTAACGGAACCTATTTCTACACTCGGAGGCTCAGAGTTTTCAAATACATTTCAGAGCTCCAGGGCAAAATAAGAATGTTCTCAATCCATTTAATAGCGCGCCTTTCCACCTTCTTATCTGCAAGGCGCGTGCAGCTTTCTCAGCGACTGAAAATACTAGAAAATAAAATTCTGTGTTCAGAATTTACAGGAGGGACCTATGGGGGACCCGTGGAAACCTGAAGAAGACATTAATTAATGTGTGTGCCAGGTCACAAGAATGACGGAGACTGCCAATTTACCGAATCAGGGAGGAAAGAAGGGGGAAATGTGATAAACTGATACTCTGTTTCCCGTCCTGTGACACAGTTTTGTTTCACGGAAGGAAATGATGAAGAGAATAGTATGCATTTCTCTTTCAATGGCTTGAATGGAAAATGTTTTTAAAAAGTCAGCCTCCTGGCCCCTAATCTAAATTATGGTCATTTTCAGTTTCCTGGGTTTTATGCATAACTCTAGATTCTTCTTAGTGTGATATTTTCGAAGCAAACCTTAATACAGTCTCAATGTGTGGCTTCCCTCCTGGGTTTTAGTTTCAGATACTGTATTGTGAGTCTTCAGACATGTTGAGTCCCCCTAATGTTAAATGGTAATTGCCAGAAGTATAGGTGGGGATGGAAACATTGTTATATTTTGTTCATTTTTCACACTTGAGCTGTTATCCCTTTTTCTCTCTTGCTGTATGCTTATTAGGGTATGAAATGCAGGTGTGTGGGAAATGGCTAGCGGACATTGACAGGTTATTTTGTTGGTCACTGCCTAATTAGTAGCATAGTGGATGCACCCTGCTAAGCTTTAGTGTGGGGCAGGAGAGCCGGTCTGTTCTAATTTCCTCGCGGCTTTGATATTCGCCAAAAGATTGACGGTTTACACAAAAAGCCAAGGCCCGAAGGAGGCCTGTGGAAACAATGAGCTTTCTTGCTTGTAGACACCACAGATGTGAGAGAAAGCTGGCTAAAAACAATTGGCTGACACTGTCTAATTGTGTCCGATGTCAGCGTCATTAATGTTTTCCCATGTAAAACGAGAAGGCCAAGGTTGTATCCTCCCTTTATTTTGAGTCACATGATTATGTAACTTATCGAGATTCAGATGAAGTGTTAATTGTATTTGTGCAATAAAGAAACAGAAGCTACCTTGGATTTAATGAGTATGTGCTTAATTAATTTGGACAGCTTTAATCTTTATTACCTCTGGAATAGTCCTGATCAGCATTAATAGCATTTTTCGGTAATTCAAATCACCACTCATTTAATAATAATATATATTTACATTTCGTTTTGAGTCCAAGCCAGGGAAATGATGAGGGCAGTTTGCTTGCCTTTTGGGAAGCTTCGCGCGAGCGTGTTAAGCGATAAGTAGAACAAATACTTCGAGGGTGTCAGCAGAGCCTTTCAACTTAGACAACTGACCCAAATAGTCCAAGGAAACACACAGTCATAGCCAAGAAGCACAAAATTGCAAGGTTACCCCCGTGAAACTCCAAACCTACTGTTATCGATGAAATGGTTTTCAAGATTTTTCTTTTCTTGAGGTGGGGGAACCTGGGGAAGGTGAGACCCTAGGAGGAACTGACAGCTTGAGCTGAAATTAAACTTTTTTTTTTTCTTTTTTTGCAAGGTAAGACCCGTAGTTTCCCACCGTGCTGAGGATAGACCAATACAAACCCCGCCAGATTGCTTGTCACTGCAATCAGCAAATATTGTCATGCGTTTTGCACTGCGTGGGAGCATCTGTAACACCAAAATAAGTTAAGGCAGGTTCTGTGGTTTCTGATCCTTTGAATATTTTCTAGGTCTTTTCTGAGCAGTCCATTTTTTTTTTCATCCGAACAATGTAATGCCTCGGAGGAGCGGCGGTGAGACGGAGCTGTTCCCTGGGGAGAAGCTCCTCTGTGATTCGTTTATTGTCTTTGAAGCTTTTAAGTCAGGGAAGCCCACGTACCTTGAGTTCCACATTGACGTCATGTGTATCTAACTCGGTTCCCAAACATAATCTCTTTGGAAAATTAGCCTCCCTGAAATCGTGTTTCCAGTAAAGCCCCCACGTTTTCCTCTGAACCTGTTTCTCATCTGGGTGTGTTACTGGAGTACACAACTAGTTCTCGAACTTGGATTCATGCATAGAAAATTGTCTGAGAATCTGGCTTCCTGTACGCCCTCTTCACAAAAACACCTGCACAGCGTGATCCCCACAGCAGGTGCCCAGGGTGTGGGGGCCCAATATAGTGTCCACCGTGGTCTCCTAGGGGATGACTTACAGCACGACTTATGACCCGAGGGCCTACTGTCACTGAAAAGTACATAGCCTTTGGGGCCAGGAAGATCTGAGTTTAAATCTGGCCTCTTCCTTACTAGGAGCTAGGAGACTTTGGATGTGACCTTTTTGAACCTCAATTTAAAAGGGATAATAATGCCTTGCAGGGCTGGTGTGAGATTTAAAGATCATTGTGAAGAGCTCAGCACGGGATCTCCGGGAGTGGCTGTACTGGAGATGGTGGCTTCCGTTCCTACAGTTGCACTTTCTGTCCCCTAGGCTGTGTCACCCTTGCGCTGCGTCCCTCCGTTTGCTGAGTGTACCTGAGCTTGTCAGCTAACCTGTCCATGCTTCATTCCTCATAGGTAGCGAGGGGATGATAACACTATGGTGTTGTGGTGAAGAATAAGTGATGGTCATGTTCATAATCGTAGACATAATGACTATGACTGACTCTGAAGGGGAAGGACTCAGTGCCAGGCACGGTGCTGTGTGTGTGTGTGTGTGTGTGTATGTGTGTGTGTTGTGTGTGTTTAACACGCTTTATCGCCCTTAATACACATCGCACACAGTGCGCAACACAATAAACCCTTCATAAATATTTGCTGCCATGTGTTTATCGTGAAGCTCTGAGTTGTGGAGGAGATTCGGCTCTGCCCGATTCTTCATGCGTCGTTCTTGGGAGGCCTTCATGACAGACCCTCACCTAGGCGTTTCCGGTCTCTGAGGTTAAGAAGGTATTACACGTGAAACCACTCTCCTTTCTTTTACACCCTTTAGCCTCAGTTTCTCCCTTAGCTCCTCCCTCCCAACGTTTTGTAAAGTTTTCTTCTCTGAAGATACCAAGCCAGTGGGGAGTCAGTCCAGCCTCCTCCACAAAATGCTATTTGCTCATCTGGGATTTATTCCAGGACATAAGCTGTTTGCATGCAGCTTTCCTCAATGACCTAGACCACCTGGGCACTTTTGCCTCGTGGTTGGCAGATCCTTAGACACCGGGCACAGCCAGATGGGCCTAGAAAATACCTTCTGCTTCTCTTTTGTTTTTATTGGTTTACTTTGCTCCCAAGGGAGATAAAGTTTTACAGTTTTTAAATGCTGTGCCTTCCTTTGTGTGTATTGGCTTATTCATTTATCATTTAAGTCAATAGCTTCAAATCAGTCCAGCAAACATTTCTGAAGCAGTCATTTGCAAGCTACTGTGGTGTACACATGGAATATAAACCTGAGTATGAGAAGTACTATGAGCCCCAGTGACAACATGTACAGGCTTTGGTATTGCATCTAGGCTAAACCTTTTATATATCCCTTAATAGCTTACAGAAGATGCTGGCTCTAAGACTTTTTCCTCGTTTGCAAAAAAGGGGGTTGAGAAGATCCATGTCATAGGATTGTTTTTAGGATGAAATGAAATAATGTGTGTGAAGCAGTCCTCACTCAATAAATGGCGGTCTTTAATAAGACACAGTCTCTTCCCTAATAGGAAAAAACAGACACATCAAAAGGATAATTTCCATGGAATATGGTTAGGCGTAGACTCATTCTGGAAGGGTGTGAAGAAGAAGGCTGAGAGAAGGTTGCCTGGGGAGGATGGCAGTTGACTTCTAGTCTTGATGGATGAGGCAGAGTCATTCAAGTAAAGTAGGGCAAACGACCGTGTTTTCCCAGGGGAAGGGGTGGCCTGAGTAGATGCACAGTGAAGAAAACATGGCATATTCCAGAAACTGCAAGAAGGTCATTGTTATTAGGAACACAAAGTCCTTGGGTTGGATGTACCTGTAACAGAGGCGCTACGGAGTGCTCTGGCCCTGTGTAGGCTTCCCTTTATTTTACTCCCCTCTGCCCACTTCTTAGATTCCAGCTCCCTGCAGAGAGTGTTGGGCTCTAAAGAACGCCAGCTCTTATTTAGTTTAACTTTTGTTCTGAAAGGAGAGGTCTCGCCACCATTGGAGGAAAAGTCAAACGTGGATTTCCAGAGCTTTCCTTACCAACTGTGCGACCTTGCTTTATTATTTAACCCCTGTCTCCGATTCGTCATCTACAAAATTAAAAGTTTGTATAATAATAGTGTTTACCACCTCTTGGATATTTCAGGATTAAGTGATAGAACACAAGTAACGTGCTTAGGACAGTCCCCAAAACAATAAAGGTTAACGTTAACGTGTTAACTCGCTCGTCCCAGAGAATTTCCATTCAGAAGAAGGCAGCATTTCACTGAGAAATGGTGAAATCTTCCAGCATGATGTCATTTGCCCTTTGGAAACAGAGGTCAGTGAGAGAACTTAAAAAGGGATTCAGTTCTTTCAATTTTTATCTTTCAGATAAAGATTGTGCTACTATGCAGTGCTACTATTCGGATAAAGATGCAGTGCTACTGCATCCACTATGGGTTGAAAGGGAAACACAGATCCTACCTAGATAGTGGTTCCAAGCCACCTTGTGCTATTCTCTCACAAAGTCAAACACTTAAAGCAAAAGTCCTGAGAACAAACTCGCCCCGCGGGTCAGAACCTTCCCTCCCACCCACCCCGTGCCTTACTGGCTCTGCTTTCTCTCTTCCTCCTTCCTGCCCCCTTCTTACTTTAATTTCTTTCTCCCTTTCTCCCTTCCCCCTCTCCTTCCCCAGCCCTTTAACCTTCCTTCTTTACAAGTTAGGTTGCTTAGCTTGGAGAACAGTGTGGGCTCGATTTCAGATCCATGGCTAGGAGTCCTTATGTAAGACAACTTGCATACCCATCTGAAACACATCTTTTCCCCTTCTGAATTCTTAACTCCTATTTGAGTACACTTAATGGTGATCATTTTTATTTTATTCTTTATTGCAGTAAAATACACAAAACATAAAATTTACCATCTTAACTATTTTTTAAAGACTTTATTATTATTTTAATGTTTATTTATTTTTGAAGGGGAGAGAGAGCGAGAGTGAACATGAGCAGGGAAGGGGCAGAGAAGAGGGAGACACAGAATCCCAAGCAGGCTCCAGGCTCTGAGCTGTCAGCACAGCCATGAGATCATGATGTGAGCCCGAGTTGGATGCTTAGCCGACTGAGCCACCCAGGCACCCCCAGATTTTATTTTTAAATAATCTCTACACCCAATGTGAGGTTATAGCCCACAACCCTGAGGTTGAGTTGCATGCTCCAGCGACCAAGCCAGCCCGGCACCTCCCATCTTACCTGTTTTTAAGTGTACAACTCGTTAGTGTAAAGTATATCCATTTGATTGTGCGGTCCATCTCCAGAACTTTTTCATCTTGCAAAACTGAAACTCTATACCCATTAAATAATTCCTCATTCTCTCTTCCCCCAAGCCACTGGCAACTATCATTCTGCTTTCTGTCTCAGTGAATTTGACTACTTCCGGGACTGCACGTAAGTGGAATTCTATGGTATTTGTCCTTTTGTGACTGATATATTTCACTTACCATAACGTCCTCAGGGTCCATCCATATTGTTCCAAGTGCCAGAATTTCCTTTTTAAGACTGAATAATATTCCTCTGTGTGTGTGTGTGTGTGTGTGTGTGTGTGTGTGTGTGTAGGATGTTTTGTTTATTTGTCCTTCAGTAGATGTTTGGGTTGCTTCCACCTTTTGGTTAATGTGAATACCACTGTGTACAAATATCTCTTTGAGACCCTGCTTTCGATTCTTTTGGGTACCCACCCAGAATTGGAAATGCTGAATCATATAGTAATTCTACTTCTTTTTGAGGAACTGTCATACTATTTTCATTTGTCATGGAGAAATTTCAGGTCAAGTCCCTTAACCATCTTTGAATTGAATGCTTGTTCTTTTGTTGTTGAATTGTAGGTATTCTCTATATGTTCTGAATATGAATTCCTTATCACATACGTGATTCACACATATTTCCTTCCATTCTGTGAGTTGTCTTTTTATACTCTGGATACTGACCTTTAGTGTACAAATTTTTAAAATTTTCAGGAAGTCCAATTTGTCTGTTTTCCTTTTGTTACCTGTGCCTTTGGTATCATATCCCAAAAGATTATTACCAAATCCAATTTCACGAAGCTTTTGTTGTATGTTTTCTTCTAAGTGTTTTATAGTTTCAGGTCTTACATATAGGTCCTTAACCCATTTTGAGTTAATTATATATATATGATAGTAGATAAGAGTTCAATTTCATTCTTTTGCATATGGATATCCAGTTTTCCCAGCCAGCATCATTTGTTGGAAAGATTATCCTTTCCACATTGAATTGATTTTTTGACCCTTGTCAAAAATCATTTGACCATATATGCAAGAATTCATTTTTGGCCTTTCTATTCTGGGTCATTGGTCTGCATGTCTATATTTATGCCAGTACTGCACTGTTTTGATTACTGTAGATTTGTAGTAAACTGTGAAACCAAGAAGTATGAATCCTCTAGTTTTATTATTTTTGTTCAAGATTGTTTTCTATTCAGGTCACTTGAGATTCCATATGAATTTTATGATGGGTTTTTCTACTTTTGCAAAAAAGTCATTAGGATTTTGATGGGATTTATATATGTCTTATTTAATTTCTTTCAGCAATGTTTTATGGTTTTCGTTGTAACCTCTATGGTTCAATTAACTTTTAGGTATTTTATTCTTTTGATACTGTTGTTAAGTGGAATTATTTTTGTAATTTCCTTTTCAGATCTTTCATTGTTAGTGTATAGAGAGGCAATTGACGTTTGTGTGTTGACTTTGTATTTTGCCACTTTGCTGAATTCATTTATGAGTTCTAAACTTTGTTTTGTGAAATCTTTAGGGTTTTTTTTTTAACGTGTAAGATCATATCATCTGTACACAGTGATAATTTTACTTCTTCTCTTCTTATTTGAAAGTCTTTTATTTCTTTTTCTTGCCTAATTGCTATGGTTAGAATTTCAGTTCTGTGTTGACTAGAAGTGGTGAAAGCAGGCATTCTAGCCTTGTTTAGATATTGGAGGAAAAGCTGTCTTTTCCCATTGGGTATAATGTTTGCCGTGGATATTTCATATATGGCATTTATTATGTTGAGGTAATTTTCTTATTTTCCTAGTTTTTAAATTATTTTTTCATGAAAGGGTACTGAATTTTTTCCAAATGCTTTTCCTACACCAATTGAGATGATCATATGGTTTGTTTTTTCCTTCATTCTATTCTGTGATTATGCTGTCTCTCTCTCTCAAAAATTAAAATAATAAAAATTTTAAAAAGATCACATTTTGTGTTGTTTTCTTTTAGAAGTGTTTTTTTTTAATGTTTATTTATTTTTGAGACAGAGAGACAGAGCGTGAGCAGGGGAGGGGCAGAGAGAGAAGGAAATGCAGAATCTGAAGCAGGCTCCAGGCTCTGAGCTGTCCGCACAGAGCCCGACGTGGGACTAGATTCCGCAAACTGAGAGATCATGACCTGAGCCAAAGTCGGACGGTTAACTGACTAAGCCATCCATGCACCCCTCTTTTAGAAGTTTTATAAGTTCAATTCTTAAATTTAGGTCTGTTATCCATTTTGAGTAAATTTTGTTAAATGATGTGAAGTAAGTATAGAGATGCTTCTCGGTGATTGTGATTATCCAATTGTTCCAGCAACATTTCTTGAAAAGGCTCCTTTACCCATTGAATTGTCATCTTTGGTAATTCTTTCTTGAAAGTGTTTGTTGAAAATCCATTGACATATATACGGTCTTTTTCTGAATTCTCTTCCATTCCATTAGTCTCTATATGTTTGTCCATAAGCCAGTACCACACTGGTCCCACAGCTGTAGCTTTGTACCAAGAGTTGACATCAGGTAGCAAAAGCCTTTGCGTTTCATTATTTTTCAAAACTGTATTGGCTATTTTAGAGCCTTTGTATTTCTCTGTAAATTTTGAGGCTGTGAACTCTTTGAATACAGGAGTATGTCCAATTGTTAGCGTTATCCCATGGTGCCTAATGCAGTACCTAAGGCACTTTTCCATATTTGTAGGTTGTTCAATTAGTGGGAACTGATGGAATCAGTAGGTTTCAACTCCTTGAATCCTAGAATCTTAGAGCTGAAAGAAGATTTATAGGAACACTAAAATGAAGATGAGGCCCAACCATTTCATTAAAAAGATGGTGAAACTGAAGCCCAGAGAGATTGGGTGACTTGTCAGAGATAGGACCAGAGATAGGTCTTTGACCCACCTAACTCCTAAGTAGGAGGTACTGGGCTTGCCTGGGTGGGTGGGTGGTTCTGTGGAGCTCTATTTATGTGCCAGGGATAGGATTTTATTTTACCTTTACCACCAGGGTTCAGGCCATTGGAATACAGAGAGGAATAGGACAAGGTACTTAGGTGTGAAGTGTTCGTGGTCTATTGGGAGCTACTTTTGTATGTCTCACTGAAAGTGCCCCTAGACAAGGTCTTTGATTTGTGTGTGGTCTAGGAAATATGCCTAAAGGTAGACCTTAGGATTCTGTGTTGTAGTGACAGACTTAAGGCAAGTCAGTACCTGAATGAATTTGATGAAAGGGTCTTTCCAGAGGCGCAAGCGGTTAACACCAAGGGCAGAATCCTTGCAAAGCAAACAGCCGACGCATTACAGGTGCTGCCATCTGCACACCTGTTTCGGAGGACTTGCTGAGCACAGACATTTTGACTTTTTAATGGATGACCATGAAATTGACAAATTAGGGGGGAGGAAATTGCATCCCTGAAAGCTTCCCATTCATCATTCTACTGGGAATGACTCAGCTCCTTCTTCCCTTCAAGCTATAATTTTAATTTCTTTCTCTAATGGACATATTGATATTTTTGTTCTTATTTCTAACCTTCTGGCCTTCGGAAAATTTCTTTAAAAGGAAATAGAGAAGTTAGAAAGTATAATTTGAAAAGTAACTTTTATGTGAAGGAAGTATCAATATTAAGATTTAGTCAATGTGTTATACTGGAACATTTCTAAACTTTAATCAGCTATGAATTAATGCTGCCATTTTGCTATGATAAAGGAAATTTTCATTCTTTTTAAGTACTTTTATTCATATTTATTAAACAGAAACAAATGCTAATTACATTGGAAAGCATTAAATCATGCTGTTTTCTTCATCAAAATGTTTTTCTAAAGTTTTATATTTAGACCTTAAGTAAACAAAACTAGATTAATAACATAATTAATATCTTTGAAATATTTGGCAATTAAATGACACAGTTCTAAATAACATGTAGGTGAAAGAAGTATCAAATGAGATTTAAAAATATTTTTAACTAAATGAAAATAGAAGTTATCAAAATTTGTGGGATACAATAGAAGCAGCGCTTAGAAGAAATTTATGGCAATGAATGCATATATTAGAAAGAAGAGAGTCTAAACTCAGTAATCTAATTTTTCACTTAGGGCAGGTGGAAAAAGGAGAGCAAATTAAATCCAATATAAGCAGAAAAAGGAAATAATAAAAAATAGAGCAGAAATCAATGAAATTGAAAACAAAATCAATAGGAAAAATAAATGAAGCCAATAGCTGTTTTTTTTTTTTTTAAAAACATATTATCATTAAAGTTGATACATCTCTATCTAGATTGACCAACAAAAAAAGAGAGCAGATACAAATTATTATGTCAAATTATTATCCCATGAACGTTAAAAGGATATCTAAGTACATATTTGAAAGTTGCCAAGAGATAGTTGGTCCTAGGGTTGTGGGTTATCATGAAGCTGAAAGTTGCCAAGAGAGTAAATCTTAAACGTTCTCATCACAATAAAAAACAATTTCTGGTAACTTTGTATAGTGCTGGGTGGGAACTAGACTATTGGGGTCATTTCACAGCATGTGCGGATATTGAATCAACATAATGATTCAATATGAAATCATTACATCTGAATATATATATTATATCTGAAATACATCTGAAACTAATATAATGTTGTATGTGAATTATACCTCAAAAAAAAAGGACACTTAAGGACTATTGTGAACAATTCCATGCCCACCAACTTAGCAACTTAGATGAAATAGACCAATTCCTTGAAAACTATGATCCATCAGAAGCCACACAAGGAGAAATAGATATTGAACACACCCATACCCATTAAAGAAACATTCATTTATATTTAGCTACATATTTTTACTCTTCTGGTTCTTCATTTCTTCCTGCGCTTTTTGGTTCCATCTAGGATCATTTTCCTCGTGCCCTATCGAAGTCCTACTAGAAGTACGTGTGCACATATCATGGAAACAATTCTATTAATTTTCATGTCAGCAAAGAAACTCGGCCTTTTACAGGCTAGCAAGCAAAACTCCACAGATACCAATAGTAGACAAGATTTAATGGATCACAGTGAGGCAGTTTATTACTCATAGCACAGCAAACATTAGGAACATCCACGTGTACCCCTCTTCCCCATATCATAGGAGATCTTGGTCCCAAGTGTTATCACAGTTTGGCCAGAATCTGCTGTTCTTACAGATATGGATTTCTATACCCAGCATGAATGTCAAAGGCTTTTAGACACCTGTGGCTGCCACGGGCTTGTACTTGAGCCCTGATATAGTCTTTGTGCCAGGAGTAAGCAGATACTCTGCTTTAGAAATGCAAGTCAACTACTGACAGGTGCCATCATCTTTGTAGACCATTTAGGCTTCATTGTCTTATAAATGGAAGCCTGTATATTGAGCCCATTGGGTTATTTTGGTAAGATTCCTGTGCCTAATCTCATGACAGATGCAAGAATCATGCTAGCCACCTGGGCTGTAGTGGCCTGATTGGCACATTGTTTTATTTACTTTTGTCTGGGTGTGGATTCTTATGGATACCCATAGGTATCCAAGCGAATTCAGTTGGCAATAATCCACTGTAAGCTTTTATCCCCTGTTAGACTTCACTGGCCACACAGGGCTGTTGTGTTGAGGTACTGCATCTCTCAAAACCCCTGTTGCCTTTATATCCTTAATCAAACCTTTGCTTTCTTCTTCCTTTTCTTAAAGTCTCTCTGTCTCTTTTTTAAACATAGCATGGGAGGGAGCTGGAAGTATGGTTGTTGGTCTTTTGTGCTCTGGCTCCACTGTCACTCCTCAAGTGGCTCTCCCTGATTGAGAAAATGCCCTTTGGACTTCACGAGAATTCACTGTGCAATCATGTAGAATGTCAATACTAATTACATGTTCAGCAGTGAGAGCAACAACATTGGTAGACAGCAGTGGTCTAAACAGCCTTACCTGGGTGGTTAATGTTATTTCCCGTTGCCCGTTTACTGTTTCCATATCTGGCCACTGAAACACATGAACCTCATCCTTTGAGAAAGGCAGGTGATATGGTCATAAACAACCATAAAAGTTTGTATCCTCTCCCCATCCCATTATTCTCTCAGTGGAGCCTAAGACTTTCATTTCCCTCTGGGATGGAAAGATCTTGGCCTCACCCATTGTCTCCCCTGATCATTAGAGTCTATTAAGCCAGAACATAGAGATGCAGGGTCAGGTTCAGAAGATGTGTAAGGAGTAATTTGTTCAAACATAGCCACCTAGTTTCTTAGTTCCTGTAGTAGAGAGAGATGGAGCTCCATGGAAGAAACCGGTGCTAGAGAGGCACCTTTCAAACAGGACAGGTGTCACCTTGGGCCTCCCTAGCTTGGTATCTGGTTTGAATTTCTTCAGAGCGTGCCCCATCAATCTCTTCCGAGGGAACTCTGGTTTGATCAGCTCTGTACGTAGGTGAGGTCCTTTGGGGAAGTTTGTTATTCCTGTTCTTGGTTTTGTCTCAGACTGAAGAGACTCCAACTGGATTGGGGCTTTCTGTCTGTATCCTGGGCATCTTTTGGTCCCAAAGCCTCTTGTATAAGCTTCAGGGTACTAACTACAAAGTTAGTGTAATTTTCCACCTTGGGGGCCAGGTCCCAAAAATTTATCGATCATCCTCTGGATAAGGCGTTTACCACTGAGCCTGTCATTCTATCCATCCAGTCTGGAGAAGCTCCAGCCCTCATATTCTGAAAAGCTTCTTCCATGGGAAGTCTCTCTGGGTTGGCTTCATATTAATGGTTATTGTAGTCCTTGACAAAGGAGTACAAAGGGTCACAGGTGAGACAGCCCAGTTGTCTCACTCCCTTGTCACACAAATGCATCAGCCATGTTTAGGGGTTCCGTAGTGTGCTGATCATAGTGGTCCCAGATTTCCTTCTTTTCCTTCTCACTATAGTTCTGTATCTCTATACTCTGGACAGGGACATGTTAACCATCCAGAATGTTTTAACGTGGTTGCTAGAACAGGGTACAAGTGTGCTACTCTCTCTGATGGGTGCCCTGGATACTCCTGTCGTTTCCTGTCCTGCAGGAGAGCAAGCAACAGTTGTGGCATCATTTCAATCATATTTTCCACTGCTCAGCCCCTTCTGTGGACTTAATATATGTTTACAGTGGGACACCTCTTATTCATCTCTTTACCTACCACTTGGGTGAGAATATTTGCTCTGGTTTCCTTTTTTTAAAAATTTTTAAAATGTTTTTATTTATTTCTGAGAGAGAGACACACACACAGTTTGAGCAGGGGAGGGTCAGAGAGAGAGGGAGACACAGATTCTGAAGCAGGCTCCAGGCTCTGAGCCATCTGTCAGCACAGAGCCTGATGCAGGGCTCAAACCCATGAACCGTGAGATCATGACCTGAGCCAAAGTCGGACCCTTAACCAACTGAGCCACCCAGGCGCCCCTGCTCCTGGCGTCCAGAGAGGCTCCTCATATCCCTCAACCAAGACCCTAAGATTCTTGCTTTTTCTCTTCCCCAAAGTCAGTATCTATCTTGATACCCTGCTGGCTACTCTCATTTTGTCAAGGAAGAGCCTCACACCTGTCTCGACACTCTAGTGCCAAAAATAGATGACAAGATTCAGTGGATTCAAGAAAGATGGTTTCTTTCTCGTAGCAGAGTGAACGACAGGATTATAAGCGTGGCAGCTCTCCTTTCCCTTCCCTCAGGTCATCTGAGGCAACTCAGTGGATCCAGATGGTGGTTACACATGAAGTGGGTTGTGCAGTTGAAGATCCAAAGGCCAAAGACCCAACATCATTTGTAGTAAGGAAGAGGCAAGCCAGTCCCCCTCTCCCAGGAAGTGATCCGTCACATGGTAGGCATGCTGTGGTCATGTGATCTACTTAGTTAATTGCCTATGTGACTAGCTACAGAAATAACCCGAGACCAGATGGCGGTTAGATTTTGCAGTTTGGCACACACAGCAAGAGTGTGCTGAGATGTTCAGGACCCACAGCAGAGTGCTTCTCCCAACATTTTGTCTGAAAACATCTGTATTTTAACTTCGGTTTTGAGGAGTAGTTTTACTGGGTATAGAATTCCAGGATGGCACTTACTTTCTTTCACTCCTTGAAAAATGTCATTTCATAGTCTTCTGGCTTCCATTGTTTTGGTTAAGAATTTTTTTTAATGTTTATTTATTTTTGAGAGTGAGAGAGAGAGCACATATGAGTGGAGGAGGGGCAGAGAGATAGGGGGATAAAGGATCTGACATGGGCTCCGTACTGACAGCAGAGACTCCGATGCAGGGCTTGAACTCGGGAACCTTGAGATCATGACCTGAGCTGAAGTTGGGCACTTAACCAACTAAGCCACGCAGGCTCCCCGGTTAAGAATTTTTGAGTCCTTCAGCAGTTGCTCCCTGCCCTGCAGATTCAAAGCTTTTTGCCCTGTGCCCAGATACAGCAAATACCTCATAGGAGAAAAAGTCTGCAAAATATCAGTTGACTTCTTCACAGTTCTCTCATCTCTGGAATCTCAGTCCCTCAGTCCTTGCTTCTAATTTTACCCTTTCAGGCCCAGGGATTATAATGGCTTCTGACCGTTGCAAGTCCCAGGATGATTCTTTGTCCTTCATTGGCTTCCTAACCTCTGCCTAAACTTTGTAAATAATCTTTCATTAAACTTTATTCAGTTACTCTTTTTAAAAATTTTTTTTTAACATTTATTCATTTTTGAGAGACAGGGTGAGACAGAGTGTGAGTAGGGGAGGGACAGAGAGAGAGACACAGGATCTGAAGCAGGCTCTAGGCTCTGAGCTGTTGGCACAGAGCCCGATGTGGGGCTCGAACCCATGAACCAGGAGATCATGACCTGAGCCAAAATCAGGAGTCGGATGCTTAACCAGCTGAGCCACTCAGGTGCCCCTCTGGTGCCTTTTAATATATTAATCTGCCTTATGAGTTTTCCAGAAGGGTCTTAGAATATGTATCTCTTTAAGCATTTGGGGTCTGTATTTCTCAGAATCTTATCTTTAGAAATCGAAGTCCCCTCAAGGGCTGGAAGGCTTCTTGGAGTCTGTAAACAAAGGTCAATAAAAGGCTCTAAACCTGGTTAATGAGGGACCTGATGCCTATCTTTTTACCTCACTTGTCAGTTTTTCCTAGAGATGTGTTGCTTCAGTTAGGATGTCAAAGTATAGACTAGTGGTTAAGAACACAGATCTTGGGGGTGCCTGGGTGCCTCAGTCAGTTGAGCGTCTGATTTTGGCTCAGGTCCCGATCTCACGGTTCCTGGGTTTGAACCCCCCATCGGGTTCTGTGCCATCATCTCAGAGCCTGGGGCCTGCCTGGGATTCTGTGTCTCCCTCTCTCTCTCTGGCCCTCCCTGACTTGAGCTCTATGTCTCTGTCTCTCAAAAATAAATAAATGTTAAAAATAAAAAAGGGAACAGAGACTTTGGAAGCCAACTGAACTAAACTCAAGACTTTGCTCTGGAATTACATAGTCTTTTTGAGCTTGTTTCCTTGTCTGTGAAATCAATATATACTTGCCCATGTCATATATTTTTCAGAGAGTTGAAGGAAAATAATTAAATTCATTCATGGGACATAGTAGGTACTCAGTAAATATCCCTCTGTCTTTCTTCCTGCTTTGTTCCCTCCTAGTGCTGACCCAACTGATGTCATGTAAGGAAGATTTACTTAATAAATTCCTTTCTGCCTTCTCAAGTAGAACTCTAAAAGAAAAACAAAATTGACGATAAAATTGCTGACCTATGTCTTTTAAAGCTCCATCTATGTTTAGAATTTTACTCTTAAAATTCTAGCTTTTGATTTATATTATAAACTGTACTTCCACATACAACTTTTTTAAAAAAAGTTTTTTAATGTTCATTTATTTTTCAGAAAGAGTGCAAGCAGGGGAGGGGCAGAGAGAGAGGGAGATACAGAATCTGAAGCAGGCTCCAAGCTTGGTCAGCACAGAGCCCAACGTGGGGCTCGAACCCACGAACCGTGAGATCATGACCTGAGCCGAAGTCAGATGCTTAACCAACTGAGCCACCGAGGCACCCCATCCACATACAACTTTTATACAACATTCACTTTTATGTAGTTAAATTAGGGAAGTACCTATGGCATCAATACTATCTCAGCATAGTTGTTTTGTTTTGTTTTTTTAAGTATTTTAGGTTTAGGGAGAAAATGACTTGGGCCTTAATTCTTTTGCAATTTGTTCTTTTCTCTTTTTGGGTATGTAGGAAATAAGGATCAAAATAAATACACCCAAATAATTCCTCCAAATTGGAGCTTTGTCTATGTAAATCATAATTTTCAAAATCCCCATGATTGCCCCAAGTATCTAGTTATTCTTTCTCCTGAGGGCAAGTGCTGCTGAAAAGCCCATTTTTCTTAAGTACCCAGATCAAGTTGTTCTACACACACACACACACACACACACACACACATCAGAGGTTACATGCCATTTTGACTTTTCCCGTCTTAGCCCCGCTGTCTTCTGCCCAGATGCAAACTTTTTAGACTCTTAAGTCCCTTCATCATCTCTTTCTGATCAGGTATTGGGAAGATCTGACATAGACCCATACTTTCTGCTCCGGGAAAAACTTTATGAAACTCATGGCTGGCTTTGCCGATTAAGAAAAGTTATTCCTAGAGGTGAGTCATTTTCATCTTTGTAACTGCGCACTTCTTCAATTATGAGGGCTTTTGTGCTGTAGGAGCTTAAAAATCTCATATGAAAAAAATAAAATGAGAGGCAATGAAGTATGAATATGCCAATGAAAGCACTTAGAACTTCCTTCCACTAAAATACACACACTTTAGTCAGCATACTAAACACAACATCAGTGAAATTTTATACATCTTAAGTGAATAATAATGGATACTGTGCAGTTACTTTCCATTTACCACTCTTTTTTTTCCCAGAAACTTGTAAATCAATTTCACTCTAAAGCAGACAACATGCAATCTCAGACTTCTATATGAACTTGGGCAAATTAGCAGAAGGCATTTTTTCCCTCCTACTCTCTGCACTAGTGAAATGTTCTTCAGAGTTTATGCATCATAATCAATGTTGACTCTTTTTTGTAGAAACCCCAGCTTTGAGTCAGAGATTCAGAATTACTTTGGATGCTTGAAATGACAAAATCTTTTGGTGACTTTCCTTTATCCACAGTAATTTGTCACCTTATATGAAATTATGATAGCATATATTTATCTGTGCACATTAGTTTGGGGACAAGCGTGAGCACTTCTATCCCAGTATATTGTGACTTGTGTTGGTATTCTCAGATGGTGGATTTGAGAATGAACAGAGAGAGAAGCAAATGATGGAGGAGGCTTGGAGGGCTTTCCACTGAATTCCTAGGAAAGACGGAGAAAGTTGAAGCAAAGAAAACTCAGGCCTTAGACCAGCCCTCTAACAGAAAGATCTAAGGACATAACTATATTGCAAATCATTTCCCTTCTTTCATTTTCCCTGTCACTTTGCTAAATTAGAAGCCATCGTTTCGCCTCAGAACTGGTTTCTCTTTCTTCATCTTGGCTCATCCAATCTGTTTTCATGTAATACCCAAAGTTATCTTTCTTTTTTTTTTAAATGTTTATTTAGTTTTGAGAGAGAGAGAGAGAGAGGAGAGAGAGAGAAAGTGCACACAGGGAGGGGACAGAGAGAGAGGGAGACACAGAATCTGAAGCAGGCTCCAGGCTCCAGGCTTCAGGCTGTCGGTACAGAGCCTGACGCGGAGCTCGAACTCCTGGACTGCAAAATCATGACCTGACCATAGTTATCTTTCTGAAATACAGAGCATCCTGCCAGTCTCTTGATTCAAATCCTTCAATCCTTCAAAGTTTCTCCATTGCTCTCAGGCATAAGTCTTTTTGCATGACGTACAGAGGCTTCCTGGCCCCCTGTCTACCTTATCTTCAGCTACTCCCCTCGCATGATTGTTCTGGTAGTACTATACTTATGTTGCTTTGTCATATGTGCGTTCGGTTCTTTCTTTGGCCCATTCTTCTCTTTTCTTTTCAAACATTTTTAAAAAAATGTTTATTATTATTTTTTAAAATATTTTTATTTATTTCTAGGAGAGAGAGAGACAGCGTGAGCAGGGGAGGGTCAGAGAGAGAGGGAGATACAGACTCTGAAATAGGCTCCAGGCTCTGAGCTGGCTGTCAGCACAGAGCCCACGCGGCTCGAACCCACAACCGCGAGATCATGACCTAAGCGAAAGTCGGACGCCCAACCGACTAAGCCACCTAGGGGCCCCTAAAAATGTTTATTTTTGAGAGAGAGAGAGAGAGAGAGAGAGAGAGAGACATGAGTGGGGGACAGGCAGAGAGAGAGGGAGACACGGAACCTAAGCAGGCTCCAGATTCTGAGCTGTCAGCAAAGCCTGATGCAGGGCTTGAACCCATGAGCTGCGAGATATGACCTGAGCTGAAGTCGGATGCTGCTTAACCAACTGAGCCACCCAGGCGCCCCAACCCATTCTTTTCTTTACTAATTAATTTTAACCCTTCAGGTCCCAGTCGAGCCATTACTACCTTGTGTTTTCCTCAATTCCATATTAGATCCCCTCTCCACGTGACTTCCCTAGAGCACTCCTGTCAGAGTGCACCTCACAGTGTGTGATAATTACCTCTAATGGTAAGTTTATGTCCCCACTAGATTGGGAATTCCACGAAGCCCCAGGCCATGCTTGTCTTGGTCACTGTGCATCTTCGTTGCCCAGCAGAATGCCTGGAATGAAGAAGAGGCACAGAATTTATTTGGTAAATAATTGAAGAAATGAAGGACCTGTGATTTATGTGACCAGCTCAAATACACACGTTATTGAGGATTTATACTGGGACCCCTGGGCAGGAACAGGCAGCCCTGGCTCATTGAATCTGAATCCCAGGGAGCCTCTAGGTGGCTGGGGAAA
Source organism: Proteles cristata cristata (assembly GCA_017311185.1). NCBI lineage: Eukaryota > Metazoa > Chordata > Mammalia > Carnivora > Hyaenidae > Proteles > Proteles cristata. The sequence goes on along the minus strand of JAESUZ010000548.1, from coordinate 1,859,699 downwards.
CCCTGACTCTCAGGATGCAGAGAATCTATAAGGCAGATTTCCAAATATTGTGTTGAAACCCTGAGGAAAGGAGTTACTAGAACATTTCTACCAATCTGGGAAAAGCTAAGTGGAAAATAACACAACAGTTTCCGTTTCTACTAATTGAAGATGTATGACATTCAGTTAATTGCGTTTGTATTGTTTTATTTTAGAAACTACAAATGGGTCTTTTCTTTCCATGAGATCTTAATTTTTTTCACCCCCAGACTCCCCAGAGGTGCTGAGGAACTGAGCCACGGGGCCTTCTGTGTCGCGTAACTCCTCCTGTTGAGAGTGTTAGCCTGGGCCAGGGTGACTCCAAGCTCTAGGAGTGCCGTCTGCCCATCCTCCCTGCAGACACGGGAGGGCAGTGCAAAAGCAGGTTTCTTTTCCCTGGTCTCGTCATCTCTCCCGAGGTGACACAAATACTCCCACTTCTGACTCACCGACTGTAGCATTTCCTGTTGCCAGTCTCAGTTCCCTGTTCTTTTCAGTTTCCCCAGTAGAAATGAGACACGTTACCGAAATGAAATGGAAACCCTTCTAGTTCCCCAGAACAATTCAGGAAAACGTTTGCACATATCAAAACTGTGCAAGAGGGGAACTGAGATGTGTGGTGGTATCACTGAAATGTGGGAATTGTCTGTCTTTGGGGAGTTGTAAGTCCCTTGAGAATCTGATGAAAATTATGGATCCTTTCCCCAGAGAGGCGTACATATGCCCTCACAACCTTGCATACAATTTCTGAGCATTCAGGAGCACGTTAAGGATCTCTGCTGGAATATGTTTATTGAAGAACTCTACCAAGGTTTGCATACTGGGGGATGAGAAATATTAGAGGTGCCCCCACCTACGAACTGGTTATTAAAAACGAAACAAGTTCCAGGAACGTGCACCCCATCACAGACTTTGATTATATGCTTTGACATGTACTTTATTAATTTATGACACTAAGTCAGCACGTAGGCTATTAGAGATCGCAAAATAGGATCATTCAGTATTTGCTGAGAGTGGTTTGAGGTCATTAGATTTCTAATGAAAATATGTGGATGTACAGTTAGAAAAATGAGAAGTAGCTGAAGTTAGTTAAAAGGGGGCAAACCATCGGCTTTAAACTTGTATTTCCAAAGTGCCATGACCGTCTTTTTAAAATATAGCCCAGCACCTTCCCCCACTCCCCAGTTTCTTTGTGCCTCCTTCTCCCCTCCTTCGCACACCCTGAATTCTGATAGCATCTGCCGGGATGGGAGGGATTGGGCTGTGGGCAGCTGGAGTTCTGTTTGTAGGAAGCTCTGGAGAGGGACAGTGCCTATGGGCTACCAGTGCCAATGACTGCCCAGTGGGGCATAACCAGTTATTACAGAAGCCACATATTAAACTGGAAGGGGCAGAGTGGATCTCCTGGTGTTCACCTGAAAGAGACAGGATTGGGGGACACACATTGGGGTCCGAGAGGATTTACTGAGTCATCTTCCAGCCAGTGACCTCCAGAGGCCACATTAGCCTCATGGGGGAGGGGAGCTAACATTTAAATGGAGCTGCAGCAGAACAGAGACCTTGAACTTCCCCCCTCTTGCTGGTGGGCTCTGCGTGTAAAGGTAATAATCAATGAGATGCACCAGCGGACCTGCTTTCCTTCTGCTTACCTGCCCACTCTCTGCTCCCCTCTAATCCATGTGACAGAGCAGAAATACACTTGAACGTGGAAGCCAAATGGCTCAGTGCAGATTAATCTAGCTGTTCAGCTTCTCATCTATATAATGGAGACAATAATAGTATGTATGTCATAAGGTTATTGTGAAAATTAAGCAAAATAATGCATGTAAGTAAGGGATTTAGTACAGTGCTTATTCCCAGTAAATAGTTTTAAATGGTCACCATTTTTGTAGTTATTTGGGCGTGTACGCTTCCCTACCAGGTTGATTATAAACTTCCAAATGTCAGGATGCATCCTATTTTTACCACAGAGCTTACATAAAATGGGCTTTTAGAAGTATTTTTGAATGAATAAATGAATACATCAGTGAATGAGGGAATGAGTGAACATGGTTTGAAAAAATCAGTGTTTTGAATACACTTGGATAATTGTCCCATGTATATGTATATATATATCATATATACATATTATATATCTGTACATAACATATATATGTATATGCTAGACCCTCTGATTGGACTGTCGTTCCCTTTGACTTTGCACGGCCACTGACTATTTCCCACCTTTTAGCTATCACCTTAGCACAAGCTCTTCAGAAGACTTTCCATATGGGGCATCTGGATGGCTCAGTCAGTTAAGCACCTGACTCTTTTTTTTTTTTACAAATAGTTTATTGTCAAATTAGTTTCCACATAACACCCAGTGCTCATCCCCACAAGTGCCCTCCTCCATACCCATCCCCACTCCCCCCTGCATCCATCAGTTCAGTTTTTGTCAGCATTCAAGAGTCTCTCATGGTTTGCCTCTCTCCCTTTCCCCCACCATTTCCCCCTTCTTCTCCCCTTGGTCCTCTGTTAAGTTCCTCCTAATCCTCCTATACATGCAAACATATGATATTTGTCCTTCTCTGCCTGACTTATTTCACTCAGCATAATACCCTCAAGGTCCATCCATGTTGCTACACATGGCCAGATTTCATTGTTTCTCATTGCCATGTAGTATTCCATGGTATAGATAAACCACACCTTCTTGATCCATTCGTCCGTTGATGGACACTTAGGCTCTTTCCATGTTTTGGCTATTGTGGAGAGTGCTGCTATGAACATTGGGGTACATGGGCTCCTATGCCTCAGCATTTCTATATCCCTTGGGTACATTCCTAGCAGTGCTATTGCTGGGTCATAGGGGAGTTCTATTGTTAATTTTTTGAGGAACCTCCACACTGTTTTCCAGAGGGGCTGTACCAGCTTACATTCCCACCAACAGTGTAAGAGGTTGCCCGTTTCTCCACATCCTCGCCAGCATCTCGTGTTCTCTGATTTGCTCATTTTAGCCACTCAGACTGGTGTGAGGTGGTATCTCAGTGTGGTTTTGATTTGTATTTCCCTGATGAATAGGGATGCTGAGCATCGTTTCATATGTTTGTTGGCCATCTGGATGTCCTCTTTGGAGAAGTGTCTGTTCATATCTTCTGCCCATTTCTTCACTGGGTTGTTTGTTTTTTGGGTGTGGAGTTTGGTGAGTTCCTTATAGATTCTGGATATCAACCCTTTATCTGATATGTCGTTTGCAATTATCTTTTCCCATTCTATTGGTTGCCTATTAGTTTTGTGGGTTGTTTCCTTTGCTGAAGCACCTGACTCTTGATTTCAGCTCAGGTCATGATCTCACGCTTGTGGGATCAAGTCCCAAGTTGGGCTCTGCACTGATAGTACTTGCCCGCTTGGGATTCTCTCTCCCTCTCTCTCTGTCTCTCCCCTGCACTTTTTCTCTCTCTCTTTCAAAATAAATAAACATTAAGAAAAAAGAAAGAAAGAAAGGCCTTCTGTAATGACCCCTATTTAAATGAGCATCTTTGCCCCTGGCCTCACTAGTTATATTTTCTATCACTACCCTTTGTTTAGAGCACTTATATGGTTTATAATCCATTTATATGATTTATATATCATGAAGTATGTAATTATATAGCTATTTCGTTTTGTAACCTTATTTATTTCCCAGTATATAATAAGGTCTATCACAACAGAGAACTCTTTTCTTCGTGAATCCAGGGAGAAGCAACACAGTGTAATGGGTAGAGGTAGGGGTTTGAACTCCCGCAGTCTGACTCCAGGGACTTCCTGCCTCCAAACCTCGGCCGGCTCTGCCATATACCAGCTATGTGACCTAAGACGAGTTATTTAACTTCTCGTCTTAGTTTTCTCATCTTCTGACTGGGGATAGTCATAGTACCTTTCTCCTGTTACTGCCTTTCCATACCGGGCAACTGGGTGTCTAGCACTGGCCCTTGTGTTTTAGAGAACACTGCTCTAACACACTCTGACTAGGTCTCGCCGTACAGGCAAGCTGTCCCTAGGGCCAAAGGAACATGCCCGTACCTGCCTCTTTCAGACCATACTTTGACCCCTGAGATTCTGGTACTCTCCTACCCAGATAATTCCAAGCATGCTTCCAGAGTCATGTGGGTTTTTCCCCCAGGCCCATCCTTTCAACGGTAGACCATGTCACCAGTGAGCATACCCAGAAATCTTATGGTCGCTGAACATCTGCTATTTGCAGAATGGGAAGATGGACGCAGTGTGGATGTTTCATTGGAGATGTCCACACACATTGATCCAAGGCTCCTTTTGTGGTGCAAGATATGTTTCGGGTGGTAGAAGAAGGGAGGTAGTCCAGGGTGGGTCCTCTAGTTTATTCTTGCTTTTAACCTGGCAAATGCTAGAGACAGGCCGGTGCCTCCTAGATTGTCATGACGATTAAATGAGATATTACATGTAAAGCCTTTGGAAAATGCTTGATATACTGTAAAGTGCTCAATAAATATTAACTATTTATTACATATCCAGTTAACTTAGCACCGGGTCTAGTGCATTATAGGTGTTTAGTCATTTTTTGAAAGAATGAATAGATGAATGATTGCTTGAACTATTAGCTCGTTAATTGGGGCCCATCTTGGTTCTGTTGCTAGGTAAAATCACCCGTGTATTTGAAAAAGAGCTTGCTTTCTTTGTCGTAGTCATTGTTGGCTGAAAGTAAGACATACTGGCTTGATATTTCATAGTTAAGTATGAATAGCAAACTTCCTATCAGGAGAAAGGTCTTAGATGCTGATTTCACAGAACGACGGAGTTCAGAAAGGGTCTGTATCTTATTTAAGGTAATACATTGTTTTTCAAGAAATTCTGCAAGGGATTTGAATTTATGTACTATTAGATGCTTCCTGCTAGCCCAAATACATTTGCAGTGACATACACAACAGCGGGATTTACAGCAGGCTTCTAGGCTTCAAGACAACTTCAGCAGTTTTCTGGCTGTGCAGAGGACGCTTATCATAAGCAAAGTAAGCATGCTGCCTGTTAATATGATTTGAGGTCCCCAGAGCCCAGCTCTGATGGCCGATCAAGGGCCATCAACCTCATGAGTTAAATTACTTCTTTGATTCATCAACAAATGTGAAAGGATCATGGAGGTTAGTGCCAGGCAGAGCAGTGAGCAGTCTTCACCTCTGTTGCTTATCAGCTATGTGATCGTGGGCCAATTTCTGAGTTTCACTTTCCTCCAGTTTCCTCATCTGTAGTGAGAGATAATGCTACCCCTAAGGTGGACCGTTGCATAACACCGGCAGAGAGCCCAGGGTAGTTACTGGCTGGTGGTAGATCTCGTGATCTCATTCCCTTCCCCAGTAATTACCATGTATAGGGCCATAAAACAAAGAGTATATCCCGCATTAAGCTTGTTTTAACAATATAGTTATACAAGAGGTACTGAATATATGCTTACAAATCTGATTAATAATGTATCTCACCAATGCAAAGCGTAAGAGCAAACTTCATAATAACTGATAGCAGGAGAACATAGCAGATTACTCTTAAAAGGTGATCCAAACATTCATTGTGCTTAAGTCTTCTACAATGCCATTTTATTAAATCCTATTTTTGTTCATATTAAGAACAGAATTGCTATTTTATCATTAAAGCAGGCCAAAAAATACAAATAAAATGTTTTATAAATAAAGCAAAACTCTATTTTAGTTCTGATTTCTCCAAACCAGTCTTTTGGAAATTAAAAAAAATATATATCGTGAAGTCTCTTTTGCGTCCTTATTAAACCAACATCGGAGCTCCTGTGTGGCTCAGTCAGTTAAGTGTTTTAACTCTTGATTTCGGCTCACGATTGTGGAATTGAGCCCCATGTTGGGCTCTGCGCTGGGTGTGGAGCCTGCTTGGGATTCTCTCCACTTCTGCCCATGCACATGTACTCTGTCTTTCACAATAAATAAATAAACATTAAAAAAAAAACCCAACATCTATGGAACTACTTCAGAGCCCTTTTGGCACGGGTTGGTAAAGATTACACACTCTTCTCTCCTGGGCTTAGATCCCCCTGAATAGCATTCTCCTTCCCTTTATCTCCACTGAAGGCTGCTCTTAGGAAAAGGGAACCATCTGAGATTCAATTTCAGTAAATCTGGAATAGTGAGCTGAGAGCCAATAGGAAAGTTTTACTCCGGGGCTGAGCTTTTGCATCCGCCCAGGGCGGTGCACCCAGTGGGAGGTGATTTCAAGCACCCGAGCCTGGATTCCTTCCCCAAAAGAGAATCTGGGTCTCATTTGCTTACCAGAATGTGGAGACTTCTTTTTCACCATGAGGTAACTTGGAAATGCAGATGCCTTTTCAGGGAACTAAAACTTGAGATGAATAATTAAATAACCGAACCTAGTTACATTCTGGGCAGTAACTTCGCCGGGGATACAGAAGGTGGGAGAAAAGAGGGTAGAGAGATTGATGCAAACGGCATATGGAGGAGGAGAAAAGCCTGGGGCAAGAGCCAGTTGGGAGCTCAACAGGAAATCTTCACTGGCTGTAGTTTTATTTTTAGTTTTTTTTAAGTTGATATTTATTTATTTACATTTTTTTAAATTTATTTTTTAATTTACATCCAAGTTAGTGAGCATATAGTGTTAAATGATTTAAGGAGTGATTCCCTGTTTAACACCCAGTGCTCATCCCAACAAGTGTCTTCCTTAATGTCCCTGACCCATTTAGCCCATCCCCCCACCCACGACCCCTCGAGCAACCCTCGGTTTGTTCTCTGTAATCAAGAGTCTCCTATGTTTTGTCCCCCTCCTTGTTTTTATATTATATTTGCTCTTCTTTCCTTTTGTTCATCTGTTTTAAACTCCTCATCGGAGTGAAGCCATATGATATTTGTCTTTCTCTGACTGGCTAATTTCGCTTAGCATAATACCCTCGGGTTCCAGCCACATAGTTGCAAATGGCAAGTTTTCATTCTTTTTGCTTGCTGAGTAACAGTCAATGGACATTTGGACTCTTTCCATACTTTGGCTATTGTCGACAGCGCTGCTATAGACACTGGGGGGTGTGTGCCCCTTCAAACCAGCACTCCTGTATTCCTTGGATAAATACCTAGTAATGCAATTGCTGGGTCGTAGGGTAGTTCTATGTTTAATGTTTTGAGGAACCTCCATACTGTTTTCCATTCTACTGGCCGTAGTTTGAAGCCAGAATCTGAAATTTTGAAATTCTTTAGTGCCAGCAATGGGCTTTTCATTTAAACAAGAAAAAAAAAAAAACCCACACACCAGCATAAACACACAAAATGAACCATATATATCCACTTAGTGCTGGTTTGTAGCCATTTAACGAACACGCATGGTATTGACTTCAGGGTCCATTATGGACATCAGCACAGCCTGGATCTTTGTGTGTGTGTGTGTGTGTATGTGTATGTGTGTGTGTGTGTTGACAGTCTGATTTTCAAGACTTTCTCATAGCTTTTAGTAGTATTTTTTGGACTTCTCTTCATTAAGGATTTTAAAAGCAAAGGTCTTTGCTTACATTGAAAGTGCTACTTTCCCTAGCATCAGAGTTCCTTGCTAATGGCTTTCTGAATACCATTTTCATTATTTAATTTTTATAGAACTCTACTTCCTTTATTATTATATTTGCCTTTGTAATATGTACAATCTGTTGGCTACATATTGCTAGGTTTTAAATCTTTTTCCTGTTTACTATTAACAAAAAATGGTTGCTGATTCATCTGCTTTGCAGAATAAATCACTAACCTCACCTGTGTGCCTCAGAAAAATGGCAGGTGTATCTCCTGATTATCCTTCCTAGCTATTTTACTCTCATCTCGCTCTTTTCCTCAACACTGTGAACATATAATGTCCTCTGGTTATGGAGAGGAAACAAACATAAGGGTAAGGTTATTTGGATTTTATAAATATAATAGTAACCCCAGGATGCCTGGGGGGCTCAGTCGGTTGAGCATCTGACTTCGGCTCAGGTCATGATCACTAGGTTTGAAAGTTCGAGCTCTGTGTCTGGTCCTGTGCTGACAGCTCAGAGCCTGGAGCCTGCTTCGAATTCTGTGTCTCTCTCTTCTGCTAGAACCCTGTCTCTCTCTCTCTCTCTCTTTCTGTCAAAAATAAACAAACATTAAACTAAATGTTTTTAATGTAATAGTAATCCTTTGCCTACTTAATAACAGTAATGTATATAACACTTGACACTTAACCAAAGGCCTTAATCTATGTTATTTTGTTTGGCTTCTGAAGGGTTGCTCTAATTATTATCCCATTTGGTAAATGTGACCTGCCCAAGTTTATGGTTAGTGAGTGACTGAGGGCACCTCTACTTTCCCTTAAGCAGGCTCAAATCTTTTCCATCTTCACCAAAATCCCTTTTCCAGTCCCCAAGGGCTTTAGCTACAACACTTTTCTCTTGCCCTTCAGGGCTAAGGCCACTTGAGAGGGGGTTGTACCATATTGCCCCTTTCCTCACGTTGAATTCCTTCTGCAGCTCTCTGAAATCCAAGGCTGGTGTCCACCCCTGTGCTGGACCGACTCAGTAAGAGTCGTAGTCGCCTTCTGGTTGTTATGTGCTGTGAGTCTTCTTTAAACACTTTTTTAAGTTTATTTACTTATTTTGAGAGAATGAGAGAGCGTGACTGGGTGAGGGGCAGAGAAACAGGGAGAGAGAGAATCCCAAGCAGGCTCCGCATTGTAAGCGTGGAGCCCAAAGTGGGGCTTGAACTCACAAACCACAAGATCATGATCTGAGCCATAATCAAGAGCAGGACGCTCAACTGACTGAGCCACCCAGGCGCCCTCAATGTCTCTTAAATGCATCTCCATTTCCAGTGCTGCCAGGCCAGGCGTTTCTCTCAGACTCTAAACCCAAGAGCACAGCAGACCCCTCCAGCTTCGTCTGGAGGCTTCCAAGGTACTTCAGACTCTTCACGTTTCTAACTGAACTTCCTGCGTCCCTCATGCTTGCTCTCATCTTGGGCTTCCTGTCTCAGGAACCGGCACTGCTGGTCCACCCGACTGTTCTCACCAGAAACCCGAGGTTCTTCGCTGATCTCCCATCTGCACTCACTTCTCATGTGTAATATGTTCCCAGCTCCTGCTAATTCTAGTTTCTACGTATGTTTTGAGTCCCTCTTTCCATCCTCCCTGCCGTTAGCTTAGTTCAGGTCATCATTGTCCCCCTGGATTGCTGCAAATCCCTCCTTAAAACTCTTCCACAGCCCCCCGTTGTTTTCAGAGTAATTTTAACATCCGATAAGGCCTTCAAAACCCAGTGCCTGCCACCACCCCTGACTTCATTCTCCTCTTTCTCTTCTAGTGCTGTATGCCGTAGTTATACGTACCTCCGTTGTTCTCTGTCCTTTCCCCCCTTGGCCTATGCCGATGATTGTTCCTTTTGCCCAGAAATCACTTTTATTTCCTCTCCCAATCCTCTCCTTGCTGATTTCACTCCTACTTGTCATTATATCTTTGCTGAGCAATGCCTCGGGGAAGCCTTCCCTTACTCTCCAAACCCGAGTCAGGTGCCTGCCGCCTGGGTGCTGAGGGTACCTGGAGGTACTCGGTTTCAACTCCTCTTGTAATATTAATTCTGTGGCTTTGTGATTGCTAATTTGATGTCTTCTGTCTTACTTGTGGTGGTGGTCTAAGTAAAAATAGTGTCGGTTATTAAGCAAGTGCTCAGTAAATATTAGTTGAATGGATGAAGTAATGATTGTTTTAAATTATTTAATTTTTTAATGTTAATTTTTCAGAGAGATGGGGGGGAGGGAAGGAGAGAGAGAGACATGCATAGAATCTGAAGCAGGCTTCAGGCTCTGAGCTGTCAGCACAGAGCCCGTTGCAGGGCTTGAACCCATTAGCTGGGAGATCATGACCTGAGCTGAAGTCAGAAGCTTAACCAACTGAACCACCCAGGTGCCCCAATTTAAGTTAATTTTTTAAAGTTTATTTATTTATTTGGTGAGAGAGCATGTGGGGGAGGGGCAGAGAGAGAGGGGGAGAGAGAGAATCCCAAGCAGGCTCCACACTGTCAGCATAGAGCCCAATGTAGGGCTTGAACTCACGAACTGTGAAATCATAACCAGAGCTGAAATCAAGAGCTGTATGCTCAACCGACTGGAGCCACCCAGGTGCCCTTTTAATTAATTTTTTTAGAGAGAGAGAGGAGTGAGCATGAGTTGGGGAAAGGGGCAGAGAGAGAGAGAGAGTCTTATGCAGTTCCCATGCTCAGCCCAGAGCCTGATGTGGGCTTGATCCTCCAAACCTGGGATCGTGACCTTGGCTGAAACCAAGAGTTGCATGCTTAATAGACTGAGCCACCCAGCATCCCTGAAGTAATGATTCTCCTAAGTCCCAAGTTCTTTCTGGTGTGCCACTGTTACTTAGTGTTGTAGGTACTGTGTGTGATAGGCATTGTGGTCGCATCCAGGCTTAGACAATTCAGTTGAATCTTCAGAAAACAGTTGAAGTATGGAAATAAAGTAGTGTAGGGTCAATATTGTAAGCTTGTTCCTATCTTTGTACGAACTACTCACTCTCTTTGAAGTATTTTCCCTCTGTGTTCACCCATTTTGTTCCGTGTCACTGAGATTTAAGTGTAAATATCACTTGTTGCTGTTTCTCTGTTGTTCTTCTCTCTCCTCCCTCCCCCCCCACCCAAGGGAGACAAGGGACTCCATCTATCCTGTTCATTGCAGTATTGTAAGTATTTTACAAATATTTGTTGAATTAGTGGAAACAATGAATGAATGAATGAATGAATGAATGCTTGAGCAGTTGAGGTGATATACTTCCAGGAAAGATAAGGGGAAATGACAAGCTTATATAGTTTTCAAAAGTAAACAAATCCTCCGTAGGTCCTGTTATTAGACATGCAATTCTGTGTGTAGCCTTTTTCTGTGCTATTCCTAATTTTCCCTTTTCTTACAGGTTATATGGGGAGCTGGTTGATGGACACCATTAGACCCCCTTGCTTAAGTTAGGTGCTAAGCATGTGCTCCCATTAGCAGAGAAGTGAGCTTTGCCAGAGGTGTAAATGAATAAGTAACCAGGGAACCTACTGAAAGAGACATTTTAACAAAAGAGGGAGGAACCGGCTTCTGTATTTCAGCTTCAGAAAACCTGTTTCAGAGGCTCATGATAAGACTAACTGATTTCGCCCAAAGAGCAACCAGCAAGGTTCAGTTTGGATCACTGGCAGTTGTGGGGGACTCTGGGCAATAATGGGGGAAAGAGAAGAAGGGAGGTTGGGTTGGAAAGGCAGTGGGATGTGAAAGTGCATTTCTAGAGAGCGGGCAGGAACTCTGCCCACAGAGACGTTCTAGTTTCATGGCTCCTTATTGCCAGTGTTCACTGAAGTGGGTCTGGGAGCAGAACAGTGAGTTTAGTTTGAGACATTTGAGATTGAGGGGGCATCAGTGATATTAGTAAAAGCTTAGGGATCTAGGATGGAACTAAGAGATTTCTTAGGCCAGATCCCAGCAGGAATACCAGCATCAAAAGGAGGAAAAGAGGGTATGGGACTCATTGACGGAGATCTAACATTTCTTACTAGAAGGGACTCAGGATCTTCTGAAGATCACATTCCATTGGTCATTCCCTTCTGAATTCTTGTTACACTTCCTATCTGTAACTTCCAGGCTTCTAAGCCTTTGGCAGAGCACCGTGCAATAGAAATACAATGGGAGCCACACACGTGAGCACACATATAATTTAAAATTTTCTGCCAGCAACATTCTAAAAAGTAAGAAAAAAACCCTAGGTGAACATAATTTCAGAAATTTGGTTAATTTATCCCAATCAATGAAAAAAATATTACTATTTCATCATGCAGTCAATATAAAATTTATTAATGAAATACTTCATAATCTATTTTTTAGTACCAAGTCTTCAAAATCTGTTGTGTATTTTTTTTTTATACTTAAAGCTCACCAAGGGGCACCTGGGTGGCTCAGTCGGTTAAACACCCGGCTTCGGCTCAGGTCATGATCTCGTGGTTTGTGGGTTTGAGCCCCGCATCGGGCTCTGTGCTGATTGCCAGCTCAGAGCCTGGAGCCTGTTTCAGATTGTGTCTCCCTCTCTCTCTGACCCTCCCCTGCCCATGCTCTCTCTCTCTCTCTCTCTCTCAGAAATAAATAAAACATTAAAAAAAAATTTTTTTTTTTAAAAAAAGCTCACCTAAATTCAGCCTAGCTGGATTACAAGTGCTCATCACATGTGGCCGGAGACTACCTGTTGGATAGTGCAGTATGTGTCGCACTTGTATTAGTGTGTATTTGGCAGGACAATCATGTCCTATCTTCCTGATGGATTTGCAAGGCCCCAATCCCTCTTGGGAGCCCCAGTGCTCCATGTAGGTCTCTAAGCAAAAATCGGCTCAAATGTGCCTAAATTCCGTAAGCCTTCCTTGATTCTCTTCTTGTCAGGAGCCATTTCTTCTTCTTTTGGGCTCCTATAACATGTGCCTGGTATATCTGTGGTGCCATTTCTCAGTTCTTACCTGGTATTGCTGTTGTTGGTGTAAATGTCTTGCAATTGCTCTTTCTAGATGTGAGCCCCGCACAGGTGGAATCTATCTTTGGCGTCCTCATGGGTGTCTAGCATAATAGCTTTTTCTCAAAGGAAGAGTTCAGTAAACATCTTTTGAATAAATATGTGCACATACTGAGCATTTATATCAGTTATTGAGTATTTTGGTAAATGATAGGTAAGTCTGGGCATTGAAGAGAAAGTGACAAGTTAGGTAAAGTAAATTGCGTCAACATTTAAGACTATTTCTTGGTAAGCAGAGGAGACACAACAATAACAAGAAACAAAATAAAACGTGCGATATTCACCCTCAGTCCTGGGGAGGACATGCCATTCCTATTTTTCACTTCTCTATTTATTTGGTCCTGCCTGCTAATTTATAATATTTCGTCACTGTCTACTTTTACCTGCAATAAATTCAATTCCCTTTTTTGTTTGCCGATCATCTTAAAGATGCAGAGAAAAAAAGAAAGCAAACATGAGTCTGGGTAGGTAAATTTCTCCAGTGGTGATACTCATATTGTGGTCCACGGACCAGTGCTGTCCATGAAGAGGTATGTTCAGAAAGGAGACTAATCATTTTGGAACTTTGTAACACTTTTACAGAGTGATTTCATGCCACTTGAATAAAAAAAACAAAAACAATTAAGTTTGTATTTTGTACTTGTTTTTGTTTATTTCATTTCTCCAATAATTACGTTAAAAAGCAATTTTTTTGAGGCTACAATTGATGTACAATATGCTGCATAGGTTAAAAGTACATAATAAGTTTAGACACGCATATATCTGTGAGGCCATCTCCACATTCAAGATAGTGGACATAATCTTCACTCCCCCAAATTTACTCACACTTCTACGTAATCGTCCCTTCTCACTCGGCCCTCTTCCCCTAAGTAACCACAAAAATGCTTTCTGCAGCATAGATTAGATTGCATTTTCTCTTTCTGTTAGATTGCTATTTCTATCTATCTGTTTTTATACGATAGAATGATACAGTGTGTGCACTTTTTTTGTCTGTTTCTCTCACTCAGTATAATGACTTTGAGATTCATCCAAGTAGTTGTTTATGTGAACAATTTGTTTCATTTTACTGTTGAGTAGTATTCCAGTGTATGGATATATCACAGTTTGTTTATTATTGTCTGCTGGGGACCATTTGGGTTGTTTGAAAATTTTTGGCTGTTACAAGCAAAACTGTTCAGAACATTTGTGTATAAGACTTGGTATGGCAATATATTTCCTTGGGTAAATACGTAGGGGTAGAATGGCGAATTGAATGATCAAACCAAGTCAAGTCAGCTTGGGCTGCTATAACAAAATACCACAGATTGGATGGCTTAAGCAAGAGCTATTTAGTTTCTCACAGTTCTGGAGGCTGGGAAGTCCAAGATCAAAGTGATGGTAGACTAGGTTCTTGGTGAATTGTTCTTCCTGACTTGTGGACCACTGCCTTCTCTACGTGAGCACTATGTGCTCACATGGCCTGTCTGTGGTACATGTGTGTGGAGACACCTGTCTCTCTTCATCTTCTTATGATGGGCGCTAATTCCATTTTAAGGGGCCCACCACCCTCATGACCTGATCAAAACCTAATTACCTTCCAAAGGCCTCATTCTCCAAATACTACCACAGTGGGGATTAGGGCTTCAACATATGAATTTTAGTGCATAACAAAATGGCAGGTGTTTGTTTAGCTTCTCAAGTAACTGCATTTTCTATCACTATTGGCAGTGCACGAGCATTTCGCTTCCTCCATATTCTTACAAATGTGGGGTATAGTTTAGTCTTATTAAGTTTAGTCATTCTGATAGGTGTGTAGTGCTGGCTTATTATGGTTTTAATTTGCATTTCATCTACTGATGTTGAACAGATGTTCATCTGCTTTGTTGACATCTGTGTGGTTTTCTTGGTAGTGTTTTTTCAAATCTTTTGCCCATTAAAAATATTCAGTTGTTTTCTACTTGAGTTTTGAGGAGCCTTTATACATCCTAGATACAAATCTTTTATCAGGTATGTGCTTGCAAGTATTTTCCCCCAGTCCATGGCTTCTGTTTTCATCCTCTTAATAGTATATTGTGAAGAGCAGAAGTTTCTAAATTTTGATGAGGTCAGTTTGTTTGTTTTAGTGGACTGTGCTTTTCATGTTATATCTAAGAAATCTTTGCCTCACCCAAGGACACAAAGATTTTCTCTTATGTTTTCTCTAGAATTTTTATGGTTTAGGTTTTATATTTAGGTCTATGATGCACTTTGAGTTAATTTTTGTATATGGTGTAAAGTACAGATCTAAGTATTTTTTTCTTTTTCTTTTCTCTTCTTTTCTTTTGGTGGTGGTGGGATAAATGGATAGCCAATGTGCCAGTACCATTTATTGAAAAAGTCTATTTTTTCTTTGCGTTGCCTTTGTCAAACATATATTGTCTGTATGTGTGTGGGTTTATTTCTGGACTCTATTCTGTTCCATGGGTTAATTTGTCTGTCTTTATGCCAATACTGTGCTGTTTTAATTACTGTAGCTTTATAAATATTGGGAAAAAGTAGTATTTGTCCTCCAGCTTTGTTCTTCTTTTGATTATTCTAGACCTTTGCATTTCCATATGAATTTTAGAATCGGCTTGTCAATTTCTGCAAAAAAAAGCATACTGAGATTTTGACTGAAATTGCATTGAATCTAAAGATCAACATAGGGAGAAGTGACATCTTAATATTGAGTTGCTTGATCCGTGAACAAAGTATGCCTCACTGTTTATTTAGTTCTTTAATTTCTCTTGGAAATATTTAGCAGTTTTCAGTTTACAGGACTTTTTCGTCTTTTGCCAGAAGTATCCCTAAAGCATTTCATATTTTTTGATGCTAGTGTAAATGGGTTGCTACTGATGGTGAGGTTTCTCAGAAGCTTAAATAGAATGACCTGCTCTTTCTATACAAAACCTACTGAAAAGGTAACAGTTATCTAGTTATATACCAAAGTTTCAGGGGCTATAATAACAGTGGATTTCATTTGGAATATGCATGAAAATAGTGTATTAACATAATATGAACACTGCCAGTAGACCTTGACCATTTTGCATAAAAATGGGTTGTCATTTCTTCCAAATTGTATTCCTATGTTAGTTCAGCATTCGTTCTTCTTTTCTTCTTCTTCATTTTTTTTTTTTTTTTAAATTAGAAGCCAAGGTCTCTAACAGAATCCTCCCTGCAGAGATGGCCTGTTCTAAGCATCACACCACATTATGGTTTTGGTAGAGTTGTTACCATTTCTAAAGTTCCTTTTCTCTTACTTCTCACACCAGAGACCATTTAAAATACCAGAAGCTTCCCTGTCAAGACCTGTCAGGCTAAGGAATTAACTTCGAGGCAGGATTGTTATCATGAAAATGGTATCCTCTCATTGAAATTTATAACCTTTTGTTTTCCTTGTTATCTACTCAAGGTGAGGTTCTTGTGTGTGGGACACACGTCTGGCATGGTGCCTCGGTTGGCTTACTGCAGGCAGCTGCTCTGTCCGTAAACGAAGTTGGAACTTTGCATGTCACTGGCTCTCTGTTTCTTAACTCTTTGAAGTCACCTAGGTTCCAAGTTAAAGGCAGCTAACGTATCGCCATGGATAGGGAAGTCATTCTCAACCTGTTGGCCAAGAGCAGAAGAGCAGTTCTTCAACTCTTCCATCCAAGAAGCCCATTTTAAAAATCATTGAGGACCTCGAGCTTTTCTTTAAGTGTGTTCTCTTTATTAACATTTACTCTATTAGAAATTAAAACTGAGTGGTGCCTGGGTGGTTTAGTCAGTTAAGTGTCCAACTCTTGATTTTGGCTCAGGTCATGATCTCATGGTTGGTGAGTTCAAGCCCTGTGTTGGGCTCTGCGCTGACAGCATGGAGACTGTTTGGGATTCTTTCTCTCCTCTCTCTGTGCCACTCCCCTGCTCATACTCTCTTTTTCTCTGTGTCTCTCTCTGTAAATAAACATTAAAAAAAGAAATTAAAACTGAAATTTAAAAATTTTCTTCACTAAAAATAACAGTACAGACCCCCTTATATGTTAACATGATTAACATTTTATTTTTTAAATGTTTATTTATTTTGAGAGAGAGAGTGTGTGTGTGAGCAGAGGAAGGATAGAGGGAAGGGCTGTCACCACAGAGCGCAATGTGGGGCTGGATCCCATGAACTGTGAGATCATGACCTGAGCTAAATCAAGAGTCAGATGCTTAACCCACTGAGCCCCCCAGGTGCCCCAACATGACTAACAGTTTGAAATAAGAATAACTGTATATTTTTGGGGCGCCTGGGTGGCTTAGTCGGTTGAGCGTCCGACTTTCACTTGGGTCATGATCTCGCGGTTCGTGGGTTCGAGCCCCGCGTCGGGCTCTGTGCTGACTGCCGGCTCAGAGCCTGGAGCCTGTTTCAGTCTGTGACTCCCTCTCTCTCTGACCCTCCCCTGCTCACGCTGTCTCTCTCTCTCTCCTAGAAATAAATAAAACATTAAAAAAAATTAAAAAAAAGAATAACTGTATATTTTTAATTATGCTCTTTATTTAGTGGTAAATGTAGAATCACATGCAGTGGCAAAAAATAATACTGAGAGATTCCATGCCTCCTTTACCCAGTTTCCCTCAGTGGTGCTGCCTTGCAAAAACTATAGCATAATATAACAACCAGGTTACTGACATTCATACAGTCAAGATGTAGGATAGTTCTTACACCGACCTCTTCTGTTGCCCTTTTATAGCCACACCCCTCATCCCCCAACCCCCAACCCTTGCAACTATTAATCTATTCTCTGTTTCTAAAACTTTGTCATTTCAAGGATATTACATAAATGGAATCACACATATGTAACCTTTTAGGATTTACTTTTTTTTTCACCTAGCATAATTCCCTGCAGATTCATCCAAGTCGTGTGTGTCAAGGATCTGTTTTCATTGCTGAACAGTCTTCCATGGTATGACTGTACCCACAGTGTATTTAATCATTCACTTGTCCAAGGACATGTGGATTGTTTCCAGGTTGTAGCTGATATGACCACGGCTGCTGTGAACATTTGTGTGCAGGTGTCTGTGGGAATGTAGGTTTTCATGTCTCTGGGATAAAAATCCTCAAGAGTGTAATTGTTGTGTTGTATGATAGTTGTATGTTTAGTGTTCTAAGAAACTGCCAAACTGTTTTCCAGAGTCTCTGTTACCGTTTTCCATCCAGCTACCAGCCATGCGTGTGTGACCTGGTTTCTCTGCAGGCTTGCCAACAGATAGCATTGTCATTGTTATTTTTATTTGGGGGGTATTTTTTTAATACTGTAAAAATACACATAAAATTTACCATCTTAGTAACTTTTCCCATTTTAATTTTCCAGGGTGCAGTACAGTGGTATCAGTAACATTCATATTATTGTGCACTATCCCTGAACTCCTTTTATCTTATAAAACTGAAACTCTATACCCGTTAAACAACTCCCCATTCCTTCCTCTTCCCGTTCCTGAAAGGGACTATTCCACTTTTGTCTCTGTGAATTTGATCACCTAAGTCCCTCAGACAAGTGGAATCATATAATATTTGTCTTTTTGTGACCGGCTTCTTTCAGTTAGCAGAAAGTACCCAAGGTTCATCCATATCGTAGCATTGTCAGAATTTTCTTACTTTTGCAGGTTGGAGAACATTCTGTTGGATATGTATACCGCATTTAGTTAATCTGTTCGTCAGTTGGCAGATACTTGGTTTGCTTCTGCCTTTCAGTTATTGTGAATAATGCTGTTAAGAACAGCATTCTGAAATACAAATATTGCAAAAAAAAATGCTGCTTTCAATTCTTTTAGGTATACTCATAAGTGGAATTGCTAGATATTATGGTAATTCTCTCTCTTTTTTTTTTTTTTTGTTTTTGAGGGACCACCCTACTGTTTCCACAGCAGCTACACCATTTTACATTATCAGGAACAGTGCGCAAGTTACCAATTTCTCCCTTGCCACACCAACACTTTTTTTTTTATGCAACCATCCTAATGGGCTTAAAGGATAATCCCATCCTTGGGATTATATTTGCTTTTCTCTAATAGTGACGTCGGACTTCTTTTCATGTACTTATCAGCTATTTGCATATCTCCTTTGGCGAAATGTCTATTCAAATCCTTTCCCATTAAAAAAAAGTTTTATTTATTTAGAGTGAGTGAGCGAGCAGTGGAGGGGCAGAGAGAGAGGGAGAGAGCGAGAATTCCAAGCCGGCTCCCCATTGTCAGTGTGGAGTACAACATGGGGCTTGAACCCATGAACCATGAGATCATGACCTGAACTGAAATCAGGAGTCAAGATGCTCAACTGACTGAGCTGCCCGGGCTCCCCAAATCCTTTCCCATTTTAAAAATTAGGAGTTTTTTTGTTGTTGTCTTTGAGTTTTAGTTCTTGATATATTCTAGATATTAGTCCCTTCTCAGACATATAATTTACACATATTTTCTCCCATTTTGTGGGTTGCCTTTTCACTTTATGGATAGTCTTTTGATGCACAAAAGTATCTAATTTTCATAGTTCTATTTGTCTACATTTACTTTTCTTGCCTGCTCCTGTGGAGTCATGCAAGAAATCATTGCCAAATCCAATGATAAGAAGCTTGTGCTATATGTTTTCTTCTAAGAGCTTTATAGTTGTAGGTCTTACCTTTAGGTCTTTCATCCATTTTGAGTTGATTTTTGTATATTATGTTAGATAAGGGTCCTGTTCTTTTGCAGGTAGATATCCTGTTGTCCTACTACCATTTGTTGAAAAAGCTGTCCTTTTTCCATGGAACAATCTGGCTCCGTTGTCAAAAATAATTTCTCCATATATGCAACTGTTTATTTTTGGGTTCTCTAGTATATCCCATTGATAGATATGATTACTGTACCTCTGTGATCAGTTTTGAAATCAAGAGGTGTGGGTCCTCTAGTTTTATTCCTCTTTTTCAAGGTTGTATTCATGGTCCCTTGAGATGCCATGTAATTTAAGGATGGATTTTTTCTGTTTCTGTAAAAAAAAAAAAGGGATTTCAATAGAGATTGCATTGAATCTCTATTGCTTTGAGTACTAATGGAATCTTAGCAATATTAAGTCTACTAATCCATGAACATGGAATAGCCTGCCATTTATTTATATCTTATTTCATTTCTTTCTACAGTGTTTCATAGTTTTTATTGTACAAGTCTTTCACCTCCTTGGTTAATGTCATTCCTAAGTATTTTATCCTTTTTGATGCTACTGTAAATGAAATTATTTTCTTAATTTTCTTTAAGGATTGTTCATTGTTAATGCATAGACTTTGGGTTGGAGAGGTTTATCCACTTATATTTAAAATAATTACAGACTTCTCTTACTTTGCTGTTTACTCTCCATATGCCTTATAGCTTTTTTTGTCTCTCATTTCCTGTGTTAGTGTCTTCTTTTGTGTTAGTTGATTTTTTTTAATAGTACAGTGTTTTTCTCTTATCACTTTCTTCTATTTACATTCCATAGCTATAGTCTTTGTGTAGTTATCAGGGGACTTACATTTAACATCCTAAAGTTATCAATTTGAATTGATACCAGCTTAACTTCAATAACATAAAAACTCTGTTCCTATATAGCTCATCCCCACCTCCTTTCAATTATTGATATCACAAAATTACATCTTTGTCCAAAAACAAAATAATAATTGCTTTTTTTAATGCATAAGTCTCTTATATCATGTAGAAAACAGAATGCAGAGTTAGAAACCAAAGTTATAATATTACCTTTTAGATTAACATATATTTATATATATTTTAGATTTATATATGTGTATATATATTTAATGTATTGTTTAAAAATGTTTTTTGTCTTTCTGTTGTTTAGTTTTGCAAGTTGTATATAGTCTAGGTACTAGACCCTTATCTGACATATGATTTATAAAAATTCTTCCTCCATTTTGTGACTTATCTGTGAAAAGATAAGTGCCCTTAAGTGCACAAAAGATTTTAATGTTGATGAAGTTCTATTTATCTATTTTTTCTTTGTTGTGTATGCTTTGACTTCATATCTAAGAAATCATTTTCAATATTTTCTTCTAAGAGTTTTAGCTCTCACACCTAGGTATTTGGTCCATTTTGAATTAATTTTTGTTTACAGTATGAATTAAGGGTCCAGCTTCATTCTTTTGCATGTGGTTATCCGGTTTTCCTAGAACCATTTGTTGAAGAGAGTTTTCTTTCCTCATTGGATGGTCTTGACACCTTTTGAAAATCAGTTGACTATAGATGGATGGCTCTTCTTTCTATTTTATTGATCTCTATGTTTATCCTTATGCCAGTGCCATACTGATTACTGTTTTGATTACTGATTGCTGAATTACTTTAGCTTTATAGGAAGTCAGGATATTAGGAAGTGTGAGTTTTCTAATTTTCCTTTTTCAAGATTGTTTTGGCTATTCAGGATCCCTTGTGATTTCATATGAATTTTAGGATAGGCTTATCTATTTCTGCAAAAGAGGTATTGGAGATTTTGATAGGGATTGTATAGAATATGTAGATATGTTTGGGAACTATTACTATTCTAACAATAGTAAATGTTCTAATCCACATATATAGGAGTTTTTCTATTTATTTAGGTTTTCTTTAAATTCTTTTAGCAATGTTTTGTCATTTTTAGTGTTTAAGTCTAATGTCTCCTTGACTAAATTTATACCTAAATATTTCATTCTTTTTGATGCTATTATAAAAGGAATAGTTTTCTATATTTCTTTTTTAATTATTTATTGCTAGCATATAGAAATAAATAGGACTGAATTTGTATCATACAATTTTGCTGGATTTGTTTATTAGATCTACTAGGTTTTTGTGGATCCCTAAGGGCTTTCTATATGTATGATCATGTCATCTGAGAATGGATAATTTTATTTCTTCCTTTCTAATTTGGATGTCTTTTATTTCTTTTTCTTGCCTAATTACTTTGGCTAGGACTCCCAGTGCAATGTTGAATGGAAGTAATGAGAGCTATCATCTTTGCTGTGTTCTTTTTTTTTTATTTTTTTATTTTTTTATTTTTTTACTTATTTCTAGGAGAGAGAGACAGCATGAGCAAGGGAGGGTCAGAGAGAGAGGGAGTCACAGACTCTGAAACAGGCTCCAGGCTCTGATCTGGCTGTCAGCACAGAGCCCGACGCGGGGCTTGAACCCACAAACCACGAGATCATGACCTAAGTGAAAGTCGGACGCTTAACCGACTAAGCCACCGAGGTGCCCCTATCTTTGCTGTGTTCTTAAAGGAAAGCTTTCAGTGTTTTATTATTGAGTGTGATGTTAGTTGTGGTTTTCTTCTGTAAATGCCCTGTAACCTTTTAAGGAGGTTTTCCTCTATGCCTAGTGTACTAAATGTTTTTATCATGAAAGGATGTTGGATTTTGTCAGATGTTTTTTCTGTGCCTATTAAGATGATTAGGGTTGTTTCCCATCCTTCATTCTATTAATATGGTATCTTACATTGATAGGTTGTCATGTTGAATCACACTTGCATTCCTGGGATAAATCTCATTACATCATGATGCATAATCGCTTTAGTGTGCTAGTGAATTTGGTATCCTAGTAATTTGTTTAGAATTTTTGCTTCTGTCTTCATAATGGATACTGGTTTAAAGTTTTCCTGTGATGTCTTTGTAGGGCTTGGTATCAAGGTAATGCTGGCCTCATGGAATGGGTCAGGAGATGGTTATTATTTTCCTATTTCTTTTTTCTTTTTTTTTTTTTTTTGAGAGAGAGATAGAGACAGCATGAGCAGGGGAGGGTCAGAGAGAGAGGGAGACACAGAATCCGAAGTAGGCTCCAGGCTCTGAGCTAGCTGTCAGCACAGATCCCGATGTGGGACTCGAACCCATGAACCGTGAGATCATGACCTGAGCTGAAGTCGGATGCTTAACCAACAGCCACCCAGGCGCCCCTCCTATTTCTTTTAAGAGTTTGAGAAAATGGGTGTTAATTCTACTGCCATTAACACAAGGCTAGGTTAAAATGCCATTAGTTTCCCCCTCCCCAACAAATTGTCACTTTCTACCTTATTTTTTCTCTTTTCCCCCCCATATTCATTTTGTTTCTTAAATCCCACACATGAGTGAAATCATAAGGTATTTGTCTTTCTCTAACTTATTTCATGTAAAAAAATAGTCTCTAGCCCCATCCATGTCATTACAAATGGCAAAATTTCATTCTTTTTTATGACTGAGTAATTTTCCATTATATATTATATGTATATACCATATATATAGTATATATATATGCGCGCGCACACACACACACCACATCTTCTTTATCCATTCATCAGTTGATGGACATTTGGGCTCTTTCCATAATTTGTCTATTGTTGATAATTTTACTGTAAACTTTGGAGAGCATGTATCCCTCCAAATCAGTATTTTTGTACCATTTCTACCCTATTTTCAAAATTCTCTGCTTGCTTTTAATCGAGGATAGTCTAAAACTGATCTGCATTCTACAGGTTATACCAATTGCTTAAAGCTGACTCCTTTCTGATTAATTAGGGCTGTGGCTAAATATTTTGAATATCATCCCTGGCCTGAATTATAAGTGCATACATCTTTATCTGTCCCTTTCCACTGACTATTCTTTTAGAATACAACATGAGCCCATAATAGAGTAGCAATTTAGACATGATCAACTTTTTTTTAAAAGAGTTCTGTTGGTTGAAACTTTGGTCTTCACCAGAATCCAGGGCAGATATAAACCCCAATTCACAGATGAAGAAATTGAGATTTAGAGAGGTTAAGTGACTTGCTCAGTTGAGAAAATTAAAAAAAATATATGCAAGTTTCTAGACTTCCACCTCAGCTTTTACTCTTGCCTCAAAGTCATGCCCTCTTCACAGCTGACCACTAAATATGTTTTAAAGAGGGCAGAGTCCAATTGTATAATAGATCTGCCTGTCTGAAGCATGATTATTAGTGGTAATGGTTGGGTATTACCTGGCATGCATACTTTGGGTTTACAGTAAAGAATACCTACTTTTTATTAACTGTCCTTTTAGATATATTAGCGACTGTCACACCTGAATTATAACAAAGAAGCACTAGAGAAAATTCAATGTGGGCGGCAAAATTCTTTGAAGAATAACTAGTTATAATTGGGGAGTCTGAACACATTTCAGAGTTGCACATTTAATATGCAGTATGGTTAATTGCACTGTAATTACAGTGTTTTAGAATGCCATGCTAAGTGTTTAATCCTTTTCAGGTTTGCCCTCCAATCAGTGGTCTGCCTTCATTTTCTAGATTGATGAAGTCTGCCTCAGAGAAGGGGGTAGGTAACAAGATTGTGCTGATGTGGCTAATCAACTAGGAAAGTTGTAAAATGAATCTTTCCTGTCTGGAATTTATATTTAATCATGGTTATGTACCCTTTATGAATGAGTGTTGATTAGTTAGTTGTCAGAACATGAAAACAATAAGAGCTTTTATTTACGCAGATAAGTTATTCTAGAGTCATTATTTGGGTCTGATTGAGTTGATGGGGATATTTACATTACCTCAGCACATAGATCTACTTAGTCTTATTCATAATGTTAATTATATACTGCAAGAGTTACTGCCATGCCCTTATTTATGGTGTTTACTATTAGAGGTTGTTTGTACATGTGGTGATTGTATGGTTCTCCTCTCTTTCACTGGACTGTTCCATCATAGTTCCATCATAGAACCTGATCTTCATTAGTGAGTTCACACTGATTTGATGATATCTAATTCAAGGAAGGCAATTCAGTTCCATTTTAGAGAGTTGGTTTAGACTATACCCTTGAGCTCACTTTTATTAGTATTTGTAGTAGGCAAATATGCCTTCACATATTCACATGTTTTTTCAGGGTCTGGAGTTTCCTTTCTCTGCCCATCCCCTGCAAGTTGCTCTTCATTCTTCAAGACCTACCTTGAAACCCTGTCCCTAGAAGGAATCCTAATTCCACCAAGGAGAGTTACTAATTTTCTCCTTTATCTCATTTGTTACTGTATCTGAATATTAATACCATCACAGCTCCACCATTACTGTATTGCAAATCATTTTTTGATATGTTTGTGTTCTTTTATTAACAGATTGGTTTGTTTCAGAGTGAAGGACAGATTGTATTCATCTCTAGATTGTATTCTTCTCTCTTAAAACCTAAAACTAATAGTGCCTGGTACATAGTAGGTACCTAACAATTTCTCAGTATTGAATGATGTAGATTATACTTAAAGACTTTTTCATATGTAAAGACTACTTGTTAGAACAGTTTTAGGTTTATAGCAAAACTGAGAGGAAGCTACAGAGATTCCCCATGTATCTTCTCCCCCAACACATACATAGCCCCCTGCTTCATTGTCAACATCTGTCACCAGAGTGGTATATTTGCTACAACTGATAAATGTACATGACACTATTGTAATCACCCGAAGTCCATAGTGTTTATATTAAGGTCCACTCTTGGTGTTGTATGTTATATGAATTTGGTTGGACAAATGTATGACATGTATCCATTATTATTATCATACAATATCTTTCACTGCCCTAGTTTTTTTAAGTGAGATATAATTGACATATATATACATGTGCACACACACATAACATTACATTAGTTTCAGATGTACAATGTATTTGATATTTGTATATATTACAAAATGATTGCCACAAGTCTAGTTAACATCTATTACCATACACACAGAATTTTATTTTATTATTTTAATTTTTATGTAATATTTTTAGTTAAGTAGAATTAACATACAGTGCTATATTAGTTTCACATATTCAATATAATGATTCAACAATTCTATGTTTCTGTTCTCATCAAGATAATGTGTACTCCTCATCCCTTAATCTATTTCATTCATTTCCCCCCACCCGCCCCCCACCTCCCCTCTGGCAACCATCAGTTTGTTCTCTGTGTTTGAGGTTGTTTTGTCTCTTTTTGTTTGTTTTGTTTCTTAAATTCCACACAAATGAAATCATATGGTATTTACCTTTCAGTGACTGACTTATTTTACTTAGCCTTATACCCCTCAGGTCCATACATGTTGTTGCAACTTGGGATGCTTCCATATCTTAGCTATTGTAAATAATTCTACAGTCAATATGGGGGGATGCATATATCTTTTTGAGTTAGTGTTTTTGTTTTCTTTGGGTAAATATTTGTAGTGAAATTATTGGATCACATGGTAATTTTATTTCTAATTTTTTGAGGAACCTCCAAATGTCTTCTACAATGGCTGTACCAATTTGCATTTCCACTAATGGTGTGTGAGGGTTCCTTTTTTTTCCCACATCCTCACCAACACCTGTTATTGCTTGTGTTTTTTATTTTAGCCATTCTGACATGCGTAAAGTATATCTCATTGTGGTTTTAATTTGTATTTCCCTGATAATTAGTGATCTTGATCATCTTTTCATGTGTCTGTTGGCCATCTTTTAAATGTCTTCTTTGGAAACATGTCTGTTCAGGTCCTCTGCCCAGTTTTTAATGAGATTATTATAATTATTATTAGTATTACTGGTATTGAGTTGTATAAGTTTGTTATATGTTTTTGATATTAACACTTTATTGGATATATCATTTGCAAATATCTTTTCCGATTCAGTTGGTTGCCTTTTATTTCACTGATGGTTTTCTGCACTGTCAAAGCTTTTATTTGGTAAAATAACAAAAATTTGATTTTGTTTTTGTTTCACTTGCCTGAGGAAATATGTCTAGAAAAGTCTTTTCAGTTGTCTTGGGTATATATGTAGGAGTGAAATTCTGGATTACATGATAGCTCTCTGTTGAGGAGCTGCCAAATTGTTTTCCAAAATGACTACTCTATTTAACATTTCCATTGGCAATGCATGAGGGTTCACACTTCTCCACATTTCCCCCAATGTTTGTTATTCACTGTCTTATTGATTATAGCCATCTTAGTGGGTGTGAAGTGGTATCTCATTGTGATTTTGATTTGCATTTGCCTAGTGACTAATGATTTTGTGCACTTTTTAATGTGCCTATTGGCCATTTTTTTCTTGACTTTTTTTGATGTGATATTCCTAATTATAGACGTTCTGGTATTTGTTGTTTGGTAATCTGTCCTTATCTACAATTTGATGTCTGTCATTAATTTTGGAAAATTCTCAGACATGATTACTTCAAATATTTTTATATTGTGTTTTTCTCTTGTCATTTACATGTAAATGACACCTTTCGTAATTGTTGGGTAGTTTTTGGATACAATTGTCCTTTTTTTTTCCTCTCATACTTTTCCCTTTGTTTTTCAGTTTAAGAACTTTCTATTGATGTATCTTTAAGATCATTGATTCTTTCCTCAGTCATATCCAGTTTGTTCATGAGCCCATTAAGGCATTCTGCATTTATGTTACAATATTTTTTATTTCTAGCATTTCGTTTTGATTCTTTTTACAGTTTCTCTCTTTGTGCTACATTGCCCATGTATTCTTGCACGTTGCCCACTTTTTTCATTAGATCCCTTATAATAACCATAGTTATTTTAAATTTACACTCTGAAATTTCCAACATTCTGCTATATTTGAGTCTGGTTCTCATGCTGTCTTTATGCTGTGCTTTTTGTCCTTTAGTGTGCTTAGTAATTTTCTCTTTAAACCCAGTTAAGATCCATAGCGTGAAAAGAACTGAGGTAAATAGGCCTTCACTGCGAGGTTTTATGTTTATCTGGCTAGGAGTTAGGCTGTCTTTACTGTTTGCTATAGGTGTAGATTTCAGAGGCTAAATTTTCCTCTGGTATCCTTGTTTTTGTCTCCTCTATGTCTTTAGATTTCCCTAAAGACTTCTTAAATAAAGTCTGAGGTGTGATTTCCATTATACTACTGTTTTTATAGAAACCCTATAGATGTGGTGGTAAAGGCCTTAGGGAAAAGGAAGCATTCCCTGGTCCTGTGATTAGATCTCTTGTCTTGTGACCAGCCTGTACCCCTGAGCTGTGATCTTAAAATTACTTCTCAGCCCTGGGGCACCTGGGTGGCTCAGTTGGTTAAGGGTCTAACTCTTGATTTTTGCTCAGGTCATGATCTCATCATTTGTGAATTTGAGCCCTGCATCAAGCACCATGCTGACAGACTGACAGTGCAGAACCTACTTGGAATTCTCTCTCTCTGCCTCTCTTTATTTGCCCCTCCTAGATGTTCACTCTAAACAAATGAACAAACTTAAAAAATTACTTCTCAGTCCCTTTATAGGGGAAAGCTATAGGGAGCTGGGGTTGGGTATTTCCTTTACTCCACATGGGAGGCTAGAAGGAGCTGGTATTGGGTATTTTTCCTTTTCTGTGTGGGAGACTGGGGAAGGCTACAGTTGGGTGTTTCCATTCTCCTGGTTAGTTAAGCTCTGGTAAAATCTCATTAGGTTAGGCTCTTTAAAATAGTTTCTCTTGAAGACAGGGCTAATTAAGGATAATATAATTTTCCAAGCATATTTCAAAATGGCTACCATTGTGGTTAGAAAAGATACTTGATATGATTTTACTCTTAAATTTGTTAAGACTTGTTTTGTGGCTAACATGACTGATCCTGGAGAATGTTCCAGGTGCATCTGAGAAGAATTTGTATTCTGCTGCTGTTGGATGGAGTGTTCTGTACATCGTGTATACAGTGTAGTTCAAATCTAGTGTTTCCTAACTGATTTTCTGTTTTAAGATTTCTTTGGTTATTCTAGGTCCTTTTCATTGCCATATATCTTAGAATTTATTTTCATTTTCTAACCATAAAAACCTGCTAGAATTTTTATTCAAATTGCATTGGCTGTAGATAAATTTGGCATTTTAGTCATAGTAAATCTTCCAGTTCCTGGGGTGCCTGGGTGACTCAGTAAAGCATCCAACTTAAGCTGAGGTCCTGATCTCATGGTTCATGAATTCAAGGGCCGCATCTGGTTCTGTGCTGACAGTGTGGAGCCTGCTTGGGATTCTCTCTCTCTCTCTCTCTCTCTCTCCCCCCTTCCCCCATTTGCATGCATACTCTCTCTCTTAAAAATAAATTAATAAAATAAACTTCCAGTTCATCAGCATAGTATGTCTTTTTATTTATGTCATTGATGTCTTTTTTTTTTTTTTACTTTCCAGTGGACAAGTCTTGAACATTTTTGGGGATGTGGTTAAAGCTATTAATAAATTATTTGTTATTTTGAATGTTATTGTAAATGAAATCATTTATACTTTTAGGTCCCAGTTGTTAGTTGCTATGAAATAGACATACGATTTATTTTATATATTTATATTGTTTTATATCTCCTGACTTTGGTAAGCTCATTTATTAGTTTTAATAGCTTTTATGACAATTCCTTCCATTTTTCTATGTATATAGTCAGGTCCTTTTTTTAAGTTTATTTATTTTGAGAGAGACAGAGACAGTGTGAGTAGGGGAGGGGCAGAGAGAGATGGGGAGAGAGGGAATCCCAAGCAGGCTCTGTACTGTCAGCACAGAGCCCATTGTGGGGCTTGAACTCACAAATCTGTGAGATCATGACCTGAGATGAAACCAAGAGTTGGATGCTTAACTGACTGAGTCACCCAGGCACCCCTGTAATCATGTCATTTGTGAATAAAGACAGTTTCACTTTTTTTCCTCTAGACTGTATGCATTTTACTTATTTATTTTTCGTGATTGCACTGGCT
Source organism: Proteles cristata cristata (assembly GCA_017311185.1). Classification (NCBI taxonomy): domain Eukaryota; kingdom Metazoa; phylum Chordata; class Mammalia; order Carnivora; family Hyaenidae; genus Proteles; species Proteles cristata. The sequence continues at coordinate 1,830,531 of JAESUZ010000548.1, read as the reverse complement.
AGGATTAGTTTTTTTTTTTTATGTTTATTTACTTTTGAGAAAGAGACAGAGGTGGGGGGGGCAGAGAGAGGGGGAGAGACACAGAATCTGAAGCAGGCTCCAGGCTCTGAGGGGTCAGCATAGAGCCCGATGTGGGGCTCAAGTTCACAAGCCGTGAGATCATGACATGAGCCAAAGTTGGACGCTTAACTGACTGAGCCACCAGATGCCCCAAGGATGAGGTTTGATAAAAGTGGTGAGAGCAGACATGTGATCTTAAGGGGTAAAAATATTTTGCCCTTCATCATTACATGTTAGATACAGGATTTCTCTACCTTTTATCAGATTGAGGGAAATTCCCTTCTATTTCTGGCTGCTGAAGTTGCATCATATCATTAGTGTTGAATAGTTTTGAGTGCTATTTTTTCTGAATCTACTTGAGATGATCATGGAGGTAATATGAGATGATCATATTTTATTTTGAATATGTTAATATGGTGAATGGCAACTGATTTTTAACTTCTCATTCTGGAATAATTGTAGATTACAGAAAACTTGTGAAGATAGTAGAGTATCCTCAGAGTTCCTATATATCCTTCCCATAGCCAGCTGGGTACATCACCACAGCATATTTGTCAAAAATAACAGATTACCACTGATACAATACCCTTAACCAAACTATAGGCTTTGTTTGATTTTCCCAGCTTTCCACTAATGCTTTTTTTTTCTGTAACAGGATCCAATCCAGGATACTGCATTGTTCTATGGCTTAATCCACTCTAATCTGTGACAATCTGTCTTTCTGTGGTTTCCATAATCTCAATAGGTATAGGAAGTGCTGAGCAGATATTTTGATGAATGAATGAGTGAATGAACAAATAAATAAATAAAATGTTCCTCATTTGTGTTTCTCATGTTTTCTCATTATTAGACTGGAATTTTATGGGTTTCACAAAAAATACCACAGATGTGAATTACCTTTCTCACTGCATCCTGTCACTAGAAAAAGATACCAGCATGACTTATTGCTGTTGATGTTAACTTTGATCATCCTTGAGTACTTGGTTAAAGTGCTATCTACTAGGTTTTCCCACTCTAGTTACTATTTTTTCCTTTTCTATCTTCTTTCCTTCAGATGAAACTCACCATGTCCAGTGAACACTGAAGGTAAGGAGAATTAAATTCCACCTATTAGAGGGGGAAATTTACACATAATAACTCAAATTCTAAAAGGAAATCTTTTTTCCTTCTTCCACATTAGTGTATTTAATCATTTATTTATGTCAGGATGGACTCATAGATATTTACTTATTCCCTGAGTTAGAATTCCATGCTCTTGTTATTTGTCTGGTTGCTCAAATTGTTTCAGCTGGAGCCACTGAAGTCTCCTTTAGGTTGACTCCAGAGTCCTTTTGACACACTCCCTCTCTTCTTTCCTTCTCCCTGCACTACAAGGTGCCTGAGGCTCATATGACATTCTTTCTTTTTCAGCCTGAGAACCTGCTATTTCCCCCCAGGAACTCTGATTGCTTTCCATAGAGAATGGTATTTAGAAAACAAGATGTTGGGTGTTGGCTGTCATTGATAACTGGGATGTCATGTTAGGCCTTCTAAGGCCTTCTCAGTGGACAAAGCTAGGAAATAAATTATGTAGATTAACACATCTATAGGCATAACCTATAGGTGTATATGCCTGTATGTATATATACCTAATTACCATATAGATGTTAAAACAGACATGAATTTATATTGATATCTCTGTATTCCAGCATCAACAGGTTCATTCTAGTCTTCCTTTCTTATTGGTATACTCAATTCTGATATAATGCTTGTTTTTTGAATAGGAGTAATTTGAGCATGATGCACATTTCACATTTTCTTTTGCATAATTTTATCCCCAAGGAACAGTCGATGAACAGAGAAAGTTGCACCCAGTTGAACCAAGTTATGTTGGACTCTGTAAAACACACACATACGCCTCAAATATCCACAGCTACCTTAACTCATTGCATGTATTATCTGACAAGGTTATGTTTTGCTATTCTTTTGAATTTTTGATTCATTCATTCATTCATTCATTCATTCATTCATTCATTCATCCATCCATTCCACAAACACATCTAAATGTTCTTGTTCAAAAACACCAAGCAATGAATGGAAAAGGAAATCTTTAAGTAATGAGGAGAAGCTAGAAATAATGAAGTGTTTTAAAGGAAACAAGAGAAGATGTGATGTCTCACAAGCAATAGTCATAAAGGAAACCACACTGAGGATTATCTGAAGCCATGCTCTTAAAATAAAAGAAACTTCCCTGATGGAACAACTTTAAGCGCTATGAAGTCAATAAGAGCAAAGCCTAAAGAATTGGAAGAAATGAAAAGATTGTTGAGTGCATGAATTGAAGACCAAACAGAAAATTTAGGATAATCTATTCTCATAATCAGAGAGAAACCATTATTTGCAAAGATCTTAAGTGGAAATCATCAAATCCTATATAGAAGTGGTTCCTTTTACTGCTGGTAGTGGCTGGTTTCATGCTTTTAAACATCACTACAATTTTTCTTTTCCTTTTTTTTTTTTTAAATGTTTGTTTATTTTTGAGAGAGACAGAGTGGGAGTTGGGGTAGGGCAGAGCGAAGGGGACACAGAATCCAAAGCAGGCTCCAAGCTATCAGGAAAGAACCTGATGTGGGCCTCGAACTCACATACCAGGGAGACCATGACCGGAGCTGAAGTTAGCCACTTAACTGACTGAGGCACCCAGGCACCCCCATCACTACAGTTTTCAAAGCCATCAGCTGTCTGTCTGCAGAGTCCAGCTAAGAAAGACAAGTAAGGGTGAGAAAGTAGCAAAAGAATTTCTAACAGTGATAGAGAAGTTAATTGAAGAAGAATGCCTTGGAGCAAAATTCTGATTGTGACAAACCAGTATTTATTATAAATGCTTTCCTTGAAAGACCTACATCTCCATCAGAAAAACATGCCAAGGATTTTAGACTGTGAAAGAGCTGTGATGTTCAGGGCCACCCACCAAATCAAGAACAGTGGGCCACACCCATCCATATATAGTTTAAAACTTGTCCATGCAGGGGCGCCTGGGTGGCTTAGTCGGTTAAGCGTCCGACTTTCGCTTAGGTCATGATCTCGCAGTTTGTGGGTTCGAGCCCCGCGTCGGGCTCTGTGCTGACTGCCAGCTCGGAGCCTGGAGCCTGTTTCAGTCTGTGACTCCCTCTCTCTCTGACCCTCCCCTGTTCACGCTGTCTGTCTCTCTCTCTCCTAGAAATAAATAAAACATTTAAAAAAAAATAAAATAAAACTTGTCCATGTAAAGGGGATTTCAGATAACCATTCTCTTATTATAACTCATAAGCTGCTGCCCTTATAATGTCACATTAGTTTTAGTAGCATATATTTGTTTTTTGTTATTATAGCTCATTAGTTAACATGTGTAAAACTATGCTACCATATTTGTTAGATGCCTATCGTTTTAAAAAAGTGTGTCACTGACGGTTTTTAAATGCTGTTCCCCAACCTCATTTTTTCCCCATGAGATGTAAGGTTATTATTGTGCAGTTTTGTAGTGTGATGATTTTTAAGAACAGATGTGTCATGTTGTAGCATAATTGACTATAAGTTCTTTCTCTGACAGTGAGAAACCGATCTCCCGTGATTTACAGGTTATTTACTTATTTATCCAACCCTAGTGTATGTGTTGAGTAGTTTCATAATTGCCCACGCAGACCCCAGTGGGAGGCACATTTGTCAACTAGGTTAGTGTTTGTATACGGTTCATTTTATCTTTAGCCTTACAGTAGCCAGTCAAAATACTGTTATCCAAAGTACTTAGGTCAGTTTTTTTCCCCTCCATCCCCTTTAGTGAGATAATGTCATATATTAGCAATACAGTTACCTCTTATACTTTTTGGTATTTGATCCATTTTGAGTTAATTTTTATATACTGCAAAATAAGAGCCTAACATCATTCTTTTACATGTGGATCCAGTTTCTTTACTACAATTTATTGAAAAGACTGTCCTTTCCCCACTGAGTGGTCTTGATATGCCTGTTGAAATCAACTGACCATACATGTGAGGATTTATTTGGGCTCTCTTTCCTCGTCCATTGGTTGTATATTTGTCATTATATATGCTTTATTTACTATATCTACCATATTAACTATTATTTACTATTTTTCTTTACTATAGCTTTATTGTAAGTTTTATAGTTGGAAGGTTTCAATCTTCTAATTTTATTTTTATTTTTCAAGATTGTTTTATCTACTAGGGACTCCTTCCTAGTCATATATGTATGAATTTAAGGATCAGCTTATCCCTTGCTACAAAAAAGGATGCTGGCATTGCCATGAATCTACAGATTGCTTTGGGAAATTACTGATGTCTTAACAATGTTAAGTCTTCCTATCCATGAACATGGGATATCTTTCCTTTATTTAGGGTTTCTTTCTTTTCTTTTAGCAGTGTTTGTAGTTTTCAGCATACAAATCTTTTACTTCTTTGGTTAGAGTTATTACTAAGTATTTAATTTTTTAAGATGCTATTATAAATGGAGGGGGCACCTGACTGGCTCAGTTTGTAGAAGACCTTGCAATTCTTAATTTCAAGGTTGTAAGTTCAAGCCCCACGTTGGGTGTAGAGATTACTTAAAAATAAAATCTTAAGGGGCACCCGGGTGGCTCAGTCGGTTAAAGCGTCCTACTTCAGCTCAGGTCATGATCTCACGGTTCATGGGTTCGAGCCCTGTGTCAGGCTCTGTGCTGACAGCTAGCTCAGGGCCTGAAGCTTGTTTCAGATTCTGTATCTCCCTCTTTCTCTGAGCCTCCCCTGCTCATATTGTCTTTCTCTCTCTCTCAGAAATAAATTAAAAAATAAATAAAATAGAACAAAATCTTAAAAAATGCTATTATAAATGGAATTACTTTCTTAATTTTCCTTTCAGGTTGTTCATTGTTGGTATACAGAAACATAACTGATTCTTGCACATTGATACTGTATTTTGCAAATTTGCTGAATTAATTAATTAATTCTATTAGCTTTCTTGGGGGTGTTTTTTAAAAAAATATTGTTGCTAATGTTCTATTTATGTGATGTATTACATTGATTTTTTTCTTATGTTGAACCACTTGGTCATGTCATATAATCCCTGTAATGTGCTCTTGGATTAGGTTTGCTAGTCTTTTTTTGTGGATCTTTGTATCCATATTTAGAAGGGTTATTAGTCTGTAATTTTCTTTTCTTGTGATGTCTTATCTGGCTTTGATACCAAGTAGTGCTGGCCCCATACAATGAGTTAGAGAGTGTTCTCTCCTTTTCTGTTTTTTTAAACAGTTTGAGAAGGATTTGTGTTTATTGCTCTCAAAATGTTTGATAGAATTCAGCAGTGAAAACATCTGGTCTTGGAATTTTCTTTGTTGTAAGGTTTTTAAAAAAATATTTTAAAAAATGTTTTTATTTGTTTTTGAGAGAGAGAGTGAGAGAGAGCACACAAGCAGGGGAGGGGCAGAGAGAGAGAGGGAGACAGAGAATCTGAAGCAGGTTCCAGGCTCTGCATTGACAGCAGCAATCCCGAAGTGGGGCTCAAACTCATGAACTGTGAGATCATGACCTGGGCCAGAGTGAGCCACTTAACTGACTGAGCCACCCAGGCTCCCTTCTTTGTTGTAAGGTTTTAAATTATTGATTCAGTCTCCTGTTATGAGTCTGTTGAGTCTCTTATTTCTTCTTGAGTCAGTTTAGATAATTTGTGTGTTTCTAGAAATTTGTCCATTTCATCTATGTTGTCTTATTTGGTGCATAATTGTTCATATTATTTTCTTATAATCCTTTTTATTTTTGTATTGTTGGTAGTAATGTCTCCATTTTTATTTTTGATTTCAGTTTTTTGCATTGCCTCTCTTTTTTGTTACTGTAGCTAAATGTTGGTTGTTGTTATTATCAAAGAAGTAACTTTTGATTTTATTGATTCTCCTATTGTTTTTCTATTGTCTATCATTTTATTTTTCTCTAATCATCATTATTTCCTTCCTTCTACTAACTTTGGGTTTATTTTGCTCTTTTCTATTTTCTCAAGGTGTAGCATTAGCCATTTAGAGCTATAAATTTCCTTCTGAGCACTACTTTCACTGGATCTCATAAGTTTTAGTGTATTATATTTTGTTTTTTAATCCTTTCTAGATATTTTCTGATTTCCCTTATAATTTCCTCTTTGAACCTTTAGTTATTAAAGAGGGTGTTGTTTAACATCTAAGTCAATTTGCCTCATTTCCTTTTATTATTGATTTCTAATATCATTCCATTGTGGTTGAAGAAGATATTTTGTATGATTTTTATTATTTCAATCTTTTAAAATTTATGGAGACTAAACTTTTGGCTTCACATAATATCTATCCTAGAAAATGTTCCATGTGCACTTGAGAAGAATATGAATTATGCTTTTGTTGGCTGGAGTGTTCTATATATGTCTGTTATATCTATTTGGTTGATAGTCTAAAAAAGATAAAATCTTCTATCTAGATTTTACATTCATTATTGAAAATGAAATATTGTAGTCTCCATCTATTATAGTTGAACACTCAATTTCTTCCATTAATTCTGTAAATGTTTGCTTCATGTATTTTGAGTCTGTTGTTTGCTGCATATATGTTTACAATTGTTAACATAATCTTGATGAACTGACCCTTTGTGAATATATAATTTCGTCTTTTGTCTCTAGTAACAGTTTACGACTTAAAGTCTATTTTGTCTGATGTTAGTATAACCACCTCAGCTTTATTTTGGTTACTATTTGCATGGAGTATATTTTTCCCATCATTTTACTTTCAACCTGTGCATATCCTTGGATCTAAAGTGAGTCTGTTGTAGACAGCATGTAGTTGGATTTTTTTTTCTTGCATTTGTATTCAGCCAGTCTCTGTCTTTTGGTTCAAAAGTTGAATACATTTACATTTAAAGTAATTACTGATAAGAAATGACTTACTTCTTTCAATTGCTACTTGTTATTTATATGCCCTATACCAGTTTTGCCCCTCATTTCCTATATTACTGCCTTGTTTTGTGTTTAGGGTTTGTGTGTGTGTGTGTGTGTGTGTGTGTGTAATTAACCATTATGATTTCCTTTTGCATATATTCTGTTGATATTTTCTTTGTGGTTACTATGGTGATTATATTTCACATCCTAAATTTATAACATTCTAATCTGAATGAATACAATCTTAACTTCAAGAACTTCTAAAAATTCTGCTCCTACATAGCTCTGTCCCTGTTGTGTGATTGTCAGAAATTACATCTTTATACAATGTGTATCCGATGACACAGATTTATAATTATTTTTAAAGAGTATCTTTTAAATAATGTAAGAAATAAAAAGTGAAGTTATAACCAAGACTATAATACTGACTTTTGTATTTGCTCATATATTTGCCTTTACCAGAGAGATTCATTTCTTCACATGGGTTTGAGTTACTGTCTAGTGCCTTTTCATTTAAACCTGGAGGGACTTCCTTTAGCATTCCTTGTAGGGCAGGTCTGGTGGTGATGACTTCCTTGAACTTTTCTTTATTTGGGCAGTAATTTCTCCCTCATTTTTAAAGGACAGTTTTGCTGGATATAGAATTCTTGTTTGACAGTTTTATGACTTTTAGGGTTTTAAATATGTCACTCCATTGCCTTGGTCTCCACAGTTTCTGATGGAACTTTGTTATTCATCATATTGGGGATTCCTGTACAAAATCGGTCACGGAACTTGAACCTGTAAATTCATCTTTCAGCAAATTTGATCTTTGTAGCTATTATTTTGTCACTTAAAAACATTTTTCATATACCATTCTTTCATCTCCTTGTGGGCCATTAATTTCACGTGTGTTCAATTGCTTTGACATTGTATTTCAGGTCTGTGATGCTTGTTTAATTTTTCAAAACTATCTTTTTTTCATTCTGTGTGTTTCATTTTGGATTGTTTCCATTGCTCCATTTCAAGATCATTGATCTTCTTCATCTGTATTATCTAATTTGCAGTAAATCCTATCTGATATGTGTAGGGCTTTTTTCATTTCTGATATTGTATATGTTATCTTTCGTGGTTCTGTTAGATTATTTTTATAATTCCTGTTGTCCTCCTCATCTTTTTTATATTTCCCTTTAGATCTCTGATATATCTTAAACATATTCATAAGAGTTCTAATATTGCTTATAAGGTCCCTGGTCTGCTAATTTCATCATCTCTGTCATTTATGAGACTATTTCTGTTCATGGACTTTTTTTTTTAAAAAAAAATTTTTTTTTTAATGTTTTATTTATTTCTAGGAGAGAGAGAGACAGCGTGATCAGGGGAGGGTCAGAGAGAGAGGGAGACACAGACTGAAACAGGCTTCAGGCTCTGAGCTGGCAGTCAGCACAGAGCCCGACGTGGGGCTCAAACCCAGGAACCGCGAGATCATGACCTAAGTGAAAGTCGGACGCTTAACCGACTAAGCCACCCAGGCGCCCCTATGGACTTCTTATAATGCATCATATTTTTCTGCTTCTTTGCTTACTGTAATTTGTAGATATTGTGAATTTTACATCATTGAGTGTTGAGTATTGTTGTAATCCTTTAATGACTACAACATTATAATAAGAAGTCTGTCATCGCTTTTATTGTTGTTCTCTTGAATGTAAGATGTACTTTTCTTTGGGTGCTTTTAAGACCTGAGTTATGTTTACTTTTCAACAGTTTCACTATGATAGACCTCAGAATAGCCCTTGTATTCCTGCTGCACTATTTATAAAGAGACAAAAATTAGTAACAACTCAAATATCTAAAATTCCGAGAATGATTAATTGTTCATTAACATAATGGAATGGCTTTGAATAAGTACGTAGCTTATGTTGGTCTAAGATAAAGTGTATATGAAATAATGTTTAGTAAAGATTGGAACAAACTATCATATGTAGTAAGATTTGAAAAATGAAAAATATGTATGAGAAACTTATAAACTTAGTAGTTATGTAAGTAGTGTATTTTTTCCTAGTATCTGTATTTTTTATAGTATCTGTTTTTTATAACAGCTTTTGAGATGTAATCACATACCATAAAATTCTCCCATGCAAAGTGTACATGTACTTAACATATACAATTTGAACAGTTCTGAGTATACTTTTAGAGTTGTGCAAACATCACAGTTTATTTTAGAAAAGTGTCAATACCCTAACCAGAAAATCCAAACCTATTAAGCAGCCACTTCCCATTTTCCCCAAGGCCACCCAGTCCTCAGTAACCACTGATCCACTTTCTTTCTGTATGGTTTTGCCTCTTCTGCACATTCTATATAAATGGAATCATATAACATCTGGTGTTTTCTGATAGGCTTTTTTCACGTAGCATAATGTTTTCAAAGCTTATTCATGTTGTAGCATGTATTAATACTTTATTTCTTTTTGTCATATGCAATGTTATCAGTTTTTATTTTTTATAATATTTATTTATCTTTGAGAGAGAGATACAGAGTGAGCAAGCAGAGAGAGATGGAGACAGAATCCAAAGCAGGTTTCAGGCTCTGAGCTGTCAGCACAGAGCCCAATGCAAGGCTCGAGAGGCTCAAACTCATAAACTATGAGATCATGACCTGAGCTGAAGTCTGACCCTTAACCGACTGAGCCATCCAGGCAGACCAAGGTTATCAGTTTTAGATCATGATGAATAGTATAATAAATAGCTCTATACATAAAGCCTTTTAAGATAGATTCCCTAAAATGGAATTAGTACACCAAAGAAAATGAACCATTTTTCATGTTATATTTTTAATGTATTTATAGTTATATCTATATAGTTACATATACTATATACTATATATAAATCTATATATATTTCAAAAGACTACACAACTAATGTGAACTTACTTTAATTTCCTGAAAATGCAGATAAACATTAAAGAGAAAATCCTTTTGACCACTGCTCTCTCTCACTCCACTCCTCACTCCTCACTCCTGGGCTTGTTCCTCTATTTCCTACTCCTAGAGGCAGCCATTATCCTGAGTTCGGTACATACCCTTCCAATTCATGTTTTAAAAATCTCTTCTCTCTGTCTCTGCATATGTACGTATATATATAGACATGTTTTTAAAAGGCTTTTAATTTTATGTTATATGGAGATTAATAATTCCATGGTGATGCCTGCAATAAAAATCCCTATGTGCATTATTAAACAGAACAAAAACTAATTGTATCACTTCTAGCCTTTCCATCAATATTCATATCATATAAATAAACCATAGTGTAATGGGAGATCTGAATCCCAATAATTGACTCTAATAGCCATCCTAATAATTCATTCCATGCCCTGAAGATAATACCATATTGTATTTCAGGAGGCTATTTTAATTCCAAGGAAGGTAAACAGGATTGATTTCAAGGGGCTTCAGATTCAGCTTGGGACCAAAGCACTCAATTTGATTATAGATTTGATAATTAATCAACTCATTCTTAAACTCCAAAAGTGATACCTAATTACTGTATAATTGGAGTAGATGAGTAAATCAGCCATTAAAATAATGGAACTTTGTGAACTAACGCAAATATTTAATAGGCAGAGTGCTGATATTTGGTTGAATTATTTCTTAGCTTTGGAGGAGGCCTCTGGGCATTGCCCAGCACTCGGGGTGACTGATCAGGTTTACCAGGTTTCCTGGCTGCCTTACAAAAGCCAGGTGGTCACAGTTTGTTGCCCAAATCTCTTTATTTTTTTTTCTGGAAAGAAATGATTTCTCTATACAAAGTACTTGGTGGCAGCATATATCATTCATAGGTTCTTGTAGTTGAATCTGAGTTGTCTCATGTTTCCTGGGATTAAAAAATTTTTTTTTTAAAGTTTATATATTCTCCAGCGAGAGAGAAACAGAGCATGCATGGGAGAGGGGCAGAGAGGGAGGGAGACACAGAATCTGAAGCAGGCTCCAGGCTCTGAGCTGTCAGCGCAGAGCCCTCCTGACATGGGGCTGGAACTCACAAACTCCAGATTATGACCTGCGCCAAAGTCGAGGCTTAACAGACTGAGCCACCCAGGGATTCCACTCCCGCCCGCCCCCCCTCCTGCCCCCAGGACTTTAAATTCTGAAGATTTAAAATATAACCTCAGGTAATCTTAGGGCAAAGGCCCTGTGGTTAATCTAATCTCTTGCAGATATTCATGACAGTTGATCTGCAACTTTTTTCAACTATCCCATGAAAAAGTAGGGAAGGCATTGGATAAGAAGACCCCATACCAAAATTATCTTTAAATTTTCAAAATTCCAATTCACTCTAATTTAAAAATACTGTGCTGCCCTCATATTTTATTCTGCTACTAACTTATCATCCTAAAACATATCAGCTTTTTAAAAGAAGAGAAAGCAGAGCTATCATTTTTTTACCCCAAAGTTTGAGTTAGAATTTAGTAGGAGTATCAGGAAGATACTCGTTATTTTCCAGTTCTCCTCCCCCACCTATCATGGAGAGACCTGCTGGGTAAATGGAGTTGGCCATTTGCAGGTGAGTATTGAGCAGAAGCACTATGTTGATGCCCTAACCGCAATAGGAGTTTTGAGTTAGAAACACCAGACGTAAAGTGAGTCTAATTTATTTTGGATGTTTAATCATGAATATTAAAGAACTGTGCCTCTTTTAGCTAAGAATTAGCCCCCACAACCCCTTTTTCCTGACCTGTAAATTAAAAGAAAGAAGGAAGGAAGGAAGGAAGGAAGGAAGGAAGGAAGGAAGGAAGGAAGGAAAGAATCAGTGTAGGTCAAATTCTAGATTTGGTGTTTTGTGTCTTCCTGGAGAGTAGATATTGGTTATTATTCCCATTCTGCAGATGAGGTTCAAAGAGGCCAGAAGATTCTGACCAAAGATCAACTAGCAAAATGGGGTTTGGGGAGAGTCATTGTGAAATCTGACAAGCCTGCCACACCTCTTCTGGCCAGGGTCTAAGCCAGAGCCGGGTTTAAACAGTGCAGAGAGCAGTGACGTTGGACAGATGCCAGGCTTCACTCTGCCAGCTCTGAGGCCCAGCAGCTGTGTGGCCTCCGCCATTCGGACGGTAGTGGCAGCCTCCCTAAGCGCACGGTCCTGTCACCGCAGAGCAGGTGCTCGGCGAGGCCCTGCGGTCCACGTGCTGCAGGGCCCACGTTCCGACCACCCCCAAACCTGGCGCGGCTGGGGGAAGCCGCTTGGGCCGTGGTCCCTGGCAACGAACGGACGGCTATGCCCTTTGCTTCGGAGGCGTTCCTTTACCGGGCCGGCCGGTTTCAGTCCCTGCCTGTTTTTCAAGGTGCAAAACCTGCACACTGAGCCTGCCCCTGCGGGCGCCTGATTTCCCACACCGGCCCCAGACTCCACTGGGTGAGAACGGAGTTGAAGCCTGGGGTGCTTTACTGGCCCCCAGGCCCCGCTCTCCCTCGGTGGCTCGCGGGGGGCAGCGTCTCCAGGGACGCCGCAGTCCCAAGGCCGGTTTGCCCCCCACTGCGCGTCGGGGTGTCCGGGGACTTGGGGCTGGAGGAAGGGTGTCCGGGATTTGGGGGGCGGACGAGGACCCGCGGGTCCCACGCCCCGCCGACTGCGCATCCTGCGGCGCCGACCTTCGCGGGAGAGGGCGAGGCGCAGCGGTCGCCGAAGGCTTGGCACGGGCTGTGGCCCCGCGCGGCCGCGGCTCCCTCCGCAGCCCCACCTCTTGCCCGCCGCTCCCCCCGCCCCCCCGCCCGCAGGTGCAACCGCGGCGGCCGCGGAGTAGGTGCGTGGGGATGATCTCACCAGCGCGCTCGGCGCCAGGAGGAGGAGGAGCGGGAGCAGACCCAACTTCCGGGTAGTGCAGCCGCACGCCACCGGCATCTTGCTCTTCCTCCCCCTCCCCCCGCTGCACCCCTCGCCTCTCCTTTCCTTTATTCCCGGCCCCACCTGCCAAAATGAACAGCTCGGACGAGGAGAAGCAGCTGCAGCTCATCAGCAGCCTGAAGGAGCAAGGTAGGCGGGCGCGCGGCCGCCAGGTGCGGGCAGGCGCGGCCCGTGGGCGGGGACGGCTCCCGGGCGCGGGGTCTGGGCTGCGGCGAGCTGGGTGGGCGGTGTCGCGGCCGCCGCGCTCACCCCGCAGCCCCGTCACCCGGGCGGGGGCGTCCTGCGCGCTCCGCGCGCCTAGGGGAGCCCGGGGCCGAGGGTCAAGTGCGCGTGTCGGGCGCTGCAGTGCGGGCGGCGCTCCCCGGCGATCCGCGGTGGGGGGAAGGGGCCGGGATTTGGGGCGGACGAGGACCCGCGGCACCACCTCACCCGCGGGAGAAGCGGGCGGGCTAGACGTCTCGGGAGGGGACGGTGTGGGCAGCCCCGCCGCGCCCCGCTCGCCAGCCCCGGCCCCACCTTTGCACACGGGCGCGGGGAGGCCTGCAGCGCCGCCGCTCGCAGCCTGCCCTGCTTTTCAGTCCGCTTCGGGCTAGTTCCTCTTTCCCTCCCCAGCCACAATTCCAGGCCCCGATGTGTTTGACCACTTACCGTTTTTAGCAGCTTATTAGTCAGTGAGCCAACACCCTGCCAGTGTTGGGCTTCGTGAATTAAGACTTGGCCCCGGGCATCAGGAGAGCCAGGCAGGCCGTGTGCATGCGTTTCCACACTTCCCCGCGCCCTGGAGATTACCTCCCCTTCAAGAAGGGTTCCAATCAATCATCTTCACCTCTTCCCGCACCCCTCCACAAAGCCAAATTAGCGATCAAGTGTGCGTTCAACGCTCTTTACATTTAAAATCACTGTTATTTCCCTGCCCAAAGGCGGCCTGAGAATGTGGGTCAGGAGAGGGAGGAACCGCACAGATTTAGGAAGTAACAACGTGTAGGAACTTGTGCTTTTCTGAATCACTTGGTGACACGGCCACGTAGTGGAAGGGGCCCTGCCCGGGGGCCGAGCCTGGTGTTCACTCTCAGCTCTTTCACTTCTGTTGGCTCAGCTCACCAAGGCTTGTGGCGATCGTGCCTTACCTGACTAAAGGCATGGGCTAAACCAGACGGTTTTTCTGGGCCCTGCCCAGGTCCATGCACCTGTTGCTCCTTGAAACCGCAAGCATACCAGTAATTCGCAAGGGTATGTGGACCCCTCTGGAGTTCACACTCCTGGAAACAAATCTCAGCACAGCTGTTTACCAGTCCTGTGATCCTGGGAAATTATTACCTCCCTGAAGTGGACAGAGCCCGTTTCCTTTGTTGTATCTAGCATCTAGAAAGTGTTGGGTAAATATTAATGGCTTTTCCCAGTACCTTCAACTCCTATCCTAGAGTAGGTCATAAAGTCACAAGCATCAGTGAATCCAGTGGGTGGGCAAACTGCCCTTATCTGACATTTCTCAAGTGTTGAGGGGTGGATTCTGTTAGTGTTTTATCTCTAATAGCACCCGTTTCCCCCCGCCCCCCAGCATAACATAGAGATTCTTATTTGGTGTTCTAGATGGTTGGAGCTTTCATCATTGGTAATACCTGTCAGTTGGATATCAGAGTTCTGGATGGATGGTTGGTTTTCAAATAATGCTGCAATATAAATCTTCACCTCTTTCTATTCTATTATTTCAAGGGTAGATTAACAATGCAGAGAATGCACACGTTGTTTATATTTGATTTGGGAATACATTCTCTGTCTCTGTTGGATTTGAGAGCTGAGGAAAAGGGAGGATTCTTAAGTTTTTGGCTCTTTCTCAGATACTGGAAAGCAAATCCATGGTTTGGTATTTTTAGAGGATGTAGTTCCTTGATGATGGGCGTATCAGAGGCAGAACAATGAGACTTGAAATTTGTCTTAGAAGGTGCACTTTTTTTTAGGATTGAGTCTGGCTACACGGGTGTTGGGATTTTTTCAGCCCATCTCAAAACCAGAGCATTTATTTGTCATTGGATCATAGACTGTGATAACAATTGACTTATTTCAAGGGCATTTAACTGCTATTTGACCCATGAAACTGGGAAGATAGGAATTTGAAGTGGAAAAACAGGCAACTAGGTGTTTGGGCTCTTACCTGTAAGATCATTAATTTTGTAAGCTGATGGTATGTTTGATTTATTTTTGAAGATAGACTATATATATATATATATATATTTTTTTTTTACTACCTGTTAGCATTGTGAATAATTCCGCTACTCCTACTTAATGAGAACAAGAAGAACCATTATTAATGCACACTGTAGTTTCCTTTTTCAACCCCATATAAACATATTCATTTATCCCTTTAACAAATACTTACCAAGTACTTACCATGAATGAGGCCCAAGTGGTAGGCCCTAGAGGTAGATAGTGAACCAAGCAGATAGTCCTTGCTGTCCACCAGGTTTACTGTCTAGTAGATAATCAAGAATCAAATAACCACACAAATCTGTGGTTACAATTACACATTTTTTTTTTTTTTTTAGGATACATTCTTAGGGAATTGTGGGATCTGAGGGCAAGTAGACAAGGTTTTTTTTTTTTTTTTTTTACTGTTTATTTATTTATTTTTGATAGATGAGAGAGAGAGACAGATTGTGAGTGGAGGAGGGGCAGAGAGAGAGGGAGGCACAGAATCCAAAGCAGACCCCAGGCTCCGAGCTGTCAGCACAGAGCCCGATGCAGGGCTCCAACCCATGAACGGTGAGATCATGACCAAAGCAGAAGTTGGACACTCAACCAACTGAGCCCCCTGGGCGCCCCATGGTAAACATAAAGTTTTGTTAGGCTTCATCAAGGTGCCTCCGAAAACGGTTGTACCAGTTCGCATTCCCCCGAACATTTGTCAACATTGATCAACAGCAGTCTTGACTGATTTTGACGGTTTGATGAGTTCCTCGATTTTTGATGAGCAAAGATGAACAAAGACGGTACCATCAGAAAAATTAAGTGATGTTCTCAGTGAGGTTTGAACTCTTTCTACATGTTTATTGGTTTCCTCATCTCATTTCTTCCTTAATGAATTTTTAGTCAAAAATTTGAACCCGGTCCCCAGGAGGGTGTTCAGAAAGAAGATTCCTATCTACTCCAAATGGCAGAACTGACAGCAGCCCTCCCTAATGTGAAGCCTTCACTGGTGTGGAGAATAAGGTTGCTTCTGACAAAAGTTGTGAAATGTAATGACGGAGTCTGTCATAATATGAACAATCTCTAATTTATACTTACCATTCCCTAGGCTCTGTGTCTTATAAATTACACCCACTTCTGAATTACTTCAAAACATGGTATGTTCCCTCCTAGTGAATGGTATAATTAGCTATATTATGTCTTTCTAGAAAGTTATATTATGTCCCTTAAAAAAAATTAGCCAGTGTGTGATTGCTTATGTTCAAGCAGATGTTGAGGTAATGAGGTAATTCTCTTTTTGTCCTTTTTGGAGCTTTATTTTATTGGACTGATTGACATCTTTAATGCACTGACAAATGGCAACTCGGGATACTATTTCCGATGCATACTTCTTAGCTACTAAAGTGGACATTTCCCTTACAAAACAGCGTACGATTTGCTCCCCCTCCAGAATTCTGCTGGGAAATGATCGACTTAGCTCAGCATTTGTTTAAGGTACATGATTTTCTCTGTAATTTATTCATCCCCCGTGTGTTGAATATTCATAGCCAGGCACTGTGCTAGGCATCAGAGAGCGAGAGATGAATAAAACCTTGTCCCTGCTGGTGAGGAGGTCCTAGCTTAGAGACGATGGCAGGCTTGTGAATTCCAGGAAGAGGGTCTGGTTGGTGTGGTTTGGGTCATGGGTTTAAGTCCTTTGGAGCAGGGCAGGGCAGGGCACCTTGATTGGCAGCCCCCACGAAGGCCAGTGGATTGGAGTGGTAGTCCAAATAAGAATGGTGTGCTGCTACCAGAAAGGGGGGTGTTTTGCAGGCTGGGCAGACACAGACAGCAGCGGCTACTAAACTGGTCAGTGTAGTAGCCACGCTCTTTGGAACTCGCTGAGGAAGTTTTGGAGGGTGTGATGACCACCCAACAGTTAACGATGTTACAACACAGGACCCAAACCTCACCAAGCAAACTGAAAACCTATCCTATGGTAAGATAATAGGCTTTAAATAAAGCAAGGTAACATACATTTCATCTTTAGAGGTAATTCCCATTTTCCCTAAGACTATAGTGATGGTGCTGAAGGTTCCCATGGAAATTTAGCCAGGCTTAGTCTTAGAGCTCAGTTCGTCATTAAAGAGGCTCCCAGCGTCGCCTTGACTTCTAGGCCAGAAAGTAGCTAGAGCATTATTTCAAAAAAAGGGGCCAAAACGATTGCCTACCGCCAGGACCGTATCGGTCAGGAACAGCTGAAGCATTGTCAGTTTTGGGTACATACAAAGTCAGTCAGTAGAAAGCGGTTTGGGATTAAATGGTTGCTATGGTAGCAAGTGCAAACTTGGCTTCACGTCACCATTTTTTCAAGTGTGGTCCAGGGGCCACCGGTCTTTGAATAATCGGGGTACATATGCCGTTTCTTACTGATTTATGAAAAGACTGGTCAGTTTATTTTTCTTCATCTGGGTGTATCTTTGTAAAATCAACACTTAGGATGCTTTGCTTTCACAACAAAATATAACATAGATTGAGAAAAGTGTACGAAATACGAATGAGCATCTCAGTGAAAAAGAAAAGTGTCTAACAACACTTAGAACGTTTCCAGAAATCCCTTCGTAACCTTCCGGTCATTTTCACTTGCCTTTCCTCGATGCTATTTTGTGTCACCAAAGGTAAGTTTTGACAATTTCTGAAGGTGAGCTAAATGAAATCATACAGGATACGTTATTTGCTCTTCTTAGACTCATTCCTTGTGGGATTTATCAGCATCACGTGTAGTTGTAGTTTGTTTATTTGCATTGCTGAATAGTATTCCACGGTATGAATGCACCAAACAAAGGTTTTTAAGCAAATATGCCATAGATCCGAAGTCAGCGGACTTTTTGTGTAAATGGCCGGATAGTAAGTATTTTAGGCTTTGGGGGACATTTGGTGTTGGGTGTAAACACTAAAAATGCAGTTTCCCCCTAAAGTTTGTAAACTACCACGTCAGTGGCCCCAAATGGGTAGCCCTCCACGAGATGGACACTCATCATGGGCTGAAGAATTATGTCTTCTGGTCAGAACTTCACTGTTCATGTAACATGCCTACTGGGTCGTTCAATTTTACTTTTGTTTTAAATTGAATTTAAAAATAAACATCTGCTTATTGCCGGTGGGGGGGGAATTAAGCATATAATGTCGAAAGTACAATAAGTTCTTCCCCTGATTCATTGTTTCTTAATCTTTATTTCATTCTACTCTCCTGAGGAGTCTTGTAAGATACTCCCAACTATTTTTACCCCAGCTGTTCTTCTCCCCATGAAATTTTTAATACCATGGATATACTGTACATCTTTTAATGTGCTGTCATCCTTCGGAGGCTGCAGACCGTTGTAATACCTAAGGTTGTGTTCCACTTTGAGGGCAGCATAGTCCCACTGGCCATGCGTGCTCTCACCCCCTTTCCATTCCTCAGAGTTACACTGTTAACTTTTTGTCCTTTACCTCTCCAAAGTCGTGCAATTGAACACACATATGTAGTTATCACTTAATATGTATTATGGAATACCTATCAGTACATATAGAATGGAATCTTTAAAAATTGATTTGGATAGTGTTGCATGCTACGATTTCCTCCAAGGTAGTTGATGTACTCTCAGTGGACATCTCTATGCTTCTTTGTCTTTGCTATTAAAGATAATGCTTTGGGCAGTAGATAATAGACATCGGTTTGGATTCATGTTTTACTGAATCTAGGTAGAGGTGATACATATAGAAATATTTATAGGTAAGTATATATCTCTAGAGTGAGAAACTCACAGCCAAGAGGTGACAACTGAATGTAACATGGAACCTGAGCGGAATCCTGGAAGAAAAACAGAACATTAGGTCAAAACTAGGGATATGAATGAGGTATGGACTTTAGTTCATAATGTGTCAGTATTGGTCCACTGATGGTAATAAAGGCACCATGCTAATGTAAGGTGTTAATAACAGGAGAAACTGAGTGTGGGCATATGGGAGCTCTCGGTACCATCTTTGCAATTTTGCTGTAAATCTAAAGCTTAAAATAAAGGCGCTGCTTACATTCTTGTACATCTGTATCTGTAAGTGCAGCTGTGGGAAAAGTTTTCAAAGGTGGATCCAAGAAGTAGGCATATTTTCAACTTCCTCATGCTTTAGATTTTATTCTCTTTGACAACAGCGTTTGCCTTCAAAATACAGAAGGAACACGGCTTTCATTCTTGTCTGCTTACCATGCTGGTAAGCATTTTAAATATTAAAGCATGAGTTCTGAAATTTTTGTATGGTACAATGAACAGTAATATATTAGGATCCTTTCAGTGCCTTGATTCTATCTCAAATCCAGTACGGCATAAATCAGTAGGGCTCTGTTTTATATATATTTAAAAGCTATATGTATGTACATATATACATATAGATATATATATACACATACATATATATATATAATTTCTATGTATTAGCTTTACTGAAAACCTTAGCAGAAAGTACAGAGAATTTCCACATAGCCCCTCACCTTCCCGCACTCATAGTTTTGTGTTATTACCACTTTGAGTTAGTGTGGTGTTTTTCCTAAAACTGAGGAGCCGTATTGATACAGTATTATTAACTGGAGCCCATAGTTTACATTAGGGTTCATTCTTTATGTTACATATCCTGTGGGTTTTGACAGATGTATGACATATACCCACCATTCCACTGTCACACAGAAGGGTCTCACTGCTCCAGACATTCCGTGTGCTGCTCGTTCACCGCGCCCGCCTTACCCCCGAACTCTTTTCACTGGCTCCGTAGTTCGGCTTTATTCAGAATGTCATCGAGTCGGAATCACAGTGTGTGGATTTTTATATTGACTTCTTTCACTTGGCAATATGCATGTTACCGTGGTTCCCCTATGTCTTTTCGTGACTCGGTATCTCTTTTTATCACTGAGTGATACTTGTACGGGTGTCCCATAGTTTGGTTAGCCCTTCCCTTGTTGATGTACTTGGTAGTTGCTTCCAAGTGGTGGCACTTAGGAAGAACTCTGCTATTAATACTCATGGGGGTAGGGAATGGGGGAGGGGAAGCCTGCTATGGCCCTGTGATAAGGTCCCAGTGCCTGGGTGAGCCTGTGCCCTCAGGCTGTGGCTTTCCCTTGTGCCTCTCAGCCTTGTTTCTCCTTTAGATAAGGCAGGCAGGCTAGAGGGGGCTGGAGTTGGCTCCTATCTTCCTGAGGAAAGAATTTTCCTGAGGGCAGGCCTTGCTGAGAAGAACGGAGGCTCTGGGCAGATTCCCACAGGGCTCCTTCCACGCCCCCCCCCGCCCTTCCCCCCCCTCCCCGCCTGAAGCAGTTGGGAGTCCTCCTCTGATGTTTACTGGGTGGGCAGGACCTGGGAGCACCCCTGGAGGCGAAACTGGCACCCGCCCACCCCCTGGAGTTTTCAGCTCTCGGACTTGTTAGGAGCGAGCCTTCCGCAGCTTGCCCTCGGGCCGCGCAGGCTTTGCGGTCATGCCGCTGGTTGGTGACGAGGCGCCCTGTACCTCAGCTGCTGCTCCAGGGAGCTGCGCTGGGCCCTGTCTTGCCCGTCTCTCTACTCCGAGGAATCGCAGTTTGCCCTGGGACCTCCGTTCTCTGACGGGCCTACGACCGAGTTTTGGTTTGTGGAGCCTTTGTGTTGCCGCGAGGACAGGAGTGTGGACGGCGAAGCTCCCCGCCAGACGGGAAACCAGACTTCCGTCTGTATTTTAAACCTGCTCAGTTTCCTTCTTTTCTCCTGGTTAATTTCAAGTCATTACTGTAGTTCGTCGAGAGTACTTCTTAGGCATCACGAATTCATTAACACTGAGCCGCGGTGTTCTACCAAGTAATGCAGCCGTTTTGGGTTTGCCGTATTTCCTTTCCAGATGGCGAATCTGTCATCGTTGGTTTTTGATCGGGTTTTCCACCAGTGTTTGCTCTGGCTGGTCTAGTGCTCTAATTAACAAGGGAGGTATAATGACTCCTCTTTCTACTCTGGCTCTAAGAGAGGACCCATTGGCATGTGTGCAGAAGGGAATAATGTCCTAATTGAACATTATCTCCTACGACTCATCTCCTCGTTCCCCATTAGTAAGAGGTGTTTCAAGGCTCCATGAGTCTCAAAGATGCCGACTTAATGGATGAGAATCTACATTAGAAGATCTTATGAGGCAGTGTTTTTCTGGTTGTATTTGATGGCTATTTAAAGCTTCACTTTTATTAAGTATCTTGTAACATGTGATGCAAGAGACCCTTTTAATATGGGGAGGCGAGTATGTGCTCTTTCACAAGTTGCTCATGTGAAGATCTGGTTCCATTCTTCCTCTTTCCTTAATTTAACACACGTTTATCAAGTGCCTGCTGTAATGTCAGACGTTGTGCTAGATGTGGGGATCTGTATGCATAAAGACAGAGTCCTCACCTTAGGAGATTATTTCTGCTCTAGTGTTTTAACACATTGCTCACAGTAATGCTCAGTCATGTTCTATACATGAATGACTTTGGACATCAGTAGACTGGTCCTGCCTCCAGTATTTTTACTGTGGGATTTGACTTCTCTGTGCATTTGTATCTTTATTTTAATTTTTAATTTTTTAAAGTTTATTTGTGTATTGAGAGAGAGAGAATCCCCAGCAAACACCATGCTCGAACTCATGAACAGTGAGATCATGACCTGAGCCTAAATCAATAGTCAGATGTTTAACCAGCTGAGCCACCCGGGTGTCCAGTGTATCTTCATTTTTAAAATGGGGCCGTTTGGGGCGACTGGATGGCTCAGTTGGTTAAGTGTCCAACTTTGGCTCGGGTCATGATCTTGTGGTTTGTGGGTTCGAGCCCCGCTTCAGATTCTGTGTCTCCCTCTCTCTCTGACCCTCCCCAGCTTGTGCTCTGTTTCTCTCTGCCTCAAAAATAAATAAACGTTAAATAGATAGATAAATAAATAAATAAATAAATAAATAAATAAATAAATAAATTTTAAAAATGGGGCCATTAGAGGCGCCTGGATGACTCAGTTGGTTAAGTGTCTGGCTTTGGCTTGAGTCATGATCTTGTGGTTCGTTAGTTTGAGCCCTGCATCGGGCTCTCTGCTGTCAGCACAGAGCCCTCTTTGGATCCCCTGACTCCCTCTCTCTCTCTGCCCTTCCCCTGCTTGTGCTCTCACTTGCTCTCTCTCTCTCTCAAATAAGTAAATAAACATTTAAAAAATGGGGACTTTGGCATTTGGCTTAATTGCTCCATACCCCAGACTTCAGTGAGCCAGCCATTCAGTCAACGTAGGTACCAACTCTGCTTCATAGTCTGTTGGGTGTGAGGTCTATAATAATGAATCGAATGGGAGAGAAGAAAACAGACTTATGTTCAGATAATTTATAATGTTATATATAGATGCTCTAACAGAGATATATGGACAGTGTACTCTGGTAGTACATTAGAAATACAAATGTTGATTTTCGTCTTAGATATGTGGGGAGAGCTTCTTACAGGAAATGACAGTTGAATTGCACTGTCAAGGAGGACATAGGGAAGATAAGGTGGGGAAGACACTGCAGGCAAAGGAAACCTGTTTATAGAGACACCTGGGTATGAAAGATCTTACAGGGGCCAGGGAGGCATTGGGACTTTGGGTGTGATGGATTGAGTGGTGGTCTCTAAGACTGAATGGCAGGAGTGGGGATGGGTTTCCCAGGTTGTAAAGCTAATGTCGTTGTGTGCTTTTAAACCCAAGAATGATGTAACCAGATTGCTTTGTTACTGTGCTAACTACTTTGTGAAGAATGAACTTGGGATAGAGGAAAGCTAGAGGCTACCTGAGAGGGTTTTACCATTATTGAGGTCTAGAATTAGGGGAGACCCACTACAGAGGAAGGACAGATTGGAGAGACTTTGTAAGAGATGGGAGCATTTTGATGACCTGTTGGAAGGTGGGAGAAAGAGAAGAATCAAGGATGATTCTGAGGTACTAGCTTGAAGACCAGGCAGATGATGATCCCATCAGGATGTCACGCATACAGGGGGGAGATTTTGGTGAAAGGGAGTTTGATGAGTTCACTTTCTAGCATATAGAGTTTGAGGTGCTTGTAGGGTTATCTAGACTGAGACGCCCAGTATAGTACTGTCTAGTAGAACTTCCTCCTGGGATGGATGTTCTGTGTCTGCTGTCTAGTGTGGTAGCCACTAGCCACATGTAGCTGTTGAGCACTTGAAATATGGCAAGTGTAACCGAAGAACTGAATTTTAATTATTTAATTTTAATTAGTTTACCTGTAAGCAGCCACATGTAGCTAGTGACTCCATACTTGACAGTATAGGTCTAGAAGGTCTTGGTTAGAAGTACTTGTCTGGTGCTTATACTTGAGCTAAGGTGATGAATCTGCCTGGAACTCAGAGGTTTCCAGGAACACAGGGCTCTTCGTTCTAAAACTTGGAAAGTCCCAGGCAAACCGTGATTGTTATCCACCCTCACCAGACGTGGCCTTGGCCTATAGTTATGAACTTGAAGCGTCATGCGTCTGAAACAACTAAGTCTATTCACCAGCTTTCTGGGCTGGCTGTATCATGATTTGCAGCTTGGAAAGAAAACTCCCTTTCTTGGCATCAGGGAGTTGAGAAATAGAAAACCAGCATGAATCTTGAAACACGTGCTCTGCCTGATATTCTCCTCGTTTTCTCCACATCCCCCTTTTTTGTTCCATTCCATACTCTTATGTAGCGATTCCCCTCCCTGGCTGCACATTAGAATCACCTGGGGTGCTCACTTCTAAAACAAATATGGTGCCCAAGGTCCAACCTAAACCAGTTAAATTAGAATCTTGGGTCGGGGTGGGTGGAGAGGGGGTAGGCGGCTGTATGATTTAAAAGCTCTGCAGGTGATCATAATGTGAAGCCCGGATTGAAAAGTCCAGCTCCCAGCCATGCTTCCACCACTTTGACACCTTCCTTTTTTTCCTTTAAAAACAAAACAAAACAAAACAAAACTACAGCACAGTACCGTTGATCATTATCCCCCTTTCTCCTCCTTTTATCTGGCAGAGGGTAGTAGTACTGGGGTTTCGGGATTCAATGTCCTTTGCTGTATCAGTCACCAAAACCATGGCTAACATGTAATGAACATGTAATATGCCCAAGGTACTCTTACATCTTACATGTTAACTTTCAATCACAACACTGTGAGAAAGATGAATGATGATGATTCTTATTCTTCAGACGAGGGATCTGAGATTCAGAGAGAATCATCAACTAGACCATTGTCCCTCGGCTATACTTCTTAATTACTATTATATGACCTCGTAGTTGAGTGAAATAAACTGTACGTGTAAACCCAAGAGATGAAGTCTTCCTAAGCCATGGGTAGCTTTTATATGACAGGGTCAGATTCATTTTTACTTTTGTATTGGTTACTTCAAGATTTGGAAGAGCTATATCACCAAATCACTGGAGCTGTGCGATTCATTTAAAAAAAATTTCCCAACCAGGGAGCCAGTTCTGAAACAAAGAGAAGGCTTTCTCTGTGACCCTTCAACATTGCCAAAAAAGAAGTAACTGAATAATATAGGTCACTTCAATTTTTGCCAGTTTCACTGAGGTTAGGGTTGGTTACATGTGTTTTCACTCTGGGGTTTGTGTGTGTATGTACATCTTATTTAGGGCAGTGAGCTTGGTTTTTTATCTGCAAGGAAATAAAAATATAAGTAAATGGTTTTCTCTCCATTTATCCCCTATCCCCCAGAAGCCCCCTTCCCATTGCCAAGTGGTTGAATTCTTCCTGTACTTTTCCTCTCCATTCCCTTTACTTGGCTTTACTTTTTAAAGTTGCACATGGTCACACGAAAGCATATTTCTGTGGTTTCCATTAAGGCATGATAGGTGAAGGGTTCTTAATTAATGCGTTTTATGAAGACCCTGTGGTTGGGAGTCTGTGGTGTTTCATCTGCTTTCTATTGGTAATATAATGGAAGAAAAGTATCAGTATTTTTTAAAAGCTTCAAAGCTGTTATCTAATGTTTTAAATAGAACAAAATTTTCTCAGTGTCAATATGAGATCACTGTTTTACAAGCCTTTCTTGTTTGTTTGTACCTCTATAAAGTAGGTTGTCAAGAAAAGAGTGGTAAATCAGTTTTGATTTTGCAACTTCATCTGCAGGTACTTTTAAATGTCAAGTAAACCAAAGTCTCTCAATAAATGTATATTTTTTGAAAGAATAGATATAGTTATAAGATTTGGGACCACAACCATAGACTACTCAGTGCATAAGTGCATATTTTTACAACCTCTTAGTTTTGTTTCTTTCTGTTAAAAAAGGGAGGGGGTGGTCATCTTATTAATTTTTTATACCCAAGGACAACTTTATCTATACCCATTGGATGGGAGCTGGTGTACACAGGACTTCATTCTCACCTTTTCTGTTGAAAATGTAATTTTTTTTAAAAGGGCTATTATCTTTACTTGTATCCATTCATCTCTTTTATGGGCTAATTTTCAAGGATTCATTTTGGCTTCAATAAAATTGTCCATTAATTCTTATTTAGAGGGTCCTGGAGTGCCACTGAAACTTCTGGGCATTGGTGGTGTAATCCCGTAAACATTTGTTCATTTGGTTGGATGTTAAGGTTGTGGCCCTGTTATTGCCATAGCTATTCTAAACCCTTTGGATCACTGACGGAGGACACAAAGGGTGTACTTCACCATGTGAATTGTGTGTTTTTTGAGGTGTTCTCTTCTCCAGGGGTTAGAAGCCTACACTCCTGGCATTAATGACCAAATTATCTGGGATGCTCTTGAAACCACTGGTTTCAGATTATTTTTTTCTCTCTTTGGGCGATTCATGGAAATAAGAAACTCAGTCCTTTAAGAAAAAAACAAAACTGAGCTTTCTGTACATACCAATTAAATGTTTTTTTTTTTTTTAATATTTTTATTTTATTTCTACGATAGAGAGAGACAGCGTGAGCAGGGGAGGGTCAGAGAGAGAGGGAGTCACAGACTCTGAAAACAGGCTCCAGGCTCTGAGCTGGCAGTCAGCACAGAGCCCGACACGGGGCTCGAACCCACGAACCGCGAGATCATGACCTAAGCGAAAGTCGGACGCTTAACCGACTAAGCCACCCAGGCGCCCCATACCAATTAAATGTTTTTAAAGTAAAAGTATAAGAATGCAACCTGGGCACGCCCTGCCTCTGCGGTGCCAGTCAAGGCGCTGGTGGGGGAGCAGGAACCGGCTCCGGGAGGCCCACCTTATACATCTTGTTCCATCCTGAATCACGGGTCATGCTCTCCTCTCATCCTAAGCTGTGAACATCGTATTCTCAACCGCGAGGATATCTAAGAATGGTGCTTTGGCCAGAAGATGAATGTGGGTGGGGGTTCAGACTACTTTATCTTTCTGGCAGTAGAGGGTTTTCGGTAAGAGGGTGCTGTTTTCTCATAAAGTGGGAAGTGCCTCCAAATGGTTCACAGATTTTTTCCAACTTCGTGAAATGAATCTGGCTGGTATCTGGCTGTGGCTTGGATGACATTTGCAGTGCCCGGAAATAGGTGCTCGTAGTTGAATGCTCCTGGCACACATCGCGTGCTCTGTGCATAAGGCAGGTGTGTGGGGCTGAACGGAATGTGTGAGCCTCCTTTATCTTCCAGAGGCTGACTTGAAAGCCTCTCTGACAGCACCACAGACTAACGGGTGGGAGGAGCTTCACGGAGCACCCACCTGTCTCCTTTAACAGGTCCAGGTGCCGAGCATCAAAGAGAAGTGTTTTGTCCCAGATCACTTCTGGCTCTTCGGTCTCTCTATGACCTGGGAAGATCTGAATTTTGTCCGGGTGGGCTCACACCTGCTGTGGCCTCTTTTTTCTTACCCTTAAAGCAGAGACTCTACTGTAGCCTCTTCTCTACCCCACCCCCACCCCGACCTAGTAAATAAGACAACAGAGGTTAGTTAGATCCAGGGTTTTCCTACGGGTAAACTTTTGATAGTGTTATAATGTTGCTCTCCTTTTTTCTTTTTTTTCTTCTTTCAGCGATAGGCGAATATGAAGACCTCAGAGCAGAGAACCAGAAAACAAAGGAGAAGGTTTGTACTTTACCCTTTCTTTCCTTTCTTCCATGTGTAAAAGCCTAGACGGCGCGGTGCATTGTTCTGCCACCAATTTCAGTTAAATGGGAATGAGAGGTTTTTTTTTTTTCTTTTTTCTTTTCTCCTGCATGTGTGGTTCAAGCTAATATCAACTCCAGGCTCCAGATGGTAAAGAATAGCAGGCCTGCTGCAGTGGGCGCTGCTCTGGGAGATTAGGCACACAGCTAAATGTGCCGCAAGGCACCAGGCCAAGCCGCTCGGGCCCACGAGAACTGTACTTCTTCCCTAACAACCAGATTTGGGATCTAGTGATGGAATTGAAAGGAAGGCATTTATCTTTGGGGTGCAGACAGAGTAGATTCTGGAGAGAACTCTTTGGCATTAGTCATTGGTTGGGTAGCCTATCTCTCCTCATCCCTTTTTGTGCTTGCTTCCTCTAAGAATGTGAGTAATATCCTAGAAGTTGAAAATCACTCACTATGAAGATGGTAATGCCTGGTGAATAGCTTCAAGGGCTCTAGCAGCTTTATTTTGAAACTTAAATAATTGAATTCTACTTAATCTTTATAAACTGCTTACCCAAATGTCTCTGCACAGGTCCAGGTCAGATTTGTGACTATTTGTTTGTATATCTTCCTTTTTTTTTTTTTTACCCTATGAATTTAGGGACGGGACCAAAGAGGAGGTCTGCATTTAAAAAAAAAAAAAAAAAAGGAGAGTGCTTAATTAAAATGAAAAGTAGGAGAGGGCAGAACTGTCCATTATTATTATTATTTTGTTAAAATTAAAATGTTAATTTTTAAGAGAGAGAGCGCAGGAGCAAGCAGGGGAGGGTCAGAGAGAGAGTGAGAGAGAGAGAGAGAGAGAGAGGGAGGGAAACACAGAATCTAAAGCAGGCACCAGGCTCTGAGCTGTCACCACAGAGCTGGACACGGGGCTCGAACTCACAAACTGTAAGATCATGATCTAAGTCAAAGTCTAACGCTTAACCAACTGAGCCACCCTCACACCCTGATTATTTTTAGATAGAAACAAAATTTGTGCTTAGAAGTTACTTTGACAGAACAAATATTTCAAAGCATAATGTCTGTGGTGGAAAGTTCATAAAATCTGTTCTTGGTGGTTATTGAAGAAGATGGTCATCATGGCTGTTAATGAGACCTTGTCTTTAACATTTGAGAGTATGATTGGTGATGAAAATTGGTGGTGAGCCAAATGTTTGCAAAGCTTGTGGCCTATTTGAGGGTATTTATTGGGTTCTTAAGAATTGTATTTAAGTTTTTCACTCATACTGATTTGCTACCTGTATGATTGGTGGTATTAATACTATGAACTCTAGTGGATTTTTAGATCATTATTTTTCACCTAGTTTTAAGGCTCCTTTGCTCATTTGTAAATAAATCCTTGATGTTCTATAACATCTTGAGTTTCTTCTCTTCCTTTCTTCAGGCGATGTAGGGAATGGTAGATGGGGGTGACGAAAATCTCTGTGACACAAAGTGGTTGGTGCAGGAATCTCTAATGTGGTAAGAAAGTCCCAGAAAAAGAGTTTGACAAGATTCCTAATTCCATCACAGTAACCAGCCAAACTCGCAGATGTCCCGAGGATGCCACAGGTGGAGAGCTTGTGCTTTCATCCTGATTTCCTGAAACCTCACAGTTTTGTGGTGGAGCCAGTGGGCGATGCATAGGCCAGGTGGCTTGAGCGTCTTTCCCCAAGAGACCCAACCATCTTCCAGCTGTGGGAGAAAGAGCCAAGGAGTTATCAGTCAGGCCTCTACTGCAGGCATTCCTGGCCCAGCGGGGGAAGAGGAAGACAGATTGGAAGGGTTAATGCAGGATAACTCTTTGACTTGACCTAGAAGATCTGAGGAGAGAAAGCAAACAAGTGTCTTCATGAGATGGAAGAGAAAGGCTAAAGAAGAAAATGAATAACATAAGAGGCAGAAGAGTACATTTTTTTCTTTTCCTCCTTTAATCCTTGCTTACATGTATGTAGACCTAGCATTGCCCCCCGCCCCCCCCATAGTAGATGTTCTGTAAACATCCATTGGTGGTGGTATTGATGGTTATTTCACGGAGAGCCACTTTCTGTGGTGAGGTTTTAAGTGAATGATCTGTTATACAAGTGGAATTATACGTAAGATGTGTTTGGTAAGAGAAAGATTATAAATTACTTTTGCCCATTAACTTTCTTTATTTTATTAAAAACATTCTTTTAATGTTTTTAAATTTTTGAATGAGAGAGAGACCGTGTGTGAGTGGCGGAGGGGCAGAGAAAGATGGAGACAGAATCCAAAGCAGACTCCCGGCTCTGAGCTGTCAGCACAGAGGCCTACGTGGGGCTCAAACTCTGAAACTGTGCCATCATTACCTGGGCCAGAGTCAGATGCTTAACTGACTGAGCCACCCAGGCGCCCCCGCCCATTAACTATTTCCATGCTTCTCTGCACACAGTGTAGCCTGATACTTTTGTAACGTCTGTGTGCATTATTGACCTTCTTCTGTTCTAATAGTTTAAAAATAACTATTAACAAACAGGAAGAAAAGAAATGGAAGCAATATGGAACACTGTGGTTGTGGGTAAAACAACACAGAGTGGTTTTAAGCTCACCGGATTCTGTTTATCTTCTGTTAAAAGACTAACAGGTTTATTATTGAAATTTTTTTTCCAAAAAAGGGGGGCTGTATTACAAAGGAGGGAAGCATATAATAAAAGCCTTTTATGCGGTGTAGAATGAGTAAAAGCAGCTTTAGTTCTGGCGCTGGTAAATGGAGACCACCATTTTCTCTGGCAGAGCCCATTCTTGTGCCTGCCTGAGTGGGCTTTGTCCCGTCCATGTCTGCAGATACATATCACCATCCTTACCTAGCAGCCCCAGAGCAGAGTTTAAAATTAGTCAAGGAGAGGAAATCAAGGTAAAACTCCTTTTGCCATATTTAATTCGATCGGGGGGAATTTTGTACAAGTGGAAGGGAGCACAAGAAAAACATTGCACGTTGTTTCTCCCTTCTTCCTGTCCACAGCACGTCTGTCTTTGTTTCTAGGTCATGAACCTTATCAATGAGAAGGGAGAGTGGGTGTGATTTCTTTGGGTAAGATATTTTTATGCCCTGTTTGGAGTCTCCTCTAAGAGACTCCTGTCTCTTCAGAGCCAGCAGTTGCTTGACAGGCTGTGCTATTGAGAAGCTACTATGGGCCGCACACACTCTTTCAGTGCTCCGGACAGCTCTGTGTCAGCTCCAGGTCAGAGAACAGACCCCAAGGGCTTAACAGAGTCTAGATTCACACACCAGTCTTGTGACCACAAATGTTCTTTTTGAAGCAGCGAAACTTAACGGGAGCCGATGGACTTTCTCCACCAAGGTCTTGGTTTTATTCAGAGTTCTTTGTTGTTAGCTCATGAATTTTCCACAGCCAGTTATCAGACTCCATACTTGTCTGGATCATTTGTCCTGACCATCGATAGGTTTGTGTTTTTAAGTACAGTTTCAGGTTTTAAAAACTGAAAGTTAAATATTGAGTGAATCTTAATGTCGGGAGACTCACATGTGTGAGTGTGTGGGCAGGTAGATTCTGGCACAGGTGTGCCGGGGGTCAGGGGAGAGCCCTGGAAAGACGGGCCAGTGTTTCGGGGAGCTCTTCCTTTGCAGGTGTCCTTATTTAAGAAAAATGGAATGTTGCTCATTTTGTGGTTTTTCTCATGGTGTTCGAGGATGGGATCAAAATCTGTTTGAGTTTATGAGGAAAGCTTTTTGGAAGGGAAGACTTTTTGTTGAACGCCTTCTGAGTGCTGGAGTTTAAATAAAGAACAATACATGAAGGTCCCACTCTCGAGTAAGATGACTCGAATGAGGGACACAGCAAGTTACAAATAACTCTGATAAACTGTGCTGTGAATGCCTGGAGTCTGGGGGCGGGAAGGGAAAAGGAAAAAAAGGTAAGGACCCTTCCCTCGTCCCTGTGACAAACTCTCACTAGCTCTGAATGCTTGGCTCACATGGCCCTTATTTTTTTCAAAGTCTTCCCCAACTTTCTCGCAAGCAGAATTGGTCGTTTACTTCTTTGTAATAAAATATCTGTGTATTTCTTATGTACTGATTACGTTTTCTCAACCACGTCTATTATCAACATTTATATAGTGTTTGAGTAAGCTGGATGGGGTTGGATTAAGGCATTAAAAGCTGTTTGTTTGTTTAGTGTCAGGGTAAGTGGAGATTATGGAAAGAGTGCCACTTTTTCTTATTTTTTTGCCTAGTTTCTAAATGACATTTTCAACAGTCTGTGAAAGAGCAAGAAAGCCTCTCACGTGGAAGTCCACAGCCCTTCCAAATCTGTTCTTTCGAGGTTTGGATGAATAGAAGACCAGGTATTTTGGAATCAGCCAAATAAAATGTGGCGGTTTGCTCACGAAGCCGGCACCACGTTCAGATGTTAGTCATGCTTCTGCAGTCGAAGGGCGCTCCCCTTGGGACTCATTCAGGATCTTTGTCATAACTGTTTGGAGTTTTTTTCCCCCTATATAGGGGGCGAAGCCTCACTGAGCCTTTAATGGGATAGTTTCCCATTTCTCAGGGTGGTGGGTGTGTGTGTCGAGAGTGTGTAAAAAGAAATCTGTATAATAGAAGGATGTCTGCCTTTAAACAGTAAGTATTTATATTTAATATTGTGTCTTGAGGTTGAGTTTTGAAATGAGCGAATGTTTAAGTGGCTGATTAGAAGTCGTTTGGATGAGCCACTGTCACAGTGTGTCAGGCAGCCCTGTCAGCTTGCCAAGGAACAATGAATGAAAAGAGAATGAGACAGACACTTCCCAAGACTTATGTTTCAAGAAGCCGGATATATGATACTGTTTGCATCTTGGCTCCTGTTGTCTATTGTTAGCATTTCTTTCTCTAATGTAAATTTCAGAGGTGAAGGTCCCAAAGTATTTTATTTAAAAAAAAAATCAGTAAAGAAGCCACTTTAAAGAGCAAGATATGCATCCATTATGCTAACTGTTCATGCATAATACATCCACATACATGCAGTTTCTTTAGAACAGAGTGGCAAGTGGTTGTGCCAGAGAAAAAGTAATTACTTAGCAGTTTGAAAGTGAAAATGAGTCTCTTATTAACAGCAATCTATCCAGAAACAAAGAGCAAGGATCTCTGTTCTGAGGACATGTGTTTCCATCGAACACACAATACCTAGAATTTGGAGAATGCTGTAAGACGGCTTCCGGGGGCAGCTACTACTTTATTGCCTGTGAAAATTGGAGGGAAAGAACTCTGAATTGGAAGAAAGAATGCCACCAACAGGGAAGGAGGACGAGGGGGATCCCATGTCAGGGGGAATGATTTCAGGTATCGTGTCCTTTAAGGAGAAGCACGATCACGTTCTAGCCCAACTTCCCCAGTGGAACGTTCCTCCATCATGGCCGAACGCATCACCAGAGATCCTCAGACAGGTAAACAGGCACCATCCTGAAGCCGTGCATGCTTCAACTTTTAAATGTCGTAACTGCACATAAAAGGAGTGAACTTCAAGAAAAATCAGTAGAAATGGTGGAGGGCTGCAACTCTTCCGGGTCTGGTGGTACAGCTTCCGCCATGGGTGCCTGTCCTACAGTGTTTCTCTCATTATAGCAAGTGTTTTTTATGAATTGCTTCTTTCTTGGTAGGTTGCAGGTTTTGTGAGAGCATGCCGTCTGTTAGGTGGACCCCAGGGTTCCCCCCGGTGTTCAACGCAGTGCCTGGCACGCATGGGTGCTGTAGGAGTAATTTGTTCAGTGCTCGGAGGAAGGAAATGCATGCATTCGGTGATAGCAGTAGAAGTCTCGTTCACTCAACTAAGGTGGTTGTCGTGTGGATTGTCTACTTTGTTGATGCTGTGTGTGTGCACCCTTCTTGGGCTTCAAACTTGCCTTCCTATCTAGGCTGGCAATCCTCCACTGAGTCTGTGTACCACCGAGGTAAACATGGACGTGCAAAGTTAGACACAATTCAGAATACTGGGATTTTTCTTGCATCAAATATACACGTAGCAACATACAAAGAAAGCTTGGTGTCTGTAGCAGTTCTCTGTATTTCTGAGGAGCCCTGTGAAGCAGCTACTGATGTATAAACAGTTGGTGTGTGAGGGAGAAGGAAGGGAGCTGTCCATTTTGGTGGGGGAGGGAGGGACTGCTGGTTCAC
This sequence comes from Proteles cristata cristata, assembly GCA_017311185.1. NCBI lineage: Eukaryota > Metazoa > Chordata > Mammalia > Carnivora > Hyaenidae > Proteles > Proteles cristata. Next base: position 1,797,273 of record JAESUZ010000548.1, on the reverse strand, counting down.
CCTGGAGAGCCTCACCTCTGCAAGTCACTCCGCCTGTGCTTCGAAATGCTGGTTTGGTTTCAGAAGCCAGTATCTGCCTGGACGGGGCTCAAGGCACAGCCGTGGAACTTAGCCAGGGCTTCGCATATTGAGATCAGGGCCTCTAATATTCGAAACCAGCAAGGCCAACCTCTGGCCAATTCACCACTTCATAAAGAGCCAAAATAGAGACTCTAGAATAGACCTCATGTCATCCAGCTTGCTTAACACAGCCAGCACTCTTGCTGCCGGGTTCTACCCGAGCCGCGGGTGATACAGAGAGTCGTTGGGCATCATAATGAAGTGATGTGGGCCCAGGAACATCTGTTGCTATTGCAGAGTCGCCATGAGCAATTCTCACACAAAAAGGAAACCATTTCTACAAATGCTGCAGCTGTGCGGGCAGGGGAGAGGCAGGGGTAGGATGGGTGAGGGGCTTCTGCGGGACATAAAGACGCAACATTCCCCTCCCCCCACCTCCACCAAAAGGCCCAGAATCCTTGCTAACTTCCCTCCGTGGGTGGGATGAGAGAAAGGTTGCAAGGTGTTTCTTGGGTTCACCTCGGATGATAAAATGAGTGGGTATTTGGATTTCTGCTTAGCTAAGGGGTACGTCCTTCATATTTTGTTCAGCTCTGGTTTGGAGTAAGTCAGCTGCATTTGCTGCATATGTAGATCCCCCTCTCCCCCCGCCCCCGCCCCGCAACACACACCCCTTTCAGTATCCATAGCAGATGGTAAATTCTCTGGCTGACAGATCTATCATAATGTGGTTGCAGAAAATAGAAAGCAAAGCAACATGAAGACCCCTGATGGAATACAGCTGGGTTTGGGAGACGGCTTCTGAATCCTCCGGTAATGCCTGTAGGGTTTGTGTTAAAAACATGGTCAGAGGATAGAGCCTGGTAACTGGCGTGTTAGAATAAGACCATGATACTGAGGCGCATTATTAACCAAAGCCTGTCTACCTGGGCCTTAGGAGCAGAGAGCATGGGCATAAGGCTTGACTTGTGGGGAGCTGGTATAAGTCTACCTAAAACTGTCACATGCTATTCATGATCAGTGAATGGTACCTGCATGGGTGGCTCGTGTGCGATGTCAATTGGCGGTCATTTTCAAATCCGAGTAGGCAGAATGCCATCCTGAGGGACACTCATGTCTCCGTGAGAACGCTGGCTTTCAATTTAAGGAAGAATTAAATTCACCTTGATTCCTGCAGGTGGAGCTCGGAGAGGTACATAGAAGAATCCCAAGTGGCATTAAGTCAGGGACAACACACCCAAGCGCCAAATCTTAGATGAAGACAGTTTTCACAGGCTTATGCCTTTCTGAAATACCAGAGGAAGGAACGTGAGGTTAGTTCAGGAGAAAGCATCAGATCTGTTTCATTTGGCAGTCACAGCTCAGGAGTGTAAGTCTGGTCAGAAATTATGTTTCATGTGTGCACATTTAGACCAAACTGCGTTATTGGAGGTGGGCGTGCAGACTGGCAGGTTGGTGGGGAAGTTCGACAGGAACAGAAGCCTCATTCTAGAAAATAAGAAGAGCATTCCTGAAACAGCTGGCTAGCCAAGTGTTCTACTGTCTGGTGGGGGAAGGACCTAGGAGCTTATTTGAGAATCCAAAATTCTGGTGTTTAGAAATCTGAACACACACACACACACACACACACAGTAAATGCAATTTATCTGTTAACTTGGAACTCGAAACTACATTAGACAGCATTACTTTTTTTTCCCCCACAGAGAGATTCCTCAAGAAAAGCGTAATGAAAGAATATACCTTCTACTTAAGGAAATAGTCTGGGCTGATCCCTCGTACGGAGGCAGTAAGTCAGGATTTAGTAAACAGCGTTGCTCATTTGATAGTCCCAGAACTTCTTCCGTGTGCTCTTGCCAGAATGGATTTCCCCAAACGAATGGCCATAGTTTTTTGTTTTTGTTTTTGTTTTTTTTTAAAGTTTCAGTTCTTGAGACATTAAAGGAAAAGACTGAAATGTTTAGGTCTTAATTTTTTTTTTAATTAAAAAACTATTTTAAAAGCACAGAAAAGAGGGGCGCCTGGGTGGCTTAGTCGGTTAAGCGTCCGACTTTCGCTTAGGTCATGATCTCGCGGTTCGTGGGTTCGGGCCCCGCGTCGGGCTCTGTGCTGACTGCCAGCTCAGAGCCTGGAGCCTGTTTCAGAGTCTGTATCTCTCTCTGACCCTCCCCTGCTCACGCTGTCTCTCTCTCTCTCTCCTAGAAATAAATAAAAAATATTAAAAAAAAAATAAAAGCACAGAAAAGAGCAGAGATTGACATAACCAATATGGCCCTCACAGAATTAAATGTCCTTTTTTTTTTTTTTAACTTAAAAAAGAATGCTACAGATAAAATTAAAGGTGCCCTGAGTTCCTTCCCCTCCTTATATCTTAAGAAACAACTGCCATTATAAACTGTGTATGTATCCTAGTATGTGTTTTTATATGTTTTATATATGCTGTATGTGTTGTGAAATGTACATTTATAGTATAATAGAGCATAGTATATAAAGTGATTTTATTTGCTAAGGTATACTTTGGTATATGTGCTCCAACTCCTTTTATTCACCCTTATGGCGTTTGTGGTATACGTAGACACTGAGCTTATATGCATTCACTTTCACTGGTTATATGAATACATCATGATTTATTGTTACTATAAATGTTGAACATGTGTGTACAGACCGGGTTATACACATTACTAGAGATTCTAGTAATAGAATCTAGAAGCGGAATTCCCCGGGCACCTGGCTGGCTCAGTCAGAAGAGCATGCAACTCTTGACCTTGGGGTTGTGAGTTCGAGCCCTATGTTGGGTAAAGAGATACTTATAACTAAAGTCTTTAAAGAAAGAGTGGAATTGCTGAGTCACGGTACGTGCATTTTTTTTTTAAATATATTTTTTAATTTATTTCTAGGAGAGAGAGAGAGAGACAGCGTGAGCAAGGGAGGGTCAGAGAGAGGAGTCACAGACTCTGAAACAGGCTCCAGGCTCTGAACTGGCAGTCAGCACAGAGCCCGACGCGGGGCTCGAACCCACGAACTGCGAGATCATGACCTAAGTGAAAGTCGGACGCTTAACCGACTGAGCCACCCAGGCGCCCCTGTGCATTTTCAGTTTTGATAGTTTATCATGCCAGTCGACACTCCCACCAGCAGTATGTGAGGGTTTTCCGACTCCTGAGAGCAAACTTTTTCCGTTTTTGCCAGTCTGAGGGATGAGACTATCTCACTGTCTTCATCAGGGTTTTCCAAATTATCAGTGGCATCACAGCTTTTTAGCTATTGAAATTTGAAGTGAAAAATATCCAAAGGCATGAAATCCCAATGTATTTATCTGGCATGGTAGGATTAAAATATAACCTAAAGTTGTGCTTTATTCACATGACCCTCTTGGGATGGTATTAGAGTATTCCCAGAAAAGTCAAATCTCAACCCTTGCTCTAATAGTTAAAAATAACTCTTTAACGTTTTAGACACTTTTGTTGAAAATCTTTCTGAAATGTGTTACACTTAACCTGTTTTGTGAAATTCATGGGTAAGTTTAAACAGTCCTCATAATGAACGTGAGGCTTTTATAACATTCATTAATATGTTGGGGGCTTGTGAAAATAATGGATGCTTATTTCTATACCAGACACCCTGGAAGGTCCTCATGCTTTGATAGTTACTTTTTTATCTTTCATGGTCTTACTCCTCCTAGTCTTTTCAGTGAGTCCTCCCACCTTTTAAAACTAAAAATTAGTTGGAGCACCTGAGTGGCGCAGTTGGTTGAGTTCAAGGCTCTTGATTTCAGCTCAGGTCATGATCCCAGGGTTGTGGGATCAAGCCACACTCTCTTCCTCTGCTCCTCTCCCTAGCTTGCATTCTCTCTAAAAAAAAAAAAAAAAAAAAACCCGTAAAAACGAGACACACCAAAAAAACCCTCTAAAAAATAGTTTATCAATGACACATGCTTATTGTGGAATAGTTTGTCTTCTCTTTTAATTTGCTACTTTCTCATTAGAATTGTAAGGATGCAAGGATATCTTTTTCCCAAAGTGAAGATTTCAAGGGGCGCCCAGCAGAGTTGGTCTTTCGAGTGTCATCACTTCCGGTTGTGCGCAGGTGTTCTGAATAGTTCTGGAGAGATTGTTCCTATCCAGTTTCAGGGAATCTGACCTGCAGATGTGTGGGGTGTTTGCTGTATTAGCCAAATACCCACTTAAGAAGAGGCACATATATGCTCTTCAAGGATGAGTAATTTGAACTCAAGTGTGTTAAATTGGTCCGTTTCTGAGGAGATAACGAGCAGGAAGATGACTCATTATATTAGAAGGTCCAAGGAAAGTGGCCAGATACAAATGGTACAAAGACCATGTCGGAGCGCCCGGGTGGCTCAATTGGTTAAGCGTGTGACTTTGGCTCAGGTCATGATCTCTCAGTTCATGGGTTCGAGCCCCGCATCGAGCACTGTGCTGACAGCTAGCTCAGAGCCTGCAGCCTATTTCAGATTCTGTGTCTCCTCTCTCTCTGCCCCTCTCTTGCTCGCACCCTGTCTCTGTCTCAAAAATAAATAAACATTAAAAATTTTTTTAAAAAAAAGATCATGCTGATTGAGTAGTCGAAGTATCATGTGACCATTAATGCTTTTTAAAGGTTTTAAATTTTTGTTTTCTTTTCATAAAATCGTTACTAAGTTGGCTCCTCGCCTTCCCAAGCTTATGATAAAAATGTAACATTTCCGTGTTTTCTCATTTCAGTGTGACAAAATTAGGCAAGAACGAGATGAAGCTGTTAAGAAATTGGAGGAATTTCAGAAAAGTATGTATAAGCCTTTCATTGGAATTATTATAAACACACACCAACTGTGTTTTGGGATTACGTGGGTAGGCACGGCCCCTGTGTTTAGTTGCCACTGCATTGAGCATCTAAGAAAGCAAGAATTGTCTTCCCATTTGCCCCTCCCAAAATGTCTTGGCATTACTGTAATTTCCAAACAAATGGAATGAGCATTATTGTTTTATGAGTATGTTACTATAAAAGACAGTTTGCAATTGTTATAAAAAAATTTTACTACGCGGAACAGTCGAAGGAGAACAAAAATTACTTGTTATCTTGACTGAGAAAAGACAGTGTTAGTATTTTATAGTCTTTCTTCCTTGGTCGTTTATCTATAGGCAATATATGTGTCCACAACAAATAAAGCCATGCTTTGCATTTAGTTTCACAGACTCCTCTTTTCAGTAAATGGTATATTTTGGTTATCTTTGCATGTCAGTAGAGATGTATATTTGTTTTAATTGTTTCCCATCATATTCTATTATATGATTGTACCATAATTTATTTAAACATTTTTTTTTCAGTGATAGATGGATTCTTTCCGAGTTTTAGATATTCTAAATAATGCCATGTCAAGTATGACACATCTTTATAGTGGTCTGATTTGCCTCTTATATCAGTTCATAGAAAAGGAATTCTAGTTCTCAGAACTTACCACGTTTTTTTGAGTTTGCATGTTTGAAATGGCCCCCCTCTCACCAGGCAAAGTCTTATGCCCATAAAAACTGTAATAATCTTCTAAATTTTTGCTATGGTATTATTTTTGCACATGATCCAAATCTGTTATTACCTTATCCTCTAAGATAGAGTATATCTGATCACACTCAGAAGGATCAGAAGGAAATAGGTCATGGGAAAGGGACCAGACCTTAGAAGGAAAAGTGACCCTTCCCCTTGGGAGCCAGATCTTTCTCCTCTTTCTGCAGATGCTCTATTAGGCTGTTTGATTATATCATAAAATGTTGACTGGGTAACTATACAACAAAACATTGTTTTCTTGCTGGAAGTTAAACAGCCATAAAAATGCAGTATTGTAGTTAATTTCAATAGCCAGTTTATTTCAAGGGTCTGGCAGTAACAAAGTCTCAGGGGAACATTGTTGATGTTACCTATCTTTGGAGGCCGGTAAGCTATGACAGAAATAGTCTTATTTGTGAATGTGTGAATTGCAGTTGTGTAGGACTGTGCTGATGCACGATTAATGGGATGTTCTGACACCGAGTCACACTGAAAGAGCCATGCCATTGGCATTGTTACCAATTCATGTTCTCGAATTAATGATTGATAATGGATTGGCATGCTATGTGTAGCAGGAATAATTCAAGTTCTTATGGTTGGACTTACCATCAAATGCTTTGGTCAGGTAGGTTAGTAGGCATCATGGCTTCTTGTGTTAAGCAGAAATGGAAGGAGGTTCCCCCCAAGTCAACCTACCTTTAGAGTAACACGTAAACTGCTCTCATCTCCTATTTCTTTTTCTCCTTTCTTTGTCTCTTTTCTCTAAATACCTTTGATAGTTTTAAAAATTTACACTTTTCCTGACGAGCAACTCAAAGCCTGAAGGAATTGATAGAAAGGTTAGTACAACAGTCTTTACTGCTGTATTCATTTAAGTTTTCATTTTTCTAAGTCAGCATTAACTTGAAGCTTGGATGACATGAAAACACAGTGCTGACTCTTTTTAAAAAAAATTTTTTTTTAATGTTTGTTTTATTTTTGAGAGAGAGACAGACAGTATAGTCAAGGGAAGGGCAGAGATAAAGGGAGACACAGAATCTGAAGCAGGCTCCAAGCTCTGAGCTGTCAGCATAGAACCCAATGCGGGGCTCAAACTCACAAACCATGAGATCACGACCTGAGCTGAAGTCGGACAGTTAACTGACCCAGGCGCCCCAACAGTGCTGGGTCGATGACTTTTGAAGTGACAATGGAAGTTCAGGTTTGGAAGGGAATGCCGCAGTTACCCCCGGTAAATAGCACCATTTGGTGTCAGTCCACGTTGTCCTGAACAATTTCTGCATTAGTAAAATTGGGATAAATTTTACTAATCCTCATAGGCTGTTCAAGGAATAAAGGAGATATCTTGTGTAAAAAGTGCTGAACACATTGTCTGGCATTAGAGTTTAAGGGCTCAGTAAATGTTAGCTGATACAGCCAGCATCTCGGTCACTGCCCCAGCCAGACCTTGAGTGCCCTTCGATGTTCAGAGGACATGAGTTAGTTCCCAAGTTCATTTGTGGACACCGGTCTTGACGTTGGACAGCTCCTGGGCAAAGTTTCTATGGGGTTCAGTGGAAATCTGCCTGCCTGTCCCGTTTACCCGCTAGAGCCTGTTCTCCAAGTGCAGGAAGAGAGCAGCGGAAGGCTCTGTTTGCCCGGAGGTCTCTACCCTCCCAGGTTAGCATGCTCTTCCCAGCGAGTTGCGTCCAGATTGCCAGGCCATTCTTGGCCCTCGGCCAGCTCTTCCTGAGCCTTTCTCCTGTCTTCCTTCACAAGGCGCACTGCGACCTAGCAAAGCTGTGCTCCCTAGGAAAGCAGATGCCTGTGAGAGGAGAAGTAAGTAAAGGCCTTTCATGTCCTTCAGCCAGAGCCTGAGAGCCTTTGCTCTGTGTTAGGGCACACCCATTTTCCTGCACACCTGCTGCCTTTTGTCACTGCTTGCACACTATGTGAAGACCTTTCAAGTAACCTGATGTTGTAGGAGAACTTGTGGGGCGTTCCTCACACCTGCTTGGAGACATCCTGCATCCAGGCCTTGCTGAGAGTTGGCTGCATGGAGAGGACGTTTGCTCTGCGACTGGTGGCGTCACCTTTGTTAATTTTTTTTTTTTAAATTTATTTATTCTCAAGTGAGACAGAGAGCATGAGTAGGGGAGGAGCGGAAAGAGAGGGAGACACAGAATCCGAAACAGGCTCCAGACTCTGAGCTGTCAGCACAGAGCCTGATGTGGGGCTTGAACCCACAAACCATGAGATCATGATCTGAGCCGAAGTTGGACGCTTCGCTGGACTGAGCCACCCAGGGGCCCCTGGTGGTATCACCTTTGAATACAACAAATTGGAAAGAAGCCCGGAAGATGGGAGTCACCTAGAAATTGGTTTGGCTGGGCTTGACGGGTCAGAATTCTGTAATTTGAGATCCGTTACTCAACTTTTTGGGCTTCAGTGTTCTCAAATACAAACTTGTTGTGATAATACCTACCTTGTGAGCCTGTTGTGAGGACTCAGGACAGAACATGTGTAAACAATGTGGCACATGCTGGACACATAGTTGACCTGATAAATGGCGATGGTGGTTGTGTCTTGAGCAGTTCTGTTCTAGAGAGTAAAAGGGTGTTCACAGCAGAACGTAGGCCTGATCTGTTTTCCCAGTTGTTGAGACAAATGCAAATCCGAGTACCTAGTTGATACCTGGCTTCATGCTCGGTGTGAGGGAGCCTCACATGAGCAAAGCAAAATCCCTGCTCTTGTGCTTACGGTTAATAAAAAACAGAAACAAGTGACAAAGAAAGAACCCAGTTTGCCCTACGGTGTGATGCATTCTACGATGGCAAGCACGTAAGTGTGTTTTGGGGTAGCGAAGAGGAAAAACAAACTTGGCTGATTCAACTAGCCTGATAGACGCAGTAATCGACGTACTTTTAGGTTATGCTTCTGACTTCTCGGAATCATTAAAAACAACTGTTATTATGGAAAGGATCAAGCTTATGCAAAAGTGAGAAACTAGAATAATGAACTCCCAGAATGCAGCGGACAGCTTCAACAGTTCCCCAACTGATGGCCAGGTTTCCTTCATCCCTGCATCCGTACGTCTGCTCTCACCAACCTCAGATTATTTTGAAACAAATTCTAGCCATCGTAGCATTTTATCTATGAATATTTCAGTATGTATTTCTAAAATACCCAGATTCGAGTTTCTTCTTTTTTAAACCTTCCTGTCATCGAGATTGTAGGTATTTCAGGAGTAGCAGTTGTGATCTGTGGATGTTAGGAGACAAGCCTGAACTCAGCGCCATAAGGCAAATCACTAAACGGACAACTAAAGATTTTTTTAAAACTTTCGTCCTTTGGAAGGTGCAAATAAAATGATATATTACAAAAATCTCTGTTTTGTGTCCCGTAACCTGACTTTTGGTTTTAGAAATGAAGTCATGCTTTTTAAAGACAGAATTGCCCTTTGAAGTATGTTTTCTTTTGAATCTGGGAAGTTGATAAGTAGGTATCTTTGCCACCTGTTTAGCATTGGGATAATTTTTTTTAAACTAGAAATCAAGGTATAATTTTTGATTTCTACTGTTCCCTTTTAGAGGAAGAGATAAAACACACACACCCCTACCCGATGGAGTCTACCGTATGAGAATTGGAGAAATATGGGCTAGTGCTACCTCTTTATTAAGTTAAATCACAGGGCAGATTTTTACAAAATGTTCAGAAAATAAGTTGATGTGTTTGTTTTCTTTTCGCGAGGCCAAAACCTGGCTATGGTGGAATGATTTTCCTTATTCTTCCATGAGCAAGAATGTTGTTGAATAAAAAGTCGAATTCCTATGAAACATGCAGAGTGTTTATGTTTTTGTTATGATCGTGGAAATACCAGATTGTGGCAGAAGAAGTCAAGTAGTTAAGGCTAAAAATTCAAAGTAATATTTGATGTTGTAAAAATTGTATAGGTTTCTTTTCTCTTTCCTTCACATTTTTGAAGAACCTACCTTGTAAACATAGTGATAAAATGCCAAGAATATTAGGATTTTAAGGAAATAATAGAGCCTATTATTTAAACTACAATATAAAAGGCAATTATATTGATGAAGAGCTACATGGGCTTTGTGCGTGTGAATAAACTTGGCCTGTGTTCAGCTTCTATTTGTTCTTCTGGCATAAACACATATTGTGTGTGATTCCAGTTTAATGGGGACCCGTTTGTATGCCAAGCAGCTGCATTTTAGGACCTATTGCGTGATTTCATAGCTCTCTGAAAATTGGTTCTATTCAGAACAAGAGATAGAAGAGAAGAGGGGGGTGGTGTGGAGGGGGGGGGCAGAGCCTCAACACACAATCATTTCTTTTCAATTGGAGCCAGAAAGGTTGATGACAACATGACCATTGTGTTATAATGATAAGACCACTAAGGCATCTGTACCTCTCATCAAGGCTTTCACACAACAGCAGATACAATTTAATTCACTGCTCTGTCAGCAGTGCTGATACCATTATGCCGTCTGTCTCCACAGTTATAATCACTGTCCTCTGAGAAATGCAGTTGAAATGATCTTGAGCAGTCAAAGAAACTCTCAATTAAGGCTGCCACTTCCAATGTGTCAGATTGTGTCTTATGCACTTGGTACAATTTTCACTTCCAATCCTGTTTATTTACAATGTCTACCAGTAATTACGCTTAACGTGTCATTTAGTGAGGGGGGCCCCTGCCAAGCCGATTGTTGGGTGCTGCTGTACCATTGAGTGGGAGTTTCTCGAAGTCAATGCCATCAGCAGCTTTTAGGCCCTGATGGGATGCAGTAGTAATGTTGATAATGCAAGTATCGTGCTCATCAAGTCATAATTAGATGCCACTCAAATGTGCCACTTGTAATAACAGTGTTGATTCATGTTTTTCTCGGTGACTGCAACTACTAATTAGTTAAGTGGTTTTTGGTTGGCCTGCATTTGCTGCAGATTATTATTACCCCTGAAAAAATGTCAAGGTTAGAGATGTTTCTGGCCATTTAGTCCTGCTTTATGAATTTGAATATTAACATAATAAGAACTTTGGACAGACTTAGGAAGTAATACATTTTTGTATTTAATTTGGAAAGAAATTTTTTCCCCCTGAGTTTAATCATAATTGCAGGTTAATTAAGCTTAAATGAAGCAAAAGTAATCTCTCTTTGTGTTATATGAGCCCAGTGCTTTTTGCCTAACTTTGTTGGGTTTCCCATTTGGGTAGACTTAATTTTTCTTTCTTGAGCCAAACACATGTCCGTGAGTATACACCTCTACAGTTAAGTTTATGATTCTGAGCATTTTCTTTTAACTAGAAACATGGGCGAGAGGAATTGGCACTTCCCTTGATCTTCCAAGTGCAAGTCAAGTTGTAAATTACTTTGTACCTTTAAATCTCCATTTATATAAAGCAGCTATTTTAAAAAAAACGCCTCAAAATTACTATTTTTCAAGCACTGCTAAAATATCGAATACAACTGTATTTTCTTCCAAATTTCTTCCAAAGCAGAAGCGTCTGATTTCATCATCTTATCGTACATAAATCTTGTTGCTCTACTCTTCTGCCTTAGAGTTCAGTCCAAGTAACCACTCTGTCGCAGATAAAGACCTGCTGTTACAGCACTGACCTTCACTAAGCTGCCACATCGTTATTCCAGTTAAGGAGATCAATTTAAGCTTTCATTCTTAAAAGTTTCTCTCTGGCTAACTTTCCTTATCAGATCCAGGTGTTCTGTCCTGCTACGAAAAGGAAATCGTGTTTTCCACTTTTATTTAGGAGAGATTCTTTTGTCCAGATTCACGGATGTGTCTATGGCTATATGCACAGGTGCATGGAAAGCAGACGCTAAGAAAACAGCCTAACGGGCTTTCCTAAAATGTGTCCACCAGCAGTAAAAGGCTCTTCCTGTGTTCTTTCCCCCTCGCCCCGCCCCCCATGAGAGTAGAAGGTCTGGCTGGCTAAAGAATTGAAGCATTCTGAGTCATGGGATGAAGTGTGTGGGCTTCTGGAATCACTGACTAATCTCTGAATACTGACACTTTTTTCCCCCTCATTCCTAGTTTCTCACATGGTTATAGAGGAAGTCAATTTCATGCAGAACCATCTTGAGATAGAGAAGACATGTCGAGAGAGCGCTGAAGCTTTGGCAACAAAGGTGAGACTCTTCAAATGAGGGAATCCTACCCGAGCTTTTTAATTTCAACTTGCTTCTCTGAAGAGTGAGTGGCCTCTCTCCTCTTTCGCTCCCCTGGGTTTTGGATCCGCTGTCTCCCCACTCGGACGATGAGGACAGTATTGTCAGTTCTCAGAATCCTGGAATAGGTTTATGTAAATATCTTTGTGCATAGGTTATTTTGATTGCGAAAGGGGCATTTCTTTGTCTGTATTTCAGCATTTATGCTTTTTTGCCTTTAAAAACTGGCCCAGGGTAGTTCTTTCAGCTGGACTTTTAGATGTCTGTGCGTGGGGTGCAAACTTAACCAAGTTATTATTATTATTTTTTTAAATATTTTTATTTATTCCTAGGAGAGAGAGAGAGCGCGAGCACGAGCAGGGGAGGGTCAGAGAGAGAGGGAGATACAGACTCTGAAATAGGCTCCAGGCTCTGAGCTGGCAGTCAGCACAGAGCCCGACGCGGGGCTCGAACCCACGAACCGCGAGATCATGACCTAAGTGAAAGTCGGACGCTTAACCTACTAAGCCACCCAGGTGCCCCTAACCAAGTTTAAAACTAACCTGGTGTGACATAAAGGAGCAGCGAGTGTTCATGTTTGATTCAGATGAAGTCAGCATCCAGCCTTATATTTCAGGTGATTATTTGTGAAAGCAGAGCCAGGGCATGCTAAAGGTGACCTCCAGTCCTCTGCTGATTGCTTCTAGCTGATGAATTTACCAAGAGTGTAATTTTCTATATTCTGTCTCATCAGAAGTACATTATTATTAAAGAATGTTTTTATCTCTGTCTTATGTATTTGGTGTTGGGTAAAATGCATACGAACCACTTCATCAGAAAATGGATTACAGCAATTTTTAGCCAAATATCATTAGTAATTGCCGGTTGTGTGTCTTTCCCCTTTCCCCATCACCTGCCTTCCAAAGTACGTCTTTGGAGGTGACTGAAATTTTGCAAATCAGTCAATCAGTCCGTCTGTAGATCTCTCTGTTTAATTTGTATGCATTAGCAGTGTGTTTGCTAGAGGTATTTGCTTAATTGTTGGTGTGATGACACTACATTAGAATTCATAAAATAATGCAGTCAGAGCTCAAGGATATAAATCCGTGCATGCAACTTCCCTACTGTTATTTGTGTTTGAAGACTACATAGCAGGACGAGCCATTGCTTTAAAAACAATGATAACGTGAGTGCTCTCACACATCACTAAGTGTTCACTGGTCCACAAAACTGTGAATTCTCTTTTCATGTCCTGTACGCCTTCTTTTGGAGCAAGTAGAAAAAATGTACTTGGAGCATACTAGCTGCCCTGAATTTGCAGTGGCTAAGATGGTCTCTGTGTTTCCTCTCACCATTTGTAAGTATTCTCGTTGCCCATAGCACACGTGGAAAGAGAAGGCTGGACTCCCTCTCAGGACGGGCAGACTTCATGGAGAGCAGCAGTTTGGGAGGCAGTTATACAGGTTTCGTTCCCACTTATGTCATTCAGGGCATATGTGACTGGCTTGAGGCAGGTTAGTGCTGGTCCCTGGACTGCTGTAGTCTCATCTTTAATGACAGGATGGACTAGAGTGAGGACTGCAGGGAGGAATAGGGGGGACTTGTCTTTTTTTGTGACACACTTTACTCACGGGTCTGTACAGGCCCCTTCGTTTATTTTTATTTATTTTCTTATTTTAAGTTTATTTATTTTGAGAGAGAGGATGAGAGAGCATGAGCAGGGGAGGGGCAGAGGGAGGGAGAGAGAATCCCACTCAGGTCCCACACCATCAATGTAGAACCCTACATGGGGCTCGAACCCAGGAGCCATGAGATCATGACCTGAGCCAAAATCAGGAGTTGGACACTTAACTCACTGAGCCACCTGGGTGCCCATGTCATGGCTCCTTACAAAAAAGATCTGATTCCCCCCTTCCTGTTTTTATCTAACAGGCGACTTTTGAGTAAGAGAATGCACCTCTCTGAGCTACAGTGGTCTTGTTCTAAGTGTCAGGGTAGAACAGTGTCAGCTTCCTAAGAATACCCGGGAGTGTGGCCCCGGCCGCATGGAGGCTGGCGGAGCTGCCAGGTGACTGGTGTGTTCATCCGTGGTTTGCTAGTCTCAAACGTCAGCTCGCTGCTTTCATCTTGGCGATGGGATCCTTCACTCCGCAGTTGTCCTCTATTCTTTCTGAAGTCTTTTGAACATGGACATGTGGTTTGCTTTTGAGGATATGATGTGACCTCATAGGACTTGGAATAAAAACACAAGTCAACAAAACCTATAGATGTGCTCATTGGATCTGGAAGATCTACAGCTTTGAATGGAAAGTTTGGAAGCTTCATTACGTGTATGATCAATAAATCATACATCCTAACTTAGGTGGTATCCCAGTTGTCAGTTTTGAAAGCAGGCTCCATTTTTAAAGCAGCAAAGTTTCTGTAGATTTATTCTTATTTTTCTAAATCTTTGCTCTCAAATTAATGACAAATGGAATGTTTAATTCTTAAGGTGCAATTTGCATAATTTTCTTAAAAGCAAGGGTGGGTACTTTCCTAAAATGTGTAGGTTAAACTGATAAATGTGGACCAATTATTTAAACCATATGGTCCAAATCTGCTTAACTTGCTTTTTTGTATCTTTAGGTATTCACTAAGCTGCACCCAATATAAAAACAATTTAAATTTCAATGTAGTAGAAGATTCTGTTACTGGAGGGTTATAAAAGATTTATTTTTGCTTTGCGATTTAGAATGTTTCCAAAAAACAATTAGCATGCCATTAACATATAGAACTTGATGAATGATAACTTCAGTGAAATTGCGTAGCCAAAATTTGTGAATTCAGAGTTTACAAAAATATCCAGTTGGCATGGTCATGAGATCTTTATGTATATAAATCTTGCGTTTCTTCTTTTGAAATGTGAGGATGACGTTTCAGAGAAGTCTTCTGAAATTTCCTAGGTGTCATTTTTTTTTTAAACTAGACTCCATGCCCAATGTGGAGCTTGAACTCATGACCCTGAGATCAAGAGTCACATGCTGTACCTACTCAGTCAGCCAGGCACCCAGTGAGTGGCTTTCTTCTTGAGTTAGTAACTTTGTTAAATAGAGTAGTTGTATTACAGTTACAGCTGCTAGTGCTGGTAGATTTTAGTTCCTGTCTTGACAGAGAGGCATTAAACCCTTTGGAGGAGAGGACTGTTAACTATCAGGTTATTAAGTATTATTGTGATGATGGCCCAGGAGCTGACATATTAAGCACCAGATGGCAAAAATTAGTATTTTTGTGCTTTTATGAGTATCCTGGAGGAAGAAAAAACTTGCATGAATCATGGATATATATCTTGGTTGAAGGAAATGAGCTGATAAAGTATTTCCAAAGAAAACAGACACACAAACTAAACTTATTTTGTTAGCATCAGGAGCTAACACTGAATTTTTACTGCATGTCGGTCACTGTATTAAACACTTCAGATATAACATCTCCTTCAGTCTTTACGTTATGAGGTAGAGGCTATTTTTTTCCTTAGTTTGCTGATGAGGAAACTGCCACCCTGAAAGATGAGGTTATTCTAGAGAGTTGATTATAGAGCAGGATTCTTGACTCAGCTGATTTTATAGAAAGGCATACTAACGCATTGCCTTTCTCTGTGTCAAAGATTCTTAGTACTGACATACATTAGAGTCACCTGAGGGCTCCGAGGAAGTACTGTGCTGGGTTCCACTCTTGGAGGTTTGGGTCTGCTATGAGACTATGCACTGGGATTTTTTAAAAGCTCTCTAGAGATGCTTATGTGCAGAGTTGGAAACCATTAGACTAAGTGTTAGGAGGCAGAATTACAAATGAAGGCTTGAGTGTTTTTTCACTTTTTGCTTAAGTTGTTATTTTCTCCTCACATTCAGAAAAGATGGCATCGTCCGGGAATTGACCAGGATCCCTGAACATAGCACAGTGCCAGTCTGTAGCACCCATGGTTCAGAGAATGCACAGCAGTCTTCAGGTGCATGTGTTAGCTTAAGAGAGAGAGGCTGAGAGAGAGGGCAGGCTCGTATCTAGTTCTTGATCCTCTAATGTACCTTGGGGAGCTAGAAGCCCAAGCTGTGGGCTGGGGACAGGGAAGGAAAGGACTGAGTCAGATTCCCTGAATAGAGCCCACTAGGCTTCCCAAAGAGAATCAATGGAAAGGTTCATAGCCATCCATTTCTTTCTTTCTTTTTTTTTTTTAATTTATTTATAGGAGAGAGAGAGACAGCGTGAGCAGGGGAGGGTCAGAGAGAGAGGGAGTCACAGACTGAAACAGGCTCCAGGCTCCGAGCTGGCAGTCAGCACAGAGCCCGACGCGGGGCTCGAACCCACGAACCGCGAGATCATGACCCAAGCGAAAGTTGGACGCTTAACCGACTAAGCCACCCAGGCGCCCCTATAGCCATCCATTTCTTATAGATTCTTCTTGACTCCCCAGATAGGTCAGGGAAACCTATGGTGCTCCAGACCAGGCTACTTGAGATATATTTAGATTCAGTGTTATTGGGGTGAGAATCAGGTCTCCCGGTTATGAGATTCACAACCGTCTTGCTGGTCATTGGCCCTTAGGAAAAGAAACATGGTTCCATTTCTAAATGTTCATGTGTTCAGAGAAGACCTTTTATTCTGTAGTCTTGAGAAGAGAAAGCATAAGAAAACTGTATTTTCCTTCTGTGGACTTTGGACCCAAATTTAGTCTTTTTTTTTTTTTTTTAAATGTTTATTTTTGAGAGAGAGAGAGTGCTCATATACACAAGTGGGTGAGGGACAAAGAGAGAGGGAGACGGAAGATCCGAAGTGCCCCATGCAGGGCTCAAACTCACAAATCATGAGATCATGACTGGAGCTGAAGTTGGAGGCTTAACGGACCGAGACCCAGGCGCACCCCCATCCAAATTTAGTCTTTGTGTGTGCTTTGTACTAATATTCATTCATATGCACGTAAACATGAATCAAAGAAGGCAATGATAGTTGAGTAACTGAAACTAAAAACAGTTCATTTCTACAAAAGGAATAACAAACACATTAATCAATTAGGATTTCTTTTCTTTGCTATGACTTGGAACTCTTTTATAGAGATAGTAGAAACATATCTGGTACTTTCTTCCATCGTGTATTCTCAGAACTCTAGATGGAAACACGTCTTGAACCAGCTTAAGCAAGAAAAGAACATAGTGATTGTTATTGAGGGATATTGGAGAATCCCACGGAATCCATAAGCTAGGAGTATTTCAGGAATGGACTGGAGCCCTGTGGGTAACCCATCTCCATTATTTTTCTCTGCCTGTCTCTACATATCAGCTCCATTTTGGGCTTTTCTGTGGACTACCTTCCTCTGTTCCTCAACTTAGAGTGTGGGAATGTGGTTGCCAGTAGCTTCTGTACATGCAGATGTATGGAAGGAGACTTATCTCTAAGTGTTCCGGCCTCCAGATTTCCAGAGAAGAGATCCAGCTGGCCAAGCTTGGCCTCATGTCTAATGTGTGGACTCATTAACTGTGGCTAAAGGGACAGGGTATGCTCTGGGGGGGAACATGGTGGTTCCCCTAGGAATCCTGTGGAATAATGAGGAGGAGGGTAGCAGTGTCCAGAGGAGAGAGGCCTGAGCCAACAGACATTGACAGAGTGTGCACAGTGGCAAAGAAAGCATTTTCTTGAAACAAAATGCCTTAATTAAATTGAAATAAATTGAAATTTGATTTAATCTCTACCGGTATTTTATCCCAGTTCTTCCTATATTGTCCATTATAACTAGCATTTTCCTGTGCTGCTGGCAGTCATCCAGGCATCAGGCCTTACTTTAATAAGTTTAATATTAAAAAAAGTGTAAATAAAACCTTAATGAATCTTCTAATTGTTAGTTCATGCTGTGAATGTTGATGAATATGTAAGACAGAAATACACTTAATCTGTCTATTGTTTAAAAATCCAAGACACTCATTTGACTGCTGTTAAAATCACTGTTTTTATATTTTGCCTCAGCTAAATAAAGAAAATAAAACATTGAAAAGAATCAGCATGTTGTACATGGCCAAGCTGGGACCAGATGTAATAACGGAAGAGATCAACATCGATGACGAAGACGTCAGCACAGACCCCGATGGCGCCGCAGAGAGCTGCGTCTCCATCCAGTGTCAGAAGCAGATCAAAGGTGGGTTCGTGGCCTAGTCATTGATCATAGTTTTGATGATGTTTCTCAACCCTGGGTGTACGTTGGAATCACCGGAGAGCGTTAGAACTTGGGCTCTCTTTCAGAAAGTTTCCGGTTTAAATGTTCCAGGGGTAGCTGGTTTGAGAATCACGACAGGATGCGAGATTGATGCATTATGAGTTACTTTCTTGTTTGGGATGAGGCTCTTTGGAAAGCATTGTCTTGATGGAAACAGCTAGTCTGTAAAACTGTTTAAAAATACAGACTATCGTTAAGATAGAACAAGGCCGCCTGAGCGTCCAGCTCTTGAGTTAGGCTCAAGTCATGATCCCAGGCTTGTAAGTGAGATCAAGCCCCGCATTAGGCCCTGCGCTGAGCCTGACCATGGAGCCTCCTTAAGAGCCTGTGTCTCTCTCCCCCACTCATGCACATTCTCTCTAAAATAAAGTCTAAAAATATACCTTTATTTTATTCATGATTACATATATACACACATAATTATATGTATACGTTGTTTATGTTAATGATATAGGAGAGCAGTCTGGGGCTCAGTAATTTCTAGGGCATTTTAGCGTTAGGCACATGTCAAAAACAATACTCATTAGTTTGTTGGGTAGATAAAACTTCAGTTGCAAGTTTAAAGAAGAAAGTATAAAGAAAGTCATCGTTACCTGACCCTCCACTCCTTTAATCGAAGACAAAATAATATTTATATTGTTGGAGGAGAGAAGTTTCTAGAGTCTTCTTTTGTTCATAATTTTCCCTTCTGTTAGGTCTTAGATGGTAGTCTCTTGTTCCTTCAGGATTAGCTAGGCAGTGAAGAAAGTGAGTTTGAAATAAGTGGGTTATATATTCAAGCTCGGTTCATGTAAAAGTTTGATTTCGTTTGTAAATAACCCCAGAGAAGGTTTTTTATTGTCTTTGGAGAAGAGTGAGAAATTAATCGCAGTTAAAAACTAAGTTGCAAAACTGTAGGCCTGGGTATCAATTTAAGTACTCCGTGCTAAGCTATGTATATTTTTTTAACCTTGAGTGGTGGAAGTAACTTTCACCTAATACAGAAAGTGTTTGCACTTACAGTTGCTAATATTTCCATTTTGGTAATAAAGTTTTCATTAAATCCCAATAGTAAGAAATATGAAATAAATTAAGAAGCCAAACACCAAAAACTCTGGAGAGAAAATTACTAGAATTAACCCTTTTTTAACTAGGTTATGTTTTGAGTCAGTTCAAATAATATTTGAGGGCTATACACTGGCAGCAGGTCAGGATTTTTTTCCTGCAGATCAAAATCTGCAAATTATCAACTGCCCAATTACTTATTCTATTGTATTGTGACAGGAGCCCATGGCCATTTTAAAATAAAAAGGAAATTAGTGCAGTGCCTTAATCTGTTTCACTGAAATCTTAAAAAAATACATATTTCTAAAATGCCAGACAGTTTTCTAAAATACGTGTTTGATAGAATGTAGAGAAAACATGATATAGTATATATTTAAGAACATGGTGAGATCACGAGATATAAAATTATTAACTGTGACTGTGTATGGGGGCAAAATGAGATTTCTATTATTCTCTGTTTCTTCATTTTCATTTTAATTGTTAAATAACCTTGACCATGAGCTACACGTGGACTGGCATTTTCAATTCTTTTGACAAGATTGGTTTCTTCTTTTAAAAATAAGTTTATTTATATTGTTTCCCCCCTTTATTTTTTTCTTTAAAAACGCAGAACTTCGAGATCAAATTGTATCTGTTCAGGAGGAGAAGAAGATATTAGCCATTGAATTGGAAAATCTCAAGAGCAAACTTGTAGAAGTGATTGAAGAAGTATGTATCTTAGGCCTGAAAGGCAAGCCTTTGGGTGTTTTCAGGGCATTCGGAGACTGGCTAAGTTAAAACCTTGCTGTCGGAAGTTAATTTCTGACATGAGAATCATATGCTAATTTTAACCTTCTCTTCTACCCCATCTCAAATATACAGAAAGGTGTAGACCAGAAGATCATGAACATTCATCTACTTGCTACTTAGCTCAGTAAATAGCTTAGCACCAAAATAGCAATGCAGGTTCCCCTTTGTCCCCCCCATCTTTTACCGTGTGAGGCACATTTGCAATGGCATCTGCAGTTTAAGTCCTTCACTTCATTGCTGCTGGTGAAGAAGTGTTTTGCTTCTGCATCAGCAGGTTGACTGAGTTGGGCTCTCCTCGTTTCCCTCTAACATAAGCATATGTGATAGATGGTAAAAGGGGTTCAAGTGCGTGCTTGGAGAATTTTTTTGTTTTTTCCTTTTGAATGGTCTTGAAGAACAGGAGCACATACTTGCCTTTCTCTGCGTGACACTTTGAGGAATGGCCTTTGCAGTCTTGATTTAACTTGTGTCTATGAGTGGCTCCCAAATTCTGCTGCCCAAGCTCCCAAACCCATGCACGATGCACCTTGATATCCCTCAGGTGGCTTACAGGTAATGCCAAGGCATGGATCCCTTCAGTGGGCAGCCTTATCTGGTTCCTTACGTTTGCACACACATCTTACCATTTTCTTAAGGACCGTCATGTGAGAAAAGTTGGGAAGAAAAGTTGGTGGGGAAAAGCAGTCTCTTCCAGTTTCAGCTTCGGTCACGCTTCCGGACTGTGGCAAAGCGTCCTAATGAGAGAGAAGGATGATGATATTTTGGAAGGGGCATTCCTGTTGGAGATTTTTATATCCATCACTGATTCAAACCAAAATCGAAAATCTGATTTATACTAAAAGCAGCCAGTTCACAGGCCCTCTGGCATGCTAATGGGTTCATTCCTTTTCCAGGACCACGAGATTAGTCTGTTTCTTGACCATAACCGTAGGAGACAGACAAACACATTTTGATGCACCCTGTTCCTGTTATGATTATTTACTGATAATCCTGTCACCTCCCACTTAGAAGTGTTATCGGAAGCCCTTTCGGAAGTTATTTCTTTTATGACTCCTTTAGACATGTGAAAAGTATCAAGAACAAAATAACGAACACGCATTTGCCCACTACGTAGCTGCATACATAGTCTTGAAAATCCCAGTGGATTTCTTCCTAACTGCATTCCCCACCCCCCCTGCCCTGTTTCCGTAACCAGTCATTATTCTGACCTTGATTTTTTATCATTCCAGTGGATGTATTTCCATCTTTTGCCAAAATAAGTAGTATTTTGAGTGTTTTTAAGTGATGTAAATATCCCTGCTTTTTAAAATTCAATATAACGCATTTGAGGTTTATCTTCTTTGATACATGTAACTTTACATTTTTTTTTAATCTGTCCTATGATATTCTCTCCCATTGACCAGTGTCAAATTATCTCAAAAATGTAAGTTTTGGGGGAGGATTTTCATGTGTGTTTTATTCAAGACCAAATCATCAAAGTTTGAAATGTTTTTACCTAACATCAGAGTTTGAAATGAATACCAGAACAGAGTATTGGATCTCAGACCAACTGATTCCTGTATTTTCTGGGTGCTTTCTGGTTGGATTTTTGCATTTAAAATTATGAGCCATTTACAATGTTAGGGACCCATGCCATTTCGAATTTGTAAGTAAGTTTTCTACAAAATGCGCACCCTAACTTGAATAGCTACCTTTGAGGACTTAAGGAGAACCTTTATAAAAAGCCCAGCACAGTAAAGCCAATTACTGCTTTAAATAGTAACTTTGTGTTGAATGTTGAACAGCAGTTTGAGTGTCGCACATCGCTTTAAATAGTAACTTTGTGTTGAATGTTGAACAGCAGTTTGAGTGTCGCACATCGACATATGTTGTGTTTTACAATGTTGGGTGTTTCCTTCCCCCACAATCTCACAATTTTAGGTAAATAAAGTTAAACAAGAAAAAGATGTTTTGAATTCAGAAGTTCTCGAACAGAGAAGAGTCTTAGAAAAATGCAATAGAGGTACGTGTTCCCAGTCTTTTTTCTCAGATACAAACGTAAGTTATTTGGTTTATGTACATTTTGTGTTGTTTTATACTTGAGCCTAAAGATTCTTATAGCCAGGGGATCCTATATTGTGTTTTTCTGATTTCTAGCAACAAGTGTCTCTCCCGTTCTTTTATCACCCGCCTTAGAATCTTGGGACTTCTAGAAGTGCTTTTGCTTGAGGAAATTATGACCCACTTTAAACCAAAACACTGTTCTGTCTCCATGTATCCTGGGACCATGGCCAATATTGGCTCTCCCCTCAGTATTTATGTATTTGGTAGGTTATTTTTAATCCAGGAGAGATTAGGATATTGCCATCGATACACGCAACATGATATGATATGAGGTTTATTTATTTATTTATTTATTAATGTTTATTTATTTTAGGGACAGAGAGAGAGAAAGAGCATGAGCAGGGGAGGGGCAGAGAGAGAGGGAGATACAGAATCCAAAGCAGGCTCCAGGCTCTGAGCTGTCAGCACAGAGCCTGACACAGGCCTCGAACCCACAAACTGTGAGATCATGACCTGAGCCAAAGTCGGAGGCTTAACTGACTGAGCCATCCAGGCGCTCTGATATGATAGAGTTTTAAATTGAGAGGATATAGAAAACAGGCCAAAGCCAAAGTAAAATTAAATACTGATACACAGACTCCATGCTTGCCCCGAGGTCCTGCACAGTCCTGCCCAGGTGCCTCACATCTGGCTTGGAGCTGTCCAGAGGTCAACATGATGAGAGATTCATGATCATTTATATGAATCACTTAAACATGAACCTCTTGATCAGGAGAAGCAGACCTGGTCTCATGGGGAGAAGAAATTTCTCCAAAGGTGACCTCTAGAGAGGACAGAATCCTTGCTAATAAATAAAACGCAGCGTCAGGTCTCATGGGAGCTGTGTTGTACGTCCTCTGGTTTAGGACCAGGGAGTGACACCGAAGTGGGGTTCGGCCCAGACATAGTTCGGAGCTTTTTGTTCGTTTTTCCACCTTATTCACTCTCTCTTTTAGTTCAGAAGCTACAACACTGAAAGGAAATCTCCCAGCCTTCCCTGTTGTGATTGGTGGTACTTCTCTGCCTTTGCGTCACAAATTGAGGTTTTTGAATAAATGAAAGACCTCTTAGTCAAGTGTGGGAGCCGATTTCCTCAGCTCTCTCTGCAGTTAGGAAGATAGTAATGGTCTTGACGTACTGTGCTAGAAGCAGAAGGTTCTATGAAGGTTAATCACATGGGTCTTGCCTTCAGAGAAACCTCTGTCTAGGAAGAGACAGAGATTATATAAATAAATGCATAACTACGACCAACCTAATTTCTTTTAGAATCCCAGTAAAAAGGGCTGGGTCATGTGGAAATTCACTTTTTATTATGGTGTCCTGGACATAGAAAAGGGTCAATTATCTTGCCCAGGGCTTCAGATAGTCACAGTCGTCTTTGTTTTCTTCCTGAAACTTCTTTTTTTAAATAGGTTTGAAAATCATTTAGCTCTCAGGGACCTGTAATTCACATCACAAACCACCACTTACATTGCTTTACTTGAGTAAGACTATTAGTCTTTCCTCTGAGAAGGCAGTAGATTTACGGAGTACAGAGTTTGAAATTCTATGTCATTACACAGCAAACCAGTCCTTAGTCAGTTAGGACTGAAGTGTCCTGGCGGAACATTGTGTGAAAGCAGCCATTAAGGGAGCCTTTTTAAAGATTTTATTGATATGACTCAGCTCGGGATTGCAAGTGCCTCTCCAGAGGCGGATGGAGAGGCTAGTGTGATATCCACACATGTTGTGCCTATTTCTACTGCCGCCATCACTCCCTCCATCCTGTCTGTGTCATTATTTAACAACACAGGCCACAAAATGTCAAAAAGTAGTAAAGATTTCCTGTTGCTTTTATATGACAGGACCTTCCCTTTAAAGATTTCTGTCCTACATTGATTCGTTAATTCGCCCAGAGCTCTGACTCTGGGCCTGAATGGATCTCAGGCCGTTTCTCTTTACAAACATGGAAGATACTTAAAAACAACATACAAAAATACACACACACACACACACGTACACACATATATATAATTTTTATTCAGGTAATATGCTTTTTTTTAGTAGAAAGTATAGATTCATGTAGGAATAGGAAAAGGAAAAAAATTTTTCAAGGTTTATAGTTCAGAGATAAGCGTTATTAACATCACGTATATTCTTCCAATATAAAGAAAGCTCTCTTTATATTGTTTGTTAAATGTGTTTATAACATTTATGGAAGATGAAGAAAATATCAGCAAAGAAATAATCTCTTTACCCAGTGGTACTTTACAAGTCAGTCTCCACTTGTACCCCCTCCAGTGGATTTTTATCGTTTATTTTCTTTATAATAAGTTCTACAAAATACGTATATATCTCCAAACAGCATGTTGTCTAATTTTGCATGTTTTTGAACTTTATATTAATGGTATCCCTTCGCGTGTGTCCTTCTGCAACTGTCTGGACTTGTGGGGTCTATCCCTGCTGAAGGCCATTCAATATGGGTATGCCATTCAGGTCTGTACCAAAATTCATTGATCCAGCATCCTGCTGGTGGATGTTTGAGTTTTTTCCAATTTTTTGCTATTCCAAGTCATGCGATCATGAAAAGTCGCATTTGCGTCTCCTGGCGCATATATCCAAGCGCTTCACTGAGATCCGTGGCGAACGCAAGTTTATTTTCTATCTCACTGCATGACGCCAGAGCCCTTCCTGAGTAGGTTTACTTTCCGGTTAGCAGTGCGTTTGTTCACGTCGTTCTTTATCGTTTCCAGACCTGGCATAACTCTCCTTAATTTTGGCCAGGTCCCTCCTTGTGAGCATAAAAAGGTGCCTGTGCTTTTCCTTTCTGTTTCTCTGATTACTAGTGAAGATGAGTATCTTTCCACACGTGCACTGGCCTCTCATGTTTCGTCTTCTGTGAAATGCCTCATAGATCCGTAGCTTTTAAAAAAGAGAAGCGGGGCACCTGGGCAGCTCAGTCGTTTGAGCGTCTGACTTTGGCTCAGGTCATGATCTCATGGTTCATGGGTTCGAGCCCTGCGTCAGGCCCTGTGTTGACAGTTCAGCCTATTTTAGATTCTGTGTCTCCTTCTCTCTCTGCCCCTCCTCCGCTTGTGCTCTGTCTCACTCTGTCTCTCAAAAATAAATGTAAAAGAAAAAGAAGAAAAAACAAAAGTAAGCTCATTTAAAAAATATCACGATGTCTTTTGGTTCAAGAAATATGCTTCTGCAATATCATTTCGATGGCAGAGTCCAATTTCTTGTACATTCTGTGCTTTACTGTTCCTTCCCTATGAGACCATCTGTATGATTTCACTGTTGTCTACGCCAATGCCGAAAGCATTCTCACCGCTTAATCTCTGGACATGTTCATGATTTACTCTCCTGGGGGGATCAGTACTTTCCGAAAAGTGGAATTGTCAAGTCAGGGGGCATGAATAGTTTTAGATCTTTGATTCACAGCACCGAGTTGCTCTCCAAAAAGGTTTTATCAATTTATATTCCAACCAGCGATGGAGGAGGGTGCTTTCATGCGGATTCAGTGAATCTCTTCAGCATTGTTTTCCACCTATTTTCCTGACAGTGTGTGTGTGGCATTTTGTCCATTTCCTTTCCTGTGTCCTCAGTGTCCGTGCTGGCGGTGGAAGAGTATGAGGAGATGCAGGTTAACCTGCAGCTGGAGAAGGACCTTCGAAAGAAGGCGGAGTCGTTTGCACAAGAGGTAAGTATCCAGAGACCTAGTTTTAAACGTTTGTTTCTGAAAGAACTCTGCAGATGATGTATCAAAATAGGGTTTGAAGTTGAATCGGAACTTAACCACTTTGGTTTTTAAGATTTTTTATTTTCTAAGGGAATCTGTACCCCCAACATGGGAGCTCAAACTCACAATCCCAAGGTCAGGAGTTGCATGCTCTACCGACCAACCCATCCAGGCGCCCCAGAACACATCACTATAAACTAAGGGAGGCAGCTATGAAATAGTCTCAAGGTCACTGAACCCGGTGTCAGAAGATCTGGGTTCAAATTTGGGCCATGTCAGTCAGTCACTAGTTGTATGACCTGCGAGTATTCGCCTTCTTGGGCTTCGCTTTCACTATCTGTAAAGCAGGTGATGTTAGTGGCTCAGTCAAGTGATTTCAAAATCAAATGGCCTGATACAGGATTTTGTACTACAAAATGCTGTACAGGGGAAAGAACTTGTATCTGGGGATACCCATAACTTGTGATGGGAAGGCCAGCTCGGGTACGGGATTTCTGTATGTTTCAAATAGCCTTAAGAATCCAGGTTACATTGGGGCACCTGGGTGGCTCAGTTGGTTGAGCATCCGACTTGGGTTCAGGTCATGATCTTGTGGCTCGTGGGTTCGAGCCCCATGTCGGGCTCTGTGCTGATGGCTAGCTCAGAGCCTGGAGCCTGTTTCAGATTCTGTGTCCCCTTCTCTCCCTGACCCTCTGCCACTCATGTTCTGTCTCTCTCTATCTCAAAAATAAATAAACTAAAAAAAGAAAAAAAAAAGAATCCAGGTTACATCTCCCGTACCAGCTCAGCTAATAGCATCATGGCTTTAGTGCTTGTCTTCACCTCCTGGACGGTGATCTCAGTACATGAGCGGATTCTCCACTTGTTGTGGAACGTTACCATGTTGTACACCCATTGTCATGGCCTTTCGCCAGAGTAGTGATTTTCCTCTCATGTCAGAGATAAGCTTTGAGCTTCTTATGATCTGGCTCTCCTTTGTTGACCTGTTGTCTCTGGATTTTCCGTGGCCCTGGGGCTGGTTTACAGGGAAACGATGAGGCGCCAGTTGGCTGAACTGTAACAGCTCATGACAGGGCGCTGGTCTGCTTGAGATTTCTATCACGTAGAAGTAGTTCGAATCTGCGTGCGCCCTGTAGGCTGTGCCGGAACGTAGCTAAGGAAATGTAAAACATTCGTAGGTAGAAGTAACCAAGGTGGCAGAAGGAAGACAAAGCGTGGGGTTATGGGGATGACATTTGAAAATCAGATTATGGTTTTGTGCAGGCGTCTCTGCACTCGAATGTAGCTGTGCTAGCAATGAACTCTGTAAAAGGTGTCGTCCAAGAAGATGTGAATTTGAAATATTATTCATTTTATTCAGAGACTTTAATGAAAGGTGAGTAAAAATTGTTCTCTTATTACTTGGAAGAAAGAAAAAAGGATTGAAGTGTGTTAGAGCCCTTCGGGAAAGCTGCAGCGATATAAATAATGGCACCAAGTAAACAGCCAAGGGAGAGCAGGGACAGGGATGATGTGAAGGTGTCCCCACCGTAGAACTGAAAAGCTTGGCTTGTTTCGACCCAAATGCCAGCGTCTTATGTTGAGAAACAGTTTCAGTTTTACATCTGTTGTTCGTGGAACAATATTAGAATACAAAGCAGCTCGAAGAAAACTCGAAGGTCATGCGGCAGCAGAGAAGATAGATTGGAGAAGCGAGATTCCGCTGAGAATGTGAAAACGGGCGAAGGATTCTGCCCTCCACCTGGTAGTGATGGGTGGAAACAGTGACGCTGACCGGTGACCCCAGCACCCGGAGGTGGAGGTGGGAGGAGGGAGAGCAAGGGCCCTTCGGGTGCCGTCAGGATTTGCAGTGGTGCTCAGTGTTCTTGTGGTATCTGCATTCGATCTGCACAACAGCGAGCAGAAAACCGCTGTTTGTTTTCAAGCTATAGTTAGATTAGAAGCCATATACCTTCCCCTTTGCACGGATGATGGATTCTCAGCTTTTCCACAGGTAACTACTGCTGAAAGGTTCATGACTTGATTTAACAAGAGAAGTACTCTTTCGCATTTTGGTTTTTAGAGCATCCAGCAAACATCCTCAGAAGCCAGACGCTGTGCTCATGGTGGGGCTGTAATGGCAAAGAAAACAACTATGATCCCTGCCCGTCTGGAGCCTTAGAATTTGATAGTTAATTTACTTCATATTTTTAATTACAAAAGGAATGTATATTCCTTGTAAAAAAAAAAACAGTTCTCAAATGTGTAAGGTAAAAAAAAAAAAAGGAAGTTTCTCCCCACTCCTACTTCTACCTGTTCATTAAAAGAAAGTATGTGTGGAGGCGCCTGGGTGGCTCAGTCAGTTAAGCATCCGACTTTTGCTCAGGTTATGATCTCATAGTTCGTGAGTTCAAGCCTTGCTTTGGGCTCTGCTGACAGCTTGGGGCCTGGAACCTGCTTTGGATTCTGTGTCCCCAGCTCTCTCTCTGCCCCCCTCACCCCTCAAAAATAAAATAAACAAACATGCAAGTTAGTGGGTCACAACCAACATTTCTTCAAAAAAAAAATGCATATGCACGCACACACATGCACGCATGCGCGCGCGCACACACACACACGCACAGACACACACAGGAATATTATTCAGCCATAAAGAAGAATGAGATCTGGATCTAGAGGGTGTTAGGTTAAGTGAAGTAAGTCAGAGAAAGATAAATACCATATGATTTCACCTACATGTGGAATCTGAAAAACAAAACAAACAAAAAAGCAGAAACAGACCCATAAATATGGAGAACAAACTAGTGGCTGCCAGAAGGGAGGGGAGCATGAAGGGATAGGAAAAAATGGGTGAAAAAAAAAGGCAACGTAAAAAACAAAACAAAAACAGGACCCTCCCTCAATAAGGAAGAAACAGCCACTTGTCTTCCTCTGTTAAGTTTTGGTATTTCTTCAGTGTAATTTTATTTTTCTTTATAGAAACAATATTTTCTTTCTTTTTCTCTTTTTATTTAAGTTTATTTATTTACTTAGAGCACATGCATATGAGCAGGGGAGGGGCAGAGAGAGAGGGAGGGAGAGAATCTTAAACAAGCTCTAAGTTGTCAGCACAGAGCCTGACATGGGGCTTGATCTCATGACCTGAGCTGAAATCCAGAGTCACACACTTACTGACTGAGCCACCCAAGTGCCCTAATGTAATTTTAGTTTTTAATGAAAGGTTTTCCTGTACTTTTTAAATATATTTTTTCCTTGCTAGTCAGTGTAATTTTCCTTGTTAGAAAGCTTGGGTTCCTCATTCAGCATGTGGTCAGGAATGTAGATACCAGATGAGGCTGTTGTGTTCTTCCCCCAGACAACCCAGCCGATATTTTAATATTCTTCTGGGACGAATGCATTGTATATTAATGACACAAGCTTTTCTTCTCTTTTTTACTCTTTGAAAAGATTTATGAAATTCCTCGGAAATTCTGGAACCTATATTTGTGTGATAAGAGACCAGCCTCCCTAATCTAATCCTAGCCATCAAGTTTTTGCCATAGTTAAAAGCCAACATCATTAGCATTTGGTATCTAAATTTCCTTTAAACACAGTCGTTAGAAGATGTTGTGTTGAATATTTCATGTTAGTGTCTTAAAGTCTAGAAAAGGTAGTCTGAGTAAGTTCCTTCAAGTTACCGTCACTACCTAGAGGAATTTCTTTTCTCTATGTTCTTTTCATTGTATACTGTTACTATTTACAGATTGTTACAGGGTTTTGCCAGAGAAATTCACATTCTTAACATCCCCAAGACATAATCTTCACTCTCTTCTTTTCAGAAGAACCAAAGTTGAGATAATTCATAATCACATAAAGTTGCACAGGTTTTCCTGAGCATTGTGTCGGGAAGGAGAACTGTGTCTTTCCACCGAGAGAGTGGGCGCTCAGAGAAGCAGTGCAGTGAGGGGCACAGCCATGCCTTGACTGACGATGGTGGTCATGCCCAGCGCTGTTTGCCTGCTGAGTTCACCGCTTCTGTCCTGGTCGCCCACCCCAACTGCTGCCCCTCTTTCTGCTCCCGGCCTCACTCTTGGGAAAAGGCCTCACTTGCTAGAAAGCCAGAGGACTCACCGACTCCAGCTGCTATTTGCAGGCCTTCCTGCTCGCTCTCTGAGGTGTTTGCGAAGACACTGGCAAGGGACCCTAATCAAGTTAAGTTTTAAAAGAAGAGAAATGACGGGGTGCCTGGGTGGTTCAGTTGGTTAAGCATCCGACTTCGGCTCAGGTCATGATCTCACAGCCTGTGGGTTTGAGCCTCGCATCAGGCTCTGTGCTGATGGCTCAGCCTGGAGCCTGCTTCAGATTCTGAGTCTCCCTCTCCCTCTCTTTCAGCCCCTCCCCTGCTCCACTCTCTGTCTCTCTCTCAAAGTAAAATAAAGACATAAAGAAAAATTTTAAAGAAGAAAAATGCCTTAAAACATTATTATGCTAATAATAGTAACTCAGAATTGCTCATTTCAGTTATACCACTGGTTTCAGATGCCAGATACTAGATGAGATACTGGTGAACTAGTGGTGGCTCTTCGCGAGCACGGTGACGCCTCTGACCTCTCCGTCCTGGGGCTCAGCACCCGCGCATGCGTGCACACCCATTCCCTCACGCCTCCCCAGCACCTTCCATTCTTAGAAAGAAGTGAGCGGTCTGGTGGAAGGAAAATGTCAGTTTTACTTTAAAATGCTGTTAAGAATTTGAGATTCTGAGGCTCTTCTGTTAAATGGGCCTAATTCCAGAGTTTATGTAACATTTCATGCGTAGACTCACCCGCTGGCTCAGTTGTGTAGGATATTAAGGAAAAGAAGCAACAGGTTCATGGAAAGTAATGTCATATTCAGAAATGTAACCTTGTGAAGACTAGGTGAATAATGCACATAAGTTGCTTAATAAAGTGGTACGTAAATGTTAATGCACCTCATCCCATCTCTTTTTACCCTCCTCGGTGTTCACTACTTTCATCTAATCACTAGGGCAAAGCTAATTGGTTTAAAACAAAACATTAGATTTAGTTAATATTAGAGGAAGGAGATTAGCCAGGTAGTTAAGAGCTTAGGCTTCTAAATCAGACAGATCTTGGCTTAAATCCTGTTTCTGCCACTTCATGTGTTCTTGGGAAAGTTGCTTAACATCTCTGAACCTCAGTTACCTTATTAGTAAAAATGGGATAATAATAGTATCTACTTGACAGTATTCTAGGGATTAGATGATATAATACGTGTAAAATCATCACAGTATCTATCACACAGTGTTAGTAAATTTAAGCTATTCAAGGAAGAAGTATTCAGCTCCTAGGATTGATGTAAGGATTAAAATAACACATATAAAATATTTAATAGAGTACCTGGTATAAGATAAGTTCTTGATAAATATTAGCTAGTTCTATTATTAATAATGTATTTTAAAACAATAATAAAACAGTGAAAAACTGAGATATAAAATTAGACTTAGTTATTGCATATATGCCTCATTGGTGCAAGGTTCTTGAAGATTGTATGAAAATTATGGTTGAAGTCATAGCGGTCATTACTTCTAGAACTGTGATACCGTACCAGGCAGAGATTGCCTTTAACTTTAAAAAATAATGTTTATTTTTGAAAGAGAGAGAGAGAAAACACAAGTGGGGGAGAGGGAGAGCGAATCCCAAACAGGCTCCACACTGTCAGTGCAGAGCCTAATGTGCGGCTCCATATCACAAACCGCGAGATCATGACCTGAGCCACAACCAACCGACTGACACTCAACCGACTGAGCCACCTAGGAGCCCCGCCTTTAACTGTTTAGTAGAAGCTCCGTGTGCTTTCCCGTCGCTCCGGTTTTGGTTGGGGAGACGTGGGACATTGATTAGTGCAGACATGTTTTGTCCTTCCCTTTTAACAGATGTTCATAGAGCAGAACAAGCTGAAGAGACAGAGCCACCTTCTGCTGCAGAGCTCTGCCCCTGACCAGCAGCTGTTGAAGGCTTTAGAAGAAAATTCAAAACTTGTCCAGCAACTGGAAGAAGAGAGAATTCAGCATCAGAAAAAGGTAATGGATTTGCTTCTGGAGTCTTGACACACACCCCCCTCAGTCCGGTGACCTAGAGCTCTCCCGTTGGCCCTAGTGAGTCTTCCCGGTCTTCTCACTTTTTAGTAAAATGTCACTACCAAGTGAAGTTAATTTAGTGCCCAACTAAAAATTCATAGCGCACTATCCCAGACTTCATAACAGTCTTTAACCTGTCTGAAGGTCTGAAGAAGCGAGGGAAAGAGCGAGCACTCGAAAAGAGCTTGGATAAGGCATCGAAAGCATGGTTGGGACATCTGTGAGTCGATGGTGTTTCTGGGGACCACATGCACCACAAGAGTGTATCCGTCTCGGAGGGCTTCTTGGGGGACACGGGTTTTATTCAAAGAGGGACGAAATGTCCACGTTGGTAGTAATTGTTTAGAGAAAATTCCTGATTTTCTAAAACTTGCACAAATGTATATGTTTAAAGACTTCCCAAGTGGTTGTTTCATTTTGTTTGAGTGGACCAATTCCAGCTGACACGGCCCACCTTTGTGTGCGAGGCGGAACGGAGAGCCATCCCAGTAGGTGAGAGAGAGAGAGGAGGCGGGAGGGGAGGGCAGGCGAAGAGGCGGAACAAAGGCTCTGAAGTTACAGAAACCACTTATGAAAAATCACATCAATATTTATACTATTTCCAGTGTACCTCGTTTGTGAAGAAAAGGCTGCCGTTTATCATCCCCTGTCAAAGGCTCTCTAAGCGATAATAGTGACGTTTAATCCTTGGAAATTGCTGAAGTTCTTACAAAGTTGGTCATGAGGCAGAGTTCATTTCTCCCCCCTCAGTAATGTTGGTGTATGCGCACAGCCTCCGCATGAGCGGATGGGAGCAGGGGTTGCCCCTGGACGGAGATCCAGGGAATCGAGTGGGAGGGGGGAATTTTTGTCTTCTTTTCTCTTTTGGTCCCCACATGCAGGAATTGCTACTTCAAATAAAGAGGGGGAGAATGAAAGCAGGTTTATGCTTATATAGCTTGTGCTAGAGCTTTGCAGCTTTGAAAAGTCTTACTAGTGGTAGTCAGCCCATGTAGTATGTAACACGGGCCTGGAACCTACCGAATTGAAGTGAGGTGTGGGAGTCGGTCGCTGTGTACGTACCTTGCTGGGGTAGGAAGAGAGAGTAGCTGATACTGAATTCTAGACAAAATCCTGAATGTAGCTGTAGCAGTCAGGCCTTCTGAGGCTGCCACACCAGAATAGACCGTCCTTCTCTGTGGTCTTTCACACATGTGGTGTTAAATAGCTCTTCCCTGTCCCTCAGCCGCCTGTAGACTCCCCAGAAATCTTTCCAACACTGTATTGTTTTCATGATGATAAAAGCAACACATATTTCTTCTAATGAACAAACTCCTATTTTTTAATTTAATTTTATTTTAAATGTTTATTTTTGAGACAAAGAGGCAGAGCGCAAGCAGGGGAGGGGCAGAGAGAGAGGGAGACACAGAATCTAAAGCAGGCTCCAGGCTCAGAGCTGTCAGCACAGAGCCCGACGTGGGGCTCGAACTCACAAACCGTGAGATCACTACTTGAGCCATGGTCAGACACTTAACTAACTGAGCCACCCAGGCACCCCATAAACTTTTAAAATGCAATACAAATTATGGGGTGCCTGGGTGGCTCAGTCGGTTAAGCGGCCGACTCTGGCTCAGGTCGTGATCTCACGGTTTGTGGGTTCGGGCCCCGTGTCAGGCTCTGTGCTGACAGCTCAGAGCCTGGAGCCTGCTTCGGATTCTGTGACCTCTCTCTGACCCTCCCCTACTCACGCTGTCTCTCTCTCTTAGAAATAAATAAAAAACATTTTAAAAAATGCAGTACAAATTAAAGAAGAAATCAAAGTTTTCCAAGAATTCCATATTTTGGTACCTATCCAAGCTTTAGGCAAATAGAGACTTTTATGAAGGTAGTTTAAATGGAATGATACCGTGCGTATTGTTCTACAGTCTGATTTTTTTTTTCCAGTTGGTAACGTACCATCTCGTGTCAGGGTGTAGTAAGCTGTGTGATTTTAAACAATTGTTAGAGTACTTCATTTAGTAATATTGGTGGATATTTATTTTCAATTCTTGCCTGTTGCAAAGAACACTGTAGTGAATATATTTGATTACTTGTTTTATTTCTTTTTTTTAAAGATTTTTTTTAAAGTTTATTTTGAGAGAGAGAGGGAAAGAGAGCCTGTGTGAGCAAGTGGGGGAGGGGGAGAGAGAGAGGGAGAGAGAGAATCCCAAGTAGGCTCCACACTAACAGCACAGAGCCTGACATGGGGCCCAATCTCATAAACCACAGGATCATGACCTGAGCTGAAATTAAGAGTCAGATACTTAGCCAACCCAACCACTCAGGTGCCCTCTCTCCTTATTTCTTTAAGGCAGATTTTAAAAGTAGTTTTCGAAATCAAGTGGTCAGTCTTTGTTTGTTTCTTTTTATTTCAGAGAGAGAGAAGGAGAGAAAATGTGTGATTGGGGGGAGGGATAGAGAGAGAATCTTAAGCAGACTCCATGCTCAACATGGAGCCTGACTTGGGACTTGGTCCTACAGCCCAGGAATCATGACCCGAGCCAAATTCAACTTAACCAACTGAGCCTCCTAGGCGCCCCTCTTTCTTTCTTTCCTTTTCTTTTTTAAGGTTTTTGATACTTGTTACCAAGTTGTCCCCCAAGGGTTCTTTTTCATGCTATCTGAATTTTCTTTTGAAAATGGGTATGAAAGTAATAATCTGTTTTAAATGAATTACTTAGATATTATCTTACCTTTTTGACTCATGTTTAAATGTTTAATTATCTGGGATATTAAGTCTCCAATAAATCTATATTGACTCAAATAGCTGCTGTTTTAAAAACTGGCTGTACTCTAGGATTTATGTGGTTTTTTTAAATATTTTTATTTATTTCTGAGAGAGAGAGAGAGAGAGACAGAGTGAGCAGGGGAGGGTCAGAGAGAAAGGGAGATAAAGACTCTGAAACAAGCTCCAGGCTCTGAGCTGGCAGTCAGCACAGAGCCCGACGCGGGGCTCGAACCCACGAACCGCGAGATCATGACCTAAGTGAAAGTCGGGCGCTTAACCGACTGAGCCACCCAGGCGCCCCGGATTTATGTGGTTTTTAAGATGGATTGGAATCTCTTCGCCATGAAATGGGAAGTAAAGGGAAACAATGATGTTTCTCCCCTTGATTTTTCCTTGACAAAGGAAAGACTTTGAAGTTCTGTTTATAAATTATAGGTGAAAGAATTAGAAGAGCAGCTAGAAAACGGAGCTCTCCACAGAGAGATACGCAACCTTAAACAGCAGCTGGGGCTTCTGGAAGAGGATAAAAAGGAACTGGAAGTGAAATACCAGAATTCTGAGGAGAAAGCCAGAGACTTAAAGCATTCCGGTAAAAGCATCAAGTGGGCACTCCTGTGTCTTTGTAGTCTGTGACTTCCCCATGCCCAGCCCCAAACCTGGCCAGTAGCTAGTCTGGACGCTTGCCAAATGCTGGAGTCCGCAAATAACTGCAGCTGAGTCGAATGGCCACTGCCCTCCAGTGATCTGCAAGCACTCAGGCCTCTTGCCACACTCAGCGTTTGTGAGCTTCACGTACAGAATTAAGACACAAAGATAAAGCTCATATGACAAGACCGACATTGCAGAATTCCTCAGGGCTTCAGATAGGCGTGTTCGTGGAGGCACGTTGTCCATTTCAGGGCGCCTTTCTAAGAGGAACTAAACTTTGAAGGTTCATACAACTCTCATGTCTGGTGTCTAAATATACCCACGATCTAATACTTTCAGTATCACAGCTAACAATAAAATGGGCAGCAATATGTATATTAAAGTGAAAAACTTTTAAACCACCAGGGGATATTTAAATCAAAGGATTTATTCATTCGGTTCTCGAAGGCTTGACGGGAATGTGTGAATTGGATTATTACACTGGGATAAGTACTAAGTTCCGTTGGAAGGTGGGTGATTTAAGGAGGCAGGTCGTTCCCATTTATAACAGCTTCGATATTCACTTCAGCTTTTTGGTTCATTTTATACTAGAATTTTGAAGTCTGTATGGAAGAACCATGTAGGCTTTTCTTTCCACCTTTAAAAAGGAGTCTGTGCTTTCTAACCCACAATGAAAGTGAACTGCAATTTATTTTTTTAATTGACCTAAAATTAAGAAGTATTTCATTCTTTTTAAGTGAATATCCAGGCAGCCTGTGGCCAAAGCCATCTTGATTTTATATGTAGAAACAAACAAAAAAGCAGATCATTGTGGGGTGCAGTCATTCATGGAGACAGGACTGGCTGAGGACAGACAGAGCCATTCCTGAGTATAAACCATGTTCTGTACCCAGAGCCCAGTGGAGCCCATGTTGGAGATACTAGCATCTGCAACATACATTGAACTTGAGCTCCTTGAACTCAGAAACTATCTTGAACAGCACCAAACATGGACCCTTTCACATTGTTGGTGCTTAAATACCTGCTTCATTAATGACGTGAATGAATTGAACAGATAAATTCTATTTCCAGGATGCTCCTTCGCAAAGAGCAACCCGTTTCAGAAGTTACAGACATTTGAGAGTCTGAGTCTGGTTAAAATCAAGAACTCAAGGGTTTGCAGTGATTTTTTATTTAAAAAAATTTTTTTTATGTTTGATTTATTTCTGAGCTCGAAAGAGAGAGAACATGAGCAGGGGAGGGTCAGAAAGAGAGGGAGACACGGAATCCAAAACATACTCCAGGCTCTGAGCTGCTAGCACAAAGCCGACGCGAGGCTCGAACCCACAAACCGTGAGATCATGACCTGAGCCGAAGTCGGCCGCTTAACCGACTGAGCCACCCAGGCATGCCCTGAGGGTTTGCAATTTTTTGAAGGAAATTGAGTGGAGGAGGAAAGTATGCTATTCACATTCATCACTGAATGTCATCTTTAAAATTAATTCCTGGTCTATACATTTTAAAAGTCAAGTATTAACAGTTTCTTAGTGTTTGAGCAGTATTCCATCGTTAACAAATATTTCTTCAGCCTACTCAGCCCTTACTTCCCACCCGTACAGCATTGTCCTGAATTTTTTTTTTTCTTTTTCATTGTTGGATGTATAGCAACAAGGCAGTAATGTTTTCTTGTAACCTATGTAAGACCTTGCTCGCATTAGCGGTGGCAGGCAGCCTGGAGGATAAAAAGGTTAAGATACTCTGCCGTTTCATAGTGAGATTTCTTTTTTTTTTTTTAATGTTTTATTTATTTTCAAGACAGAGAGAGACAGAGCATAAGCGGGGGAGGGGCAGACACAGAATCCAAAGCAGGCTCCAGGCTCTGAACTGTCAGCCCAGAGCCCAAAGTGGGGGCTCGAACCCACAGACAGTGAGATCATGGCCTGAGCCAAGGCTGGACTCTTAACCGACTGAGCCACCTAGGCGCCCCCCATACTGAGATGTCTAACTTTGCCTTAATACAAAGACCTTGATTTTGAGAGATGTTATGTGTTTTCCTCTACACGGGAAAAAGGTGTTACGTTCAGTTGCCTGTTTCAGCTCTTTCCTGAATGCTTGCTCTCTGTGCAGTTGACGAGCTCCAGAAGCGGGTGAACCAGTCAGAGAACTCGGTGCCTCCACCGCCTCCTCCTCCACCGCCGCTTCCCCCTCCTCCTCCCAACCCCATCCGGTAAGCACCTGCGGGAAGCCTGCTGGGCATCCATGGCCTTCCTTGCAGGGAAGCTGCAGTGGACGTGCGGGGCATCCCTCCTTTAAAAACAAAAACCAAGCACAGCGCTGTCTTAAGTTGTGCCATTGGAGGAATGGGTGGTAAAAACGTAAAAACTCTGAAACTTACCAGCTGGTATCTCAGCAGGTCTTGTAAAGGCCAGTGTATCCTCCGGTCTTGTGATCTCTACAGAAAGGGCCCTAAAAAGCACCTGGCAGAGACGTTCCCGGGGCCCAGCCTGTTCTCCTGCCATGGGTGTTACAAACCCAAGAGCCAGACGTTTGTTGAAAAAATCCGATGCTTCCCTTGTAAAATTTCAGTCTGTGACCCCTGAGATTTCCATTATGTGGAAGACCAAGGAATTTTGAGCTTTTCCAGAATGTTTTTTTCCCTTTCCACGTCCTGCTCTGAATTTGAAAAGCTCTGGTTTGTTCATTTACTTTAAAAACAAAAGTACTAAATGAGACAAAAACTTATCAGTAGTAATTGTCACAGACTAGTAATTAAGCTAAAAGTGCTAATTATGTTTTATCCCTAACCTCCCATTTAAACCGTAATGCCGAGGGAAGAACGTTCCATAAGAAGAAGAAATTGGTTTACATCCTTGTGATAGAGAATCATCTGTGCAGGACAAGAATTCACTTTTTCTGAAGCTGGAGGTGACTCGATGGTCCTGCGTGCCTGTATTAAGCACAATAGATCCTAGAGTCAAATATCCCCTCCTTTGTCATTGGTGCTTCATCCTGATGTCCAGCAGTACGTGGGACAACCTGTTTGCCCTGGTGACAGCTTACCTCCTCATGTCATGGTGTCAGCTGCGTCTGTATAATTTATTCTGGAACAAAGGGAATTTAAAATTTTGCTAGCTTTTTCACCTTTCATTTACTCATGTGTTTTGTTTAATCCTTTCACCCAGAGAGGCCATTTATTCACGCTCTTTGCACCTTTGCTGTTCCGTCTGAATAGAATGTGTAACGTGTTCCTCCCACACGACTATGAAAACGGGACTTTGCCTTTTAAAAAGATTCTCATTAGTTTTCCTTACTGAGCAGGGGATGACATAAATAATCTACTTTAAGCCATTGAGGTAGTCAGGGCAAAATAATTTTTACACGTGATTGGTCCAAGAGCCAATTGAAAGAATTTCAGGTATTTTAAATTCTTTTTTGTCCCGGGTAGCTAAATCGGTTGGAGATATTCTGAATTTGACATTTAAAATAGGAAATTCAGCACTTTGATCTTTCTCTAAGGTGTAGAATATTGAGCTGATAAGAAAGGTCACTTCTGTCTGAGGAGGGAAAACTGTGAAGAAAGTGATTATAGTCTCGCTGTTGGCCTTTAATTTTTAGTCTAACAAACCTGGAAGCCCTTGGAATTAAAAGTAAAGTGTAACCTAAATAGAATATTTTCCCAAAGAGCGCTTTTCAGCTATACTGAGAAATGAATGTAGGACTCAGACTATATACGTCCAAAGCGTGAGCTCTTTTTTGTGAGGCCCTTTAAAGAAAAT
The DNA here is from genome assembly GCA_017311185.1 of Proteles cristata cristata. Classification (NCBI taxonomy): domain Eukaryota; kingdom Metazoa; phylum Chordata; class Mammalia; order Carnivora; family Hyaenidae; genus Proteles; species Proteles cristata. The sequence continues at coordinate 1,758,409 of JAESUZ010000548.1, read as the reverse complement.
TTTCACTGAATAACATAAATGATTTTTATTATAAGATGAATTTAAGTAGTGTAAGATGTAATTTCTCAGTAGAAAGAGAATTTTCTTTTTTTTTTTTGTAAGGAGTACTTTCTTGTCAAAGAAATGTATTTGCATATGTATTGAGTTTCACTGGACTTTGAATCCACTAATCAAGGTTTTCTAACTTTGTTCCTGCACCACTTGTTTTACCCTGACATAACATAGATCATGGATATAAATGAAAACAGAAAAAAAAAGAAAAGACTAGGGAGTGCTCCTTTGACCCAGGGGACAAGTGGGAGAGAGGAAAGCGAGAAAGAAGGCATACCTTGGTCATGTTTTACTGGTCATAGTGAACTCAGGAGAGGTCCTGGGCAGGCACGACTCACAGGGAAGGGTTGGGTGTATTGGCTTATTAACGTTCGCCAGAGAAACAGAGCCATTAGGGGGGTGTGTATAGACCTGTGTGCATATACGTGTATACATCATATGCATTCACATAAAAGATTCCTTCTAAGGAATCGGTTCACATGATTATGGACTATGACAAGTCCTGGGGTGGGTTGGAAAGATAGAGCCTAAGGAGAGCCTAGGCTGTGGTTTCAGTCTCAAGGTCAAGTAGGGTCCCGACCAAGGAAGAGGTGGTGTTTCAATCTGAGTCTGGAAGCGGGGAAAGGCAGATGTCCTCATTTCAAGGCAGGTAGGCAGGAGGAATTCTGTCTCACTTGGGCCGTGGTCACACTTTGCTTCTATTCAGGCCTTCAACTGATTGTAAGAGGCCCACCCACATTACGAAATACAGTGTGCTTTACTCAGGCTTCCAGTCTAAACGTTAATCTTATTCAAAAACCCTCACAGAAACACCCAGAATACTGTTTGACCCCATATCTGAGTACCTCATGACCCAGTCAGGCTGACTCATAAAATTAACTATCACAGCGGGGATGAGAAACACTTATTAAAGAATTTCAAGGTCAATGTCTTCCGTGGAACTGTTCCGTGTTTGGGAGCTCTCGCTTGAAGCTTTTATCCATTCAGTTGAACTGGCTGTGAAATGGGGCAGTTTCAGCCGGAGGTTTGGATGATTGGCCCCAGGTGTCTTGTCCTGGTGTTCTCACCGGGCCTGGGGGACCCACTTTGTCTGTGACCTAAGCCCCATCTTGACAGAGGGCTCTTTTTTAATGTTACGGATGATGTTCCTCTGGGCACCATGAGTCTCTTAACTGTACTTCAATTCAGAATAGTTCAAGTTAACACTTTCTCTCCTTCACTTAAGTGCTTTACTTCATTTATGTAAATATACACATATATTTCGAGCAGTGCAAATAACTTCCTGCTTTGTAATCTCTATGGACAATAATTCAACACTGAAAATTTCAGAACCAGAAATGAGTTCATTACAGAGTATTGTGAGAGAGTAAGAGGAAGCCCCAACTGGGGACAACCCTCTCCAGGCCCCACTCTCCCCCGGAATGTTAACCTCCAGACCTTGAATATTCCTTGCCTTCAGTCACAGAATGGCACAAGTGAGCAGATAACATTTGCATTATTTTGTTTCTTCCCAACTTTTGGAATAAGATATGCTTCTTTTAAAGTTCTGTGTACAATAAACTATTTGTAAAAAATAAAAAATAAAAACAATAAACTATTTGTAAAAAAAATAAAAAAATAAAAACAATAAACTATTTGTAAAAAAAATAAAAAATTAAAAAAAATTAAAAAAAAGAGTAGCACCCCCCCCCCCCAAAATAAAGAGTTTTGTGTAAATAAGGATTTCTAACTTCTTGTGAAAATAATTTAATTCCATTTTGGGCCACGGTGAGCCCCCAAAAGACAAACCAAATGAAGTTAAAAGTGCACTGACTGATTGTTTTCCAGTTGGTACATTCTAGAAACCTCACGGGGTGGAGTAGAATGTGGTGCTTTTTTTTTTTTTGCCGGGCTTCATGAGAGACTGGTCAGCGTGTTTGGGAGTTTGAAGAAAAGGCAGTTCGAGGATTAGTAGTAGATCTATAGGCAGAAGTAAGAAATTAAAAAATCTGAAAGTCATGGTGAGTAGGGAACACTGAGTTGTTCTGTCCTCAGCCAGGCATTGCCACGTATCCAGGTGCCCCGTTTCCTAGAGTCGACGTTACGCCTTTGCAGAGTGGCCTCCTTGGGACTGAGGACATTTGTAACGTAGTTGAAGGAACTCAGGAATTCTCGGTCCATTTGGTTTTTTTGATAAACTATTTTGAGGGGGAGTGATAATGTATGTAGAAACATACACCAACTTATGTACAGTTTAAAAGTAATATAAAGTGAACACCCACGTGTTTACCGTCCAAATCAAGAAATAGAAAAATACTGGTAGCATAGAGTCTTATCCTTTTATTCTTTTGTGAAAGAAAAAAACATTGCCTACGTATATATCCCTAAAGTCCTATAAATATACATATTTTTTCCTAACTATATATTTGGAATTTTACTGTCTGCATTTGGGTCTTGTTCTTTTTATTCTACATTATTTTGCAAGACTCATCGGTGTTATTTTGTGGAGCTGAACCTCGTGCATATTCATGGAGACATAATCCATTTTATGAATATCTCCGTGTGCTTATCCATTATGATGCTTCTAGACATTTGAGATAACGGCCAGTTCTAGGGCATTATGGAAATTCTACGTGAACCTTCTTGTATGTGAATCCTGGGGCACAAGGGCTTGCATTTCTATAAGATCCACGGCAGGGGAATCACTGGCTTCTCGCATATGTGTGTCTTCAGTTCCACAGGGTGATGCTAGTTTTCCAAAGTGGTACGATCAGTTCCTACTCTGCCTTCAGTGTGAGAATTCCCGTTATTCCCAAGCCGTGCCAACGCTTGATATTACCAGACTTAGCATTTCTTGCCCATTTGATGACTGTGTAACCAAATCAACGTGGGTTTCATTTGTGTTTCCCTAGTAACCAGTGAAGTCCAGCACTTTTTCTGAATGCGTCTGGGAAATTAGGACATCTTCATTTATGGAGTTTTGAGGCTTCTGTCCATTTTTTTTCTATAGGATTGCCCGCTCTTTCTCATCGATCTGTAGTTACATTTTTTATTCTTTATGGTGTCTTTTACTATATGGAGATCTTAAAATTTTAATGTTAAATTTATCATGACTTGGGTTTTGTACAGATTTTAAAAACATAGGCCAGAGAGACTGGTCTAAATGTATCTTATCCTTTCAATATCTGGTCTGCGTCACTCAGATTCAGAGATGTTGATGCCCATCTATCACAAATAGATATTTACTGAAAACATCTCCAAATTCTTTCAGCCTTTCCTCTCCCTCAGACATATTACGTAGCTGGCTGTTTCTGAATTTGGAATATGGATGTTGATGTTTTTTTTTCTGTATATGTTTTGATTCGCGTCACATTGGTAATTATAGTGGCTCCCTTCTTTGAGTAATTAATTTGCTTTGCTTAATTAGTATGGTTTCATGCAGAAAGGGATGAGATCTCTTTCTCTTCCCTAAAGTGATGAAAAGTTTAATAACTTGTTATAAATGGAAAATAGACTCCTAAATTCTAGCACTCATGTACCTAGAGACGAGTTGGATTTTTACTGAGTATTTTGAATTGGTACATCTTATTTCTTGGCTCACCAAGCATCCAGTAATCTCCTGTCACTCTTGTTCTTTCTTCCAAAGATCCCTCATGTCCATGATCCGGAAGCGATCCCATCCCAGCGGCAGTGGTGCTAAGAAAGAAAAGGCAGCGCAACCAGAAACAAGTAATTCTCACCTTCTTTGGTTTACTTTCAATGGTTTAACCCAGATGTTCAACAGCACACATCCTGTTTGAGTTCTTTGACTGTGAAGGACTGGGGAAAAATGTGAAGTTAACAGCTGATAAGAAGGAACAAGATAACGTCCCCGCCTTCATGCGGCTCATTGTCTAGATCACATCACCTGTGAAGTGCATTCTGCTGGGAAGAGTCTTTATAGGATGATGTGTTAAGGAAAGAGAGGGAGTGATTCCAGGTGAGGGGTTCGGGGAGAGGGTTTTTAGAGTTGATAACAAGTGAGCCCAGACTTGCTCAGGCACCCGCCGCCCACGGGTGCCGCGACAGAAGATGTAGCAGTTACGCTGAGTGGGGGAGACAGGAAGTAAACAGGATGATTACTTGGAGGATGAGCGCAGGTTCCCAAGAGAGGATGGAGGTGGACTTCTGGGTTCAGGAAGTGATGCTTACGCCGAGCAGTTTGGATCTAGGAAGTCAGGGTGAGGGAATTTAGAATAAAACTTCACATAAAGGGGCAACAGAATCAAGGTCGAAAGAGGTGGGGGTGGAGAGCTTGGCATATTAGGAAACTGAACGAAGGTTGGTATTTCTGGAACATGGGATGCAAGAGAGGAGCTCGGAGCCAGATTATGGAGGCTGTGGTCAAGATTTCGAAGTGTATCCTAAGGGCGGTAGAGTTGGAAGTAGGGGTGTGCCATGGTGAGATTGGTCTTTTTAAAGACATCCAACTATTGGCAGCAAAAGGACAGAGAGCAGACCGCAGGGGACCGAGGGGTGGGGAGGGGCCGTCTGTCATTCAGAGGCCTGTGGCCCCCATGCGGGGAGGAGGGTTGCAGTGGAGATAGAAAGAAATGGGAAATCCAGGAACGACTCTGGGAGGTGCGATTCACAGGCACTGACTCACTGGAGAAGAGAAGTTGAAGGTCATGTGAAGAGCGGGAGTGGAGGAGGAAGGGCTCGCCCATGGAGCAGAGGCACCAGGCGGCCAGGATTAGGTCTTCGGCTCACAGAGCCGTGGGCAGAGGCATGCTGCCACACGGAGGGCGACGGGGACCCGTAGGACCCACGTTCACCTCAGCACGTTCGCTCAACAGCTGTTAGGTGCAAAGCTTGTGCATTTGCCTGGTTCAAGCCCAGTCTGGTACAGACATCTTGGCCCCCTTATCGTGCCCCGCCCAGCCTCACTGATCCAGTCCAGCTACTTTCCTGCTCCTGGGAGGGTGACATTCTCCTATGTCCCGTGACATTGCTACGCTTCTCACTGCATCAGGATAGAGTCCAGACCCCGTAAGCTGCTTATTGATGGTTCTCTGCTATTACCTCAGCCTCATTTCTCTACGTCTGTTCCACCTTATGACTAGACCATTACCTCGAGGCCCCGCATGCACTTGCTCTGTCTTTCCTCATTGCAGCGTTGCCCTGCTGCCTTTCATCTACTCACAACTTTCTCTGGCAACGTGCTCCAGTTCCACGTCTCCCGTGAGCCTTCTAGGCTCTTCTCCACTCTCCGCCCCCCCCTTTTTTTTTTTAATGTTTATTTATTTTTGAGAGAGAGCATGAGCCAGGGAGGGACAGAAAGAGAGGGAGACAGAATCTGAAGCAGGCTCCAGGCCCTGAGCTGTCAGCACAGAGCCTGATGCGGGGCGCAGACCCGCAAACTGTGAGATCATGACCTGCGCCAAAGTCATATGCTTAGCCAGCTGAGCCACCTAGGTGCTCCCCCTTATTTGTGAGTGTTAGCTCATTGCTCCGTGTTGCTGTAGCTTTTTGCTTCAGATTTTATTTTTTTAAAAGAATTTTTTTTAAATGTTTTATTTATTTCTAGGAGAGAGAGAGAGAGAGACAAGTGAGCAGGGGAGGGTCAGAGAGAGAGGGAGTCACAGACTGAAACAGGCTCCAGCCTCTGAGCTGGCAGTCAGCACAGAGCCCGACGCGGGGCTCAAACCCACGAACCGCGAGATCATGACCTAAGTGAAAGTCGGACGCTCAACCGACTAAGCCACCCAGGCGCCCCTGCTTCAGATTTTATAACGTCCCATTCCCCAGCCTCTGCTGCGGTGTCTGGGGTATTTCCACATCTCTCCTCCTGAAGAGACTGCAAGCTCCTTGAGGGCATACCCCTGTCTGCAGGTCCCCCACAGCTTATGTGCAGCTTCAATGAATCCAAGTTTAGACCTGGCCCTGTCTCCCCTAGCCAGGATCTCACAGCACCATTACAAATGAAGGCTGTGTTTCAGTCTTGTTTTGGGATAGTTGGTAAGTCTTAGAGGGTTGGTAGGGCAGTCAGCATACAGTGATTTCCCCTTCTAAGTGAACCGCATTATTAGCTTGTCAACCTCCACAGCACCCTTCAAGTTAAAAATAAAAAAGTGTTCCGAGCTTATTAACCCCCAGTGTTAGAAACTATATAGTTTCTGTAAGAAAGTGAGGTCTCATTTATAATTCATGAAATGGGTCAGTAGCCTCTCCCTCATTCTTGATCTATTGGATCATTACCTGGGTAAGTATCGTTACCTGCACCTGGACTGACCCAGAAGCTGTTCATGAGATGTTAAACTGAAGCTACCCAGGGGCGCCTGGGTGGCTCAGTTGATTAAGCGTTCGACTTCGGCTCAGGTCATGATCTCACGGGTTGTGAGTTTGAGCCCCGCATCCAGCTCTGTGCTCACAGCTCAGAGCCTATTTCAGATTCAGTGTCTCCCTTGCTCTCTGCCCCTCCCCCACTCATTCTCTCTCCTCTCTCTCTCTCTCTCTCTCTCTCTCTCTCTCTCTCTCTCTCTCTCCCCCCGCCTCTCTGTCTCAAGAGTAAACATTAAAAAATTGTTTTACACTTAAGTGATATGGACCATAGCCACACATGGTTGGAGCCTCTCTCTGTCTGGCAAGGTAGTTATTTATAGTGTTGTTGTTAATAGTTCACACTAAAAGCTAGATGTAGAATGAATAAATCAACAGTGATTAAATGCATGATGCATAAGTGCAGAGCGTCAGACCCTGGGGTCGTCTGTAACACTTCGGAGTTTGCATCTATAAGCAGGAACCAGTCTTACTAACAGTATTATCTATTGTTAGCGTCTTCTGGTGACTTTCACTAGCCACTTGGTATGCTTCTCCGAGTTGATGTTTGAAGAAACTTTTATTACCAATGGCTCTTAAAAAGCTTGATTGTAGGCGAAGTTCTGTGGAATATTCTAGAAGTAGTTTTTAGGTCAAATAAAAGAAATATTTAACAGACTTTGAAGTGAATAACCCTAATTTTGATAAGAATGCATTCATTGAACAAAGTCTGAGATTTGACAGGTGTGCTGGCTGCTTTATCTGCATATTTAGGTCATTAATATGTTGGTATTTTCTTACCTCAGTTTGCTAACCTGCTGAATGGGGAAACTCATAGTTCCTATTTCATAGGGTCCTTGTGAGAATGAACGAAGTCTCCTAACATGCAAAGTGTTTCAAGTACTACCAAGCATATAGAAAATACTCAAAATGTTAACTGAAAAAAGGAAATAAAGGACAAGGTTCCAGCTACCCTTTGAGGGGTAGAAGTCCTCATTCGGGGACTGTAGTTAAGGGAATATCCTTAACTTTATGACCTTACATCACATGCAAACTCATTCAACCACGATGTGTTCTTTAGAAGTTTTGTACATCATGGTGCCATAAGATTCTTTTTAAATGCCTTTTAAAAACATGTTAGCGGGGGTGCCTGTATGGCTCAGTCGGTTAAGTGTCCGACTTTGGCTCAGGTCATGATCTCACGGTTTGTGGGTTCGAGCCCCGCGTCGAGCTCTGTGCTGACAGCTCAGAGCCTGGAGCCCATTTTGGATTCTGTGTCTTCCTCTCTCTCTGACCCTCCCCTGCTCATGCTGTCTCTCTCTGTCTCTCTCTCAGAAATGAAGCATTAAAAAAAAAAATTAAAAAATTAAAAAAATGTTAGTGAAAGAGAAAACTAATCCTGTGGAATTTAAAAAATTTATTTTCCTTTCTTGTAAGTAATAACAAAAGGTTTTATTGAGCAACAGGGTGATGGTTTTGGTCTGTGGGTCTTTTCTTTGAGGAACAAACTTAATTTTCAAGTGGGTCTTAAAATTTAAGCCTCCATTAATTACATGTAGCTTTCTGATCCAAGACTGACCTTGAAGCACTAACTCAAAGAACATTTGATTTGATTTTCCTGTGGCAGTTCGGTGACATTAGACCTGTTGTCTTCATTGGTCTCTTTTCTTTAATCTCCAGTATCCTGCATATTTCTATTGTCCTTCTGATTACATGCTTTTGTGAGACAATTACCAACTGCGTGATCGCAGAAAGCATTACAAAACATGCCATGAGCTCTCTGTAGGTGATTCCTGCAGATTTATTAGAACTGCTTAATAGTTGAGAAGTTCGTATAGATTGCTTTTTGCTAGTTCAAAAACAGGGCCGGTGAGAGAGAAAGCTTGTGCAGCTAACCTGGCGTTGCCCTCGTATTGTGCCCGCGTAGGGAATCTGATAAGAGCAATTTCTCTTTCTTAAGGCCAATTAAGCCTTTACACTCGAAAACGACCAAGAAATTAAAGCCCGGTTTATAATCGGGACACAATACAGATAGTGGCACTTCTCTGAATTATCACTATGATTCCAGCAAGCAAAAATAAGAAACTACTTTAAATTCCTGTTATGTTAGATGCTGTGGCAGATTTGAATGGTGTTGACCATAATTCTCCATCTGTCTGCCTTAATTAGTTTTTGTATGGTGCATTTAATTGGGTTTCAGTCATTCCTTACAGAGTGCTAATCTGTTTGTCGGCAATGTCCCTGTTGCTACGCAGCTCTTCTTAAGTCTCTCTCAAAATGGCAGGCTTTCTGAAAATCAGATTTTTTTTTTTAGAATTAAAAAAAAAATTCTGAGGAATAAATTCCGAATGGCAGGTGCTTGAATGGCAGATCTGGGTTTGTATCTCCCCTGAGTTTGAATAGGGTCAGCCAAAGCACCGCGTAGTGCGTAGTAGATATTTAGATATCGAGTGAGTGGGTGAGTCAGTGAATGAATGAATGAATGAATGAATGAATCTCTATCCATAGTAATTTTCTTATCTGTCCCCTGGTTGATGTTGGGGAGCCATCAGCAGAAGCTGCCCAAGGAAATGCTGCTTAAGGACATACAGTCGGTCAGCCCACAGCTTTGCCTTCCTTCATTTGTTAACTTTGTTGCCAGGTTTCCCACGTTGACTGGCAGAAGATGCTTTCTTGCCATCTGCATGTGAAAAATGCTGTCTGGATATGAGAACTTTTCTGTCCCAGCATTTCAATGGCCTCTGAAGATGACAGGATCCTATTTGAAGTCAGGACGGTGTCAGAAGACCTAGGTTGTATGATGAGTAGAGCAGTAATCCCATCACCGAAGGGTTGCAGAGGTCAGGATGGTGGAACCTTCTCGATTCTTCTAGTTGCTCCCCTAGGCACGACGTACGAGGAATAGCTGCGTTGTGTTCGTGAAGTCCATGTGGCAGAAAAAGAAGCCGCAACATAGGCCTCATTAGTGCCATGCCCAACACTCCTGTCCATTGGCTTGGAGACATCGTTGATGGCCTCCAGTTACAAGTTGTTCTTCAGGATTTGGTTATTTCTGCTCAAATAGCAAAAATATTAATAGCCATGTAAAGCCAAGACTTGAACAAGGCATTCAGCAGGTACCTGCTGTACCTGTATGCCCCACATTGTGGAGTGCTCCAGGGAGCCCAGGTAGAAGGTCTTTATGAGGTACTTAAATATATCAGTTGCCGTGAATGAGACAGATATGAACACAAGATCTAGAATGGCATTAATGCTGATAAGTGTTCCAAACGTGATTCAGTGCTTTCTTTGGTCAAGCTGTTGTGCAAGAAAGAGATTTCATTATTCTGATCAATAGCGTTAAGCCCACCTCAGCTACATTCATCTAATTGATGCATATTTCAGCAGCTTCATTGTTTCTGTAGCAAAATTGTGCAAAGGTTAGACAATAGACAGCTGAAATTTTTTAAATCAAATTTAATTAACTTAATTGCACTCATTTCTGGGTGTATGTTTTCTTTTAACATTGACAGTTTTAAAGGACTTGAAAAAGAGTTGCTTGAATGTTTCCTTCCGTTGTGATTCCTAAACAAAAGATGGCAATTTAAAAATAGATTTCACCTATTTGCTGTTCATCTTCTGACTGTGGGTTTCTTCCAGCAAGTTAACAGATCTCTTTTATCTTTTATTTTCAAATGGGCTTTTTGTTAGTTGTTCCTTCTTTGGGCTGATTTCTCTGACATAGGATGTTACAAGTTCTGAAAACATCTCTGAGACGAAGATGAATGATTATTTGGGGTTAGGTATAAAGCTGGAGAAATGCAAGTCTATCATTATGCTGACAAATGGAACCAGATCCACTTCCAGTGTTTAACAGAGATGAGCCAATATTGACTTCTAGGCTACAAATTAGACCTTAAATTTTAGAACTGCAGTTTTAAAAAACAGATCTTTTATTCAAAGATTTTTTTAAATTAAAACAAAAAAATGTGTGGCTCCCTGGTAGTTGATAATTTCAGTAAATCATTATGTGATGTTTTGTGATTTTTGTCTGAAAAACCACGGTGGTTAATTTCCAAGTGCAGCCTTCCTAAGTCACCGAAATGAGAAAGTAGCTGTTTTCCTGTAACATAAGATGATTTACGTGTGTGTTCTTTGACAGCCGAAGAAGTCACGGATCTGAAGAGGCAAGCCGTTGAAGAGATGATGGATAGAATTAAAAAGGGAGTTCATCTTAGGCCAGTGAATCAGACGACCAGACCGAAGGCAAAGGTACGGAGTGACTAAATTCCCCCGCTCCCGTGATGTTTCCTTTCTCGAGTGTCAGCGTTCGAAGTTGGATGATGAAAGCTTCATTGGGACTGACTGTGAAATCTTAGGATGAGACTAACGTGTCATTAAAGCCTTTACTTTTACATAAGCATGTTTCAGGAGGACTCTGTTTGAGCCACCATTTACCTAAATCCCTGTAGAGAGAAAGTGGGGGTGCCTGGCTGGCCCAGTCAGTAGAGCAAGTGACTATTGATCCTGGGGTTGTGAGTTCGAACCCCACACTGGTTGTAGAGGTTACTTAAAAAAGAAAGTCACAGGGTGCTCTCCTCTGCTTGATCAGAACTGTTATACCAAACAAATAATTATTCTACCCTTTCTTGTCTTCAATTCCTGGTTCTTTTGTGTCATTCAACAAGTATTTATTGAGTATCTGCTCTGGGCCAGGTGCTGTTTCAGGCACTGGGGATAAAGCAATAAACAAAGGAGACAAAACTCCTTGCCTTCCTGAGGCTTCTGTTTTAGTGTGAGGAGGAGGGGGGCCGGGTGGGCAGGCAGTGTCACATGATAATGTCGGAACAGACCTAAGGCAACTTCTGAAAAACAATGAGGGTCATATGATTGTTTTTATTAATTCTACAAACCTGTTCCAGGCCACTCCGAGAAGAAAATTTTGTGGATATATGTATCATCAGCTGTCTTCCAGAGTAGACCATAGTGAATGCCAAGGCCTGCGCAAGCACCTAGAATCTAGCTCAGTGCCTCTGTCTCTTTGTAGGTGTGTCCCATTTCAACAGACCTAAGAATAGAAGTTCTTTTTAATTTTTTGTAAACATTTATGTATTTCTGAGAGTCAGAGTGTGAGCAGGGGAGGGGCAGAGAAAGAGGGAGACACAGAATCTGAAGCAGACTCCAGGCCCCAAGCTGTCAGCCCAGAGCCCGACGCGGGGCTCGAACCCACGAACTATGAGATCATGACCTGAACTGAAGTCGGACGCTTAGCTGATTGAGCCACCCAGGTGCCCCAAGAATAGAATTTTTGATATTTGTCTTGAGAAATGTGAGAGACATTTTTGTAGGGGGAGGGTTCCTCCCTATAAAAAAGCATCAACAGTTTGGATCTCTTTTCTTCTTCTTTTAAACTGAACTTTAAGGCTCCTTCTCCCTCTCACAGATGCCCCTGTTCACCTGTTTCTGTCGTTGCAAATCCTGCCGGGCCCCTCTCCCCCCCACTCCCGGGCTCGTCTCTCCCCGGAACGGGCAGAGAGCTAACCCTGTCCAACCCACAGGACTGTTGTCAGGCTCACACGGACGGAAGTGTGAAAACACTTGAAAGTGGGGGGATCTCAGTGGAATCCTTGAAACGAAACGAAACCATTTTTAAGACTCCCACGTCACAGCTATTTTGAAAAGAACAAGCCAGAGCAGACAGACTAGTTTCATGGCGTCCTAAAGCACCAAAACCAGTTTAGAGGAAAAAACGTCGAGCATGCGTTCAATCGTGAGCCTTTGGTGTGGCGGATGTCCCTTCATTCTCCGAGTGTCACTTTGTCCTTCTTGTTTCCTGCCCCGGCTCTTCCAGCGGTTACACATTAGTTAATGTGAGTGCAAAGTGGAGAGCAGCCGCCCAAGGATCAGTGGACGACTGAGTTTTCGGCCGGTAATCCTTGAATCGCGTAGATGTAGTGCCGAACGACCTGGGCAGTAAGCCTTGAAACGAGTTGTCGCTGCATGTGCCTTCGGTCACCCCCGCCCCCACCCCACCCCCGGGGCATCGGCGCTTTCCTGCAAGGTCACGAGCTTGCCCACCAGGCTTGCCTCCGAGGCCCCTGCCTTCCCGGGCAGCTGGAGTGGCACGTAGCCCCCGGGCCGCTTGCTCAGACGGCACAGCTTGTCACCCGGAACGGTTTACCCGCAGAGGTCAAGCCTGCCTTGACAATACTAATTTAACTGCATCTTTTCTAAATTCTTTGATGTTATTGTCGATACCATTGTGGTTATCATTAGTGTCTTAGAGCTTTTGACTGGCACTGATGACTGGCGCTGGTGGCATGGTATTTCCCAGGAGGCACAGGCTCTGAAAGTTGAATGTCTTGGTCTGATCTGTACACGAGCAGCAAACCTCTCTCCCTCCCTCTTCCTCCCTCTCCCCCCCTCCTCCCACCACCCCCTTCTGCCCTTCACCCTCTCTTGCTCCCCTCTTTCCCTCTCACTGTCCATTTTTTAAAAATGGAACGGGATCTTATTCTTTTATTAACTTTCCAGAGGAAAGGGTTATAGGTCGCTATTAATCACTTCCCATTTCTTGATGGAGAGAGATTAGCTTTCCTTCCTTCCCAGGAACCGGAGGCCGGGGATTCTCCAGCAGCCTTTGTCTTCATCTCCATCCTCTGTGAAGGGAAGTGGTACCCGGGAGGAGATCCCTGGTCTCAGAGAACCTTGTGCTGGGCTTTCCCTCCAAGGCGTTAGTGGAGGGATCCACAGAGATGGCGAGGGATTGAGGGGCGGGCGGATATTACCCAGAACTGCATTTCGAATCGCGTTCACCGTGTTGCCGGAAAAGCAGCCCTCTGAGGTCTCTTACTGCTTCGGTAGCCGGTGATGCTAATGATGCTAATGTTCTCCGGGGCGGCCAGGTTCTTCTTGGCCCATCCCCGCCCCGGATCCGTCCTGAAATCCCTGAAATCAGGACCTGCCGGCCCTCTGGAAGCCGGCCTCTGCCTGGAGCTGAGAGAGGTTTCTGCTCTGTCGCTTGCTTCCTGCTCTGTGCCGCTGCCTTCCTCGTCCTCACTCGCTGGCAGAGGTCTGGCGACGCGAGTGGACAACAGCTTAGTGTAAAAAGTTCTAAATACTTTGGAATTGAATCTTTGATCTCTAAATCTTTTCTCTGTGCGATGATAACGGGAAGTAACAAAATGGCATTTAGAAGATGTTAACTAAAGTCCTTTTTGCTTTGACTATTTCTCCTAATTGTTTAACTGCCACTTGGGACTACTAACAGGCCTAGTCTTTTTTCCCCAACCTTAAGACATAGACCTAATTTAAAACAAACACGCAAACAACAGATAGTCCGTATAAGTTGCCAGCATTTTGCCATGTAGAAATCTCTGTTTAGAATTTTAAAGCTCAATTGTTAATTGTGCTTTCTTTTTAAAATTGTAGCCGGAATCTTCAAAAGGCTCTGAGAGTGCAGTGAATGAGCTAAAAGGAATACTGGTAAGAATAGATCTTTGGTTTTATGATTTTTAGTTCATGGGGAAAATGAAAGGAGAATTTTTTTTTAAATCTATTTTTAGGAATGATTGGTTTTGATATGTTTCATTTTCATTCGCAATAACCCTCAGTTCTTTTTGCTAGTTTGCTTGACTGTGCTGTGGACGCCTCCATCGGGCATGCTGATATTTGTTGTGTATCACTACTCTGCTGTTTCTGTTCTAGAAATATGGTTACACTTGCACCAGAATCATTATTTCCTGTTCTTGCCCTCCAGTCCTTGCCTGACAGCTTCAAGGTGAAGTGACCAGATCTAAGGATCAGGGCATGCGCAGTCATAATGGAAACACAGCAGAGCCTCTTGCGTGGATAGTGCCCGATCTGGGTGCATGAATGTGGAGCCATGAGTGCCAGAATGCCAGAATGTAAATCTGAGCTCCTACCCAGATATCCAAACAGGTTAAGATCAGGGTCACGGTCTGCTTTTCCTCCCACTTTAAAAAAATTATCAGGGGATAAATTGGAGAAGAAAACAAAAGTCCCTTTCTTTATGTTAGCATTTTCATTTTCAAAAAGCAGTTCCTATCCGTTGGGAGAACAGGCCTCCAGCCCATCTCCGGCCAGTTTCCTTCTTTCCAAGCCTGAGCTTTCACCACCAGAATACATGAGTACTGCCCCGTCCGACACTTGTTCTCGGCGGGGAACGCCTCACTCCGAAAATGTATCAGACACTAAGGGCTCTATTCTCAGATCCCGTTACAGTCTCAGTCCCAGTTATTATGCACAGTGAGTCAACAGCCGTGGGGGCGGGGGTACAGAACTCATATTCCCGTGTTTGTTGTTACTGTGCTAATTACACATTGCGTGTAGACATCCACATAATTGTGGTAAACAAAATTATTTTCATCAAGCATGAAGCAGCAGACTTCAAATGGCTTAATTAGTTTGCTTTACTTTTAGGTGAGTGGCATTAGTGCTGAAGGGAGGTACAGCCTCACTCACAGTGGTGTTCCACCTACAGAGTAAAGTGTTAAGCCCATTGAAAAAGTACTGTGGTTATTATCTAATGGATTCTTTACTGAGAAAATCTGGTTATCCAGCGAGAACTCCCTACACTAGGCCCCTTTGTTGTTTCTGCATTAGAACGCTAATTCCTGTTCACGAAGATGCCAGAGAAGAGTTCTGATCCTTAGTGAGAGAGTAAACTACACTGCGGTTGACTGTTTAAAAATCAGGCTTATTGGGGTGCCTGGGTGGCTCAGTCAGCTAAGCATCCGACTTCGGCTCAGGTCATGATCTTGCGGTTCGTGGGTTCGAGCCCCGGGTCGGGCTCTGTGCTGACAGCCAGCTCAGAGCCTGGAGCCTGTTTCAGATTCTGTATCTCCCTCTCTCTCTGACCTTCCCCTGCTCGCCCTGTCTCTGTCTCTCTCTCTCTCAGAAATAAATAAAACATTTTTAAAAATTTAAAAATCAGGTTTATTTGAAAAAAAATTAGACATCTGTCCAAGGTACAGATGATATTTGATGAGCTCAGATATCCCACTCCTGATAATGCCGGATAGTAACAAATTTATTGAATTTTATTGCTCTTAAAGATCATGTTCACTATACAGTCACATTCGCTATAATTTTGTGCCACTTCAAGGCTCATGGAGTTTGAATTCTCTTTTTTGTAAAGTTGAAGGAACTCTGCGCACCACATGGTTTCTAAGTTAATTTCTGATTCTCAGGCGATGATGATAACATAAAGAGATCATTTAGACAGTCTTGGTACTTTTATTAGCTGAGCTTCTTGATCATTTCAGTTGAGAGTCACGTAGACATTTTCTTTTCTCCCCGAGTGTCTGCGTATTTCACGTTCACTCCCTCACTAGCTGAATCAGTCCCATTAGTCAGTGGATGGAGAAAAAAGTTTTGAGATTCAAAGATTAGAACTTGGGAAACAGAACCTTTCAGTGTCAGGTGTGACGAGAGGGTAGCTCACCACCAAATTTGGGGGAATTAATGCTGTTATCCAAATAAAGAAGAGGAGATGTTGTGAGAGAGAAACGCTTCCTTAAATGATATCCTTGCAGGGTGTGTATGTGTGTGTGTGTGTGTCCACAGACATATATGTTTTTCTTGAATTAACTCCAGCCTTTGGAAAAACCAAAGACTGTTCCTGACATTCAAACGATGTAATAGTTTCATGAGTTATTTTAGTTTATTTACTGATGGCCATACGTTTTTCAAATAATCTATTTACAAATGATACAGCTGGTAAGTTTTTAAAACTTGTAAGTGCATGATTTTGGAATAGTTTTTCCAATACATTTTTTTTCAAGTTTATCTTAATAGGATTTTGTTCCATTTTCTTTTTTTTTTTTTTAATGTTTTATTTATTTCTAGGAGAGAGAGAGAAGAGACAGCGTGAGCAGGGGAGGGTCAGAGAGAGAGGGAGTCACAGACTGAAACAGGCTCCAGGCTCTGAGCTGGCAGTCAGCACAGAGCCCGACGCGGGGCTCGAACCCATGAACCGCGAGATCATGACCTAAGTGAAAGTCGGACGCTTAACCAAATAAGCCACCCAGGCGCCCCATGTTCCATTTTTTTTTACCTTATCAGTGTTGGTCCTATTTTACTCTTTAACTCTTCGACGAGTAGGTGAAGTTCTGCACCGTTAACTGTTAAATAAACAAACCACATCATCCAATTCTTTAATTATAAAATAAGCTATTACAGTGTTCCACATAACGTGATTTTCCTTTGAGTATATTTATATGTGAATTTTTGCAATGAAAAGCAGAAAGAGATACTTCTTGGGAAGGGGGGAAGTATCATATGCTTGATTACAGTATGAGCCTTATTTTACATGTGTATTTTTAATGTGTATCTTCCACATCAGTCTTTAACTGAGCAGCTGATAGGGAAAGAAGAACATCTCCTAATCTTGTTAGTCACGCCCCAACCCCCCTCCACCCCCACCCCATCAGGCTGCTTTTCAGTGCCTTCACCCAGTTGGGGCAGAAACCTTTCTAAACAAAACATAGTAATAACCTATATCACATGAGATTTTTAACTACCTGATTTTACAAGCTGCTCTTTTTGTTTTATAGGCCAAAGAAGAAACATAAGTTAACCATTTTTAGCCAGTAGAATTCTTAGACTCTTCCAGGATGTTGGCAGGGGGCAGGAGCAGAATGACGGCTGCGGTGACGAAAGCCAGCCCCCTTGCTGGCCTTGGTGGGCAGAAGCTGCCCCTGGCCCTGGCGAGTTCGGCCAGACTTGAAGCTCTGATCTGCTCTGATGCAGAGATCATGGATCGCCTGGCATCCCCCTCCCCCGCCCCGCCAGGCCCGAACCCCAGCTAAGGAAGGCTATTTCAAAGAAA
Organism: Proteles cristata cristata; assembly: GCA_017311185.1. Taxonomy (NCBI): domain Eukaryota; kingdom Metazoa; phylum Chordata; class Mammalia; order Carnivora; family Hyaenidae; genus Proteles; species Proteles cristata. The sequence continues at coordinate 1,741,251 of JAESUZ010000548.1, read as the reverse complement.
TAGGGCATTTTTTATGAAAGAAAACGGGCCCCTGGTAACGGTGCTCTGCTGAATCCTTATGTACAAGGTGTGAAGCATGTCACCCAGCGCTCTGTGTCAATGTGTGAGTGGTGACGGGGCACAGATGGCCAGAGTCCTCCCTCTGTAACACGCGTCCCAGAGGAGCCGGGACGGGGAGCCACCACCTGGGTCTTCCTCTGTTGTCTTGAAAGTCAGTACCAAATTCAGCAGGCACACACCTTCGTGGCATCTCTTGTGTCTTTTGGTATCTTCTGGGCCCTGAACAATCACTACCTCCTCTGTTAGGAACGTGGGGTTGTCATGCCGGGCCCTCCCTCACTTCCCCATGTCATTATAACCTTGCCTCTTCCACGATGAAGTCAAGGTGTCTCAGGGCAGTGCTTCTTTGGTGATAGGCCACGGGAGAGCACCTTGTGCTTCCTTTGGTGGCCATGACACCGTGGCCACCCGTCGCAGAGCCAGGGTCATTGTGAAGACTCAGCCACACGTTTTCAGGGCCACAAGGATTTGGGCTCAGTGGCTCGTGGCTGCTGTATCAAGAAAACCTTCTAAGGTGAGTTCAATATACGCTTCTCTTCTCCACACGATGGATCCACACATATCTGCCTCTTACTCATCAATGTGCAAATACCTTCCCCGCCACCGAGTTTCAGAGTTAGCTCATCTTGTACTGTTCTTTTGATGTGAAAGCTAACATCTTGCATCCTCAGTAGCATCTTCTTAAATGATGCAACACTGTGTTGTTGAAGATATGCACCCGAGAAAAAGTGATATGTGTGTCTACGGCAAATTCATTCAGTTTTCCCAAGTCCACTCAAGTCCTGGTAATGCTTTGTTGATTTGATTTTTGTATTCTCTTGCATATTGTTATGAAGACATTAACCTTTTTGTTTTGTTTTTGTTTTGTTTTCACTTTAGGGGACACTTAACAAATCCACTAGTTCAAGAAGCTTAAAATCCCTTGCCACTGAACACAGTGAGACTGAGTTAGAGAGGATTTTGCGTCGCAGAAAGGTGACAGCAGAAGCAGATAGCAGTAGTAAGCTGGTTTCAATTCTCCACAACTCTCCTCTTAGAAACATTCTCCTTTGAGCCTCTTTTTAACACGAAATGCTCTTTTTTATAATGACTACATTTGTTTTTAATGTGAGTGAGAAGTATCGGATGGGCAAAGGTACTTACGGATCCCTCATAAGAACTGGCGTGTTTTTGTTTATCGGTGTGTTTGTAGATTGTGTATTTGGGGGTCATCAGGGTTTTAGAGGCCAGGCTTGCTTAACGCAAGATACGCAAGATACCAGGGTATGAAGATATCCAGGAAGGGCCTTCGCAACAGTGTAGCAAAAGGACAGACTCTGGAACCGGAGTCCCGTAAGCTTGCCCGTAAAGTGCTCAACTTCTCTGTGCCTCAGTTTCTTTATCTGTGAAATGAGGATAATAAAAGTGCTACCTCATAGGGTTATTCTAAGCACCAAGCACGTCCAGTATAGGAAGAGTGCCGAATAGCTCGCATGTGACAACAACGGCACAGGATAACCAGTAATGAGGGGAGTCGTTATGCCTCAGTTACAAATAAGCCTCATTTGTATCCTTCAGATCCATTCTGTTCACCGTCTCTGCCTGTGCATCAGGTGGATGACACAGCTCTGTCACCAACCAGAAACGACCCTCTGAGGGAAGCCGGAGCTCACAGGCTGCATTCATTCGCGTCATGGTATACACATGTGAGGCCTTGAGACTACCTGTGTGTGTCTTCGGTTTTTTCCATCAGCTCGGTCACATGAATGAGCAGAAATGTGTGCGAGGTTTTTCCCTTGTGGCCAGGAGGCTGGCTTAGAAAAACTGCTGCAGAGTAGAATTAACCAGCCACCATGGCTAATGGGCTGAACCTTTTAGGCTCCATTCCGTCAACTTCGTTTGGTCCATTGTAACAGTTTAAATTTGCATTGAGTCATGTTTACCAAGTTTAAGTTGCTAGAATGGGAAGGATTTGGGATTTTGATAATCAAGCTCTAGTTTCCACGTGGGGATTTTACTCAATTTAGTAAATTGGTTCCTTGAAAAAGCATCATAAAATACCAGCCAAACCTTTATTATTAAAAGGTGAAACTTGTTTTTCTCTTAAAAAACAAATTCAGCCATTCAGTGTTGAGTTTGGTCTGGAAATTCTGCTGTTAATATTCTGTAAGAATTCTCCCCTTGCCCCCACGCAGAACAACCCCCTCTCAGAAAAATTAAGGGATGCTGTGAGAGATTTTTTTTCTGAGAATTGCTTTATAAGCATTTACCAGCCTCCACCATGAATCGTTCTTCATTTTATGACAATCATTTCTTCCAACATTTCATCCTTGAAGTATTCCAAATAGCCATCATTATTTTTTAGGACTTGGTGGATCCCATTTTTGTTCTCAGTCATTTATATTTTGTATTTTGTTTCCATGGAAGCATTTTTACTTCTCTCGTGAACTTAGTCAAATGTGCTGTACTCTTTCAAAGTTAGTTTTCAGTGGGAGAAACAAACATTTTCATTGTAGTCAGTATGGGAATTTGAATATTTCAAAGATTGGACAACGAAAAGTAGGAACACATTATATAGGCATGTGAGAAGCTTTCATTTTTCTTAGTATATTCCACCAATATATATTCAATATATCACTTGAGAAATGTTGTAATAAGGCTTATATAAAATAGAATTATCAGTATTTGGGTAGAAAATCAAGAACTCTGTAATTGGCAGAGTGGAGAGGAATCCAGCTGAGGAGAGAGACTTATAAATGAGCAGAAATATTCTTTGAGCTCCCTAGTGACCAAAGCAAAAAAAAAAAAAAAAACAGCTATTGGGAGGAGGAAACAACTTAGAAACTCTATCATCTAGAAAAGAAATCATACATTTTTTCTTTTTAGATGGTACCAGTGTTTTTCTAGCATCAAACTGGAAGGGGTATTTAGCAAATAAATCTCTGTATGAGGGTTGTAGAACGACAAAGTGAAAATCCAAGAGGGGATCGTGAGGAGGGAATGAGAAGCTAAAGTTAGCACAGCTGCATGCCGTCTGCTGCATGGTGGGAGCACATCACAGAGATGAATTTGATCAGCTTATGGCTTCAGGTACACGTGAATCTTTTGAGAATCTTTCCTTTTGTACACAGGGGCTTATGGGAAGGCTAACGTAAGGTCACGGACTGGAGAGAGGAAGCATTCCAGGAACAGCAGGGGCAGCCCGAGTTTGCAGACCTCAGACCCCAGGATAGTCGGTCTCTCCCCCAGGGACGAGTGAGGCATCTTTTTCTTTAGAGTTTCCTCTCTCAGACCCCACCTGTACTTTCAAGACATGTGGCCTACTGAGCTGACCCTTCAAAGGGCAACAGGCGCCTCTTGGAAAACACTGGGCAGCTTCCACAGGATGCCGTGATAATAATGTTAAGCATTAGGTATTTTCCTTTATTTCTTTTCTTCTTCTTTTTTTTTTAATGTTTTATTTATTTCTAGGAGAGAGAGAGACCGCGTGAGCAGGGGAGGGTCCGAGAGAGACGGAGTCACAGACTCCGAAACAGGCTCCAGGCTCTGAGCCGGCAGGCAGCACAGAGCCCGACGCAGGGCTCGAACCCACGAACCGCGAGATCATGACCCAAGCGAAAGTCGGACGCTTAACCGACCAAGCCACCCAGGCGCCCCCCTTTATTTCTTTTCATACGTAAGGAAAACCGAGAGCCCTGGCCCAGCTCACCCACCCTCCCTGTTGGTAGTGCGTTTCACTTGCAGAAGCAGGAGGCATCCGTGTGTTGAGAAGCCCCTCTTGCTTTCCCACAAGGACGGCTTCAGCAGCTACGCAAGGGCAGAGGGGAGCGGCTCCGAAGCCAATCTTGAATTCACCTTCATATTTTTGTTTTCGGGATCTTTCTTGATCTTTCCACTCTTCTCTCTTCACTCACACACCCCGTGCACCTGGAGGCTTGTCACGGCTTGAATCGGGGTATTCAGTAACGTCACAAGCTTGGCTGCCCACATGGCATAGTGGAAATAAATGAGGAAGACAGACACCCGATGCTTTTTGGGAGCCGAGGCTCATCCTTAGACCGGAGGGGGTCTGTGTCTCCCCCAAAGCCATCGGAGGTGCAACAACGGAATGGGGAACAGTTTTGCAGCCGCCCTTTAGGGAGATTTTTCAGGTCACAACTTGGTTTTTGGAATTGATAGGTTATACTGTTGGAACACCTCAGGCACATTCGTGTGCAAATGTGAGAACAGAATCCCAGAGCTTAATATCAATGACCGGAAATTGGCTAGCGGCTCAGATTGTCCCCCGCTAGGACTTTCCATTTTAGGAGGTGATCTGACATTGCCCCAGGAAGAGGAGGCCCCTCCCGACTTTTGCCCTCTTTTCGGTGACAGCCCCAGGGTTGTCCTCTAGCTTAATTTTTAGAAACTCTAGTTTTATCTGTACATGTATGATTTGTAACATAAATCTCTTTGTTTTACGGAGATTTCTTCTGAGGTTTCCAGAAAGCCATGTTAGAATCTTTGAAGAAGGCTGGCTAGGATCGTATCTGTGTAACGAGGATAGGAAACAAATAGTGAGAGAACTCTGCTTCGGTGCCCAGGAGGTTTGGATTGGTACACCGATAATTTCGCGAACAGGCACGATTGTAGTCCTTTAATCCTGTCCCAAAGAGCAGAAGAATCCAAGAGGTGAACAGCCAGACTCTTTGCCACCTAATTTGTAGAATCCCGCGTCTGTATTTGAACAGGAAATAAATCCACTTACTTCTCAATCACATTAAAATGAAAAATGTTCATAAAAGCTGTTGAATGCTTGAGAAGCTTCCATGAGCCTTTTTAAAAGAGCCTTTGACATGGTTCCATTTGCTGTTTTAAGCGCAGAGCTGAGGTTTTTTTGGGGGGTGGGGGAGGAATTAACTCTTGAGAGGCCAGACAGTTCAAGTAGGGCTGTCAGAAAGGCACGCTCTGAGAAGGAAAGCGTTTGCACAGTTCCGGTATTAATAAGGACCCTGGTCAGCGAGAGAACCCTGGCCTGGGGGTTTGTGCTTTCTTCAAGGCCTGTGCATAATTCCTCAGCGTGGTCCTGGTGCCGTGAAAAGCAGCAGCACCACCCAAACAGAGCAGACTCCTAACAGGAACGTTTTAAAGCATGCTCTCAAAATCTTAACAAAATGTGGCCTCTCACTTCCAAAACTACTCAGGGACAATAGGTGTAATCCTGAGGGGTTTTCGGCTAATCTGTTTTTCAGCACCCTATCAACAAGCACTGCACAGAATTATTAAACTTGAGGTATGTGTTTGGTTTTAAGGTCCAACCGGGATATTAGCCACCTCAGAGTCCAAATCCATGCCAGTGTTGGCTTCTGTATCCAGTGTAACAAAAACAGCCTTGAACAAGAAAACTCTGGAGGCAGAATTCAACAGCCCGCCCCCCCCAACACCTGAGCCAGGTGAAGGGTCGTGTAAATTGGAAGGATGCACAAGTTCCAAGGTTACATTTCAGTAAGTAATGATGCTCTTTACTAAGTAAGTGTGTAGAAGAATCTGTGATGACTTAATTGTGTGTCCCTCTGCTCTCTTCTTCTTCAGAGAGATTTCTGTTGAGGTAGCCGATAACTACTCTTCTTCCTTCATTTGCTAAGCCAACTTGTGGGTCTAGGCTCCCCGCTCAGGGGTCTTATTTGGATCCAGGGCAGATCCGCGTCACGTCAGGAGAATCCCTTCCCCTAAGCTGGTTGGGTCATACGGTTCTTCTACACAGAGAACAGACCTCGATGACAGTTATTCAGCACCATGAGACACTTAATCATTCTTCCAGGGTTCAATGCTTGGGTCATCCCTCTTAATGGCTTCTGAGCAGTCAAGGAAGATACTAGATCTTCCAGGAGGTACTAGATCTTCACACGTACTTTGAAGGGGACATTTTTAGAGCCTTAAGTTCTGGTCCTCCATCAAAGAGGTGGCTTAGGACGGCTCTCTATCGAGAGCGCAGAGATCCCGTGTAAAGAAAGATCTCTGCAGACTTGCTCTGAAAGTAGCACTTGGTCAAAGAGTGAATCTTGCTGTTGGAATGTGTTTCGGACAAATCCGGTGGAGGGCCAGTTTGTGTTACACGGAGGCAAGCTCTTCTCAGAATTCCTCTAGTTTTGCCATTAGTTCTCTTGCCAGACTGTCAGCTGGTTTGCACCTGAGGAGGAGGAAGAGGTGAGACAGATCAGGTCAGCCGAATATTGTAATCATGGTTAATTAAAACCTCTGATTTTCTGTTCTATCAGGAGAGAAGGAACCCTTTTTTTGTAACTGTACCTGTCTTGGTGTAAAAGGTGAAGCCTGGATAAACGAAGTTGAAATTCAATTTAGGTCTATTTTTGCCAACTGGTATTTTCTTCCACTCTTACATTGCTCTCACTGGGCACAATGAACTCCCCCGCCTTTTGGAATGAATGGCCTTCTTTGCTGATTTACAGTTTTATCTCATTTCATTGTGTTTAATTAAAAGCACGCTTTCTCCTGTGGTCGTGTGTTTCTTTTCTTTTGACTGGAATCGTTTGAACTATTCCAACAGAAAGATGATCTATATTCATTCTTCATCTTTCCTATTAAATTTGTTTAACACCTAATTTGACATCAACCGTCTGGCCGCATCTGAACCGATATCCAGACACAAAAGCAATTTGGCCGAGACAGGTTAGTTGCTGAGAAATGGCTCAACGTGCGCGTATAGATTTTTTTTCCTCCTTTACCGTCTTAATACAGATAATCTTAATCAGAAAATACTGCAACTCCTTCCTCCTTTTGTCTGTCTTTTATTCTCCAAAAGTAAGTGGAAATTACATTTCCAAGAAAGGAAATGAAATAATTGCAGGCCCAAGGTCTGCAAAATGTGTGTTGAATTGACAGTGAAAAGGATCCGTGTGTTGACAGACACAGTTGTTAGATGCCATAAAGCCCTAAGTGAAGCTCAATTTATTTCTCATCTTGCTTGTTCAATGACTGCTTAAGAGACACATTTCAATTTAATTTAGCTACTTAAAGCGCTAATACAAATACTCTGTGCTGCTGTATTAACTTTTAAACTTTGTAACCTAACGCTTGATTATTCAGTTCTTGACATTCTTTAGCTGAAATAACTAATGCCATGTATTTTCATATTGACAGTCATTTAGCAAAGAAGAGCGCCTTTCTGCAAAATCTGTTTCTTAAGTATAATTAGGCTCTCCGAACGAATCTGAGGATTTTGCGTATGTACATGGTAATTATTCACTTTGCAGACAGGCACACTTCATTTATGCTTAAAGTTAGTTGTTTTTTTTTTTTAATGAGCGAAAGAAGTTTAACTTAATGTAGTTGCATGTAAGCTTTAAAAGCAAAACTCATGCGATTTATCAGGATTCCTGGAAACTGGTGTAGCAGCTAGGAATGAGAAGGGTTGTTTTCAAGGCTGTTTTGGTCTGGCTTTGACTAGTAAGTTTGCTCTGTTATCCCAATCATAAGGTAGAGGCAGGTCTCATCTCACAGACCCACGTTGTCAAAGCACATTGGGAAATCCGATCACCAGTCCAAAAGTGAAGTCCAAAACTGTCTCTACTCTAATTATTGCATTTGTATTTTGATCCGTGGCCACACCACCATGGTGTTTCAGCCTAATGGCGTTTTCCATTCTTGACAGGGAGTCGAGGTCAAGGGAGGAAAACAATCACAGTATCTTTTAATACATACGTTTTCTCTTTCTCTCTCACCCCTACACACTCTCTGTTCCTACCACCTTGACCCCTCTGCCTTGCCTGTCCTTTCCCAGTGGCTGCCTGCCACACTGTCTCATCTCTGTCATTCCTTTGCTCTAATGTCATCTTTTCAGTAAGGCCTACCCTGACCACCCAATTTCAGATCGTACCTCCTATTCCTCTAAACTCTGATTCCCTTCGCCCTCCTCCATTCTTCCCATGCTAGAAAGTCAGCTCCATGAAGGTAGGAGGTTTTGCTTTTTTTCTTTTCTTTTTTTTGGTCTGTCCACTGGTATATCTCCAACACCTGGGAAAATTCTGGAAATTCTGTCTATACCTGTTGAATAAAAGAACAAATGAGTCCATTTTTAATATCACTAAAATAGCAGACTATCCATTAACTAAGATATTCACTTAACCATCATTTCCCATACTCAGCAGCCCGACGAGCGCACGGGCTAGAGATTAGAGATTTTTTTTTAAATGTTTTATTTATTTTTGAGAGAGAGAGATACAGCATGATCAGGGGAGGGTCAGAGAGAGAGGGAGTCACAGAATCGAAGACAGGCTCCAGTCTCTGAACTAGCCATCAGCACAGAGCCCAACGCAGGGCTCAAACCCACGAACTGAGATCATGACCTGAGCTGAAGTCAGATGCTTAACTGACTGAGCCACCCAGGTGCCCTGAGATTTTTGTTTTTCTATGGTTGGCTTCTTTGCTTTGTTAATTTTTTTTTGTGTTTTTTTTTTTTTTTATTGCTCAGGGGTCATTTCCAGTCAGCTCAGTCTTATATAACTTCTGTATCTTCATACTTACATTAGATAAAGTTCTCAGAGCCAATAGCATATGCAGTTATAAAAGTCAGCTTTGCTCACTGCTGTGGCCTCAGGTGGACAGGAAAGATTGCAAACCTACTAAGAAAGGTTTGAAAAGAATAGAAACAAAGGTGTTTTCTGCTGAAGATCTGCACTTAATCAGAAAATTATAACACCAAGCTATCCCTGGAAAGTTTTTTTCTTTCAATAAATTTCTCAAGTCAACATATGTGTGTGCTCCAAATAATAGAGTATCTCGAGTCTAGTAAATTATAGTGCCAGAAATATATGGATTTATTTCCTAGGGCCTTATGAGATGGCAAGAGATATCTTTAATACTTAGTTGCAAGGATTAATTAAAATTAACATTCTTGTCACCAGCCTAAGCAAAGCAAGGGTTTTTTGTTATTTTTAAGAAAAAAGAAGAAAAAGAAAGGAAAAGATAATCAAGACTTAGAGAGGCCTTATTATTTCTATTTTAGTAATAGCTTTAGAAATATTTGTGTCCTGTTAATTACTTCTAATAAGTATATACTATCTAATAATTTTATTATCTTAAATCTAATAGCAAATTAGAGTTTCATTAATTCTGATCACTTCTTTTTTTAAAAATTTTTAATGTTTATTTTTTGAGAGAGAAAGAGTGCAAGTGGGGAAGGAGAAGAAAGGTTGGGGGGACACAGAATCTGAAACAGGCTCCAGGTTCTGAGCTGTCAGCACAGAGCCCGACGCGGGCCTCAATCCCATGAACCGCGAGATCATGAACTGAGCCTAAGTCGGACAGTCAACCAACTCAGTCACCCAGGCGCCCCAATTCTGATTACTTCTAATTCAGACAGAAATAATAATCATAATAATCTCCCTTTCTGCTATGAGGAGGAAGAAATGGGCCAAGCAAAATGAATAATTAAGGAATGCATACATACATAAATACACAACCAACTAGCAAACCTGATTTTTGTTTTCATGCTCTTTTCTGTTGACAGAGAGTAATCTGACTATGAAAAGTGTAGTAAGACTCATTGATTCAAGCTAATCCATGGGTGGGATGGTCAATATAAAATAGAATTCCAAATTATAGATTTTTTCAAAGGTAACTGTTTTATTACCTTCAGGCAGCTACAATACCTGGAAACAGGCTGAGTGTTTCACAGGCTCAGAAAGACGAGAATGGTTTGTACTTCCACTTGGAGAAGCCTGTAGACCGGGGAGGGCTATAGCAGGCAAGCGCCGTGTGATCAGTTTCGCAAGCCTGTGCCTTTCCGCGTGTGCACTGGGTGGCAAGCAGCGTCAAGTTGTTGCCAGAACTGGAGTGCGACTGGGTTTGCCCTCTGTGATCTTTAGTTATTGAGCCCATGGTCCTGTTTCTACATGTCTGTAGAATGAGGGTAATAACCCCCACCTTGTAGGGCTGTGTGGACTTAGACGATATATGGAAAGCATTTCAGTAAATTCTTCTCCTGTCTTACATTAAGATTGTAATGCTGGGCCACTGCTGCATAATCAAGGACCAGAGTTGAGTTCAGAGCTTAGACACCGGACACCTGCGTTATTGACTGGGCCACATTTCCTTGGACGGGTCCTGTAACCTGTCCGTTTTGTTTTCTTACTGTTTTGTGTTTTCTTATCTAAAATCGAGGCAAGTAGATCAGGCACTCTCCAGAGCTCTCCGAAAGCTCCACAACTTCCATAATTCCTCACAAATGTGGTTGGCTTGGCAAAGATGTTCACAGTTAAGGAACAGGAAGTAAGCACGCATTTTCTGCCTGCGACATGTCCCTCAATACAGAATTACAGTAAAACACACAAACCCAAGATTGTAAAATAATTTTTCAACTACCTTACCAGAACTTACAAACCCAAATCAGAATGATTGTTACCGTTCAGAGAAGTGCTCTGGGGCCTCTGCATCCTCACCTGAACCCTGTGGCTGTTGCTCCAGGTGCTTTCAGACCTGCCTGGGTTAGAGGCACCTGGTCACACAGGAGAGAAGTTGTACAGCTGGTCCTGAGGGAGAATGAGTGCCAGCGTTTAATGTGGGCAAAACCTGATAGGGGCTACTTTAATCTCCATTGTATGTTCAGTATATGTCTCCAAATGACCCTGGCTTTTGAAACTGGATTCAATTTTTAGAAATAGCCATCAGTTTGCCACAATTGCAGGTGTACACATATATTTTTAAATTTTTTAATGTTTATTCATTTTTGAGAGTCAGAGACAGCATGAACAGGAGAGGGGCAGAGAGGGAGGGTGATACAGAATCTGAAATAGGCTCCAGGCTCCGAGCTGTCAGCACAGAGGCTGATGCGGGGCTTGAACTCACAAACAATGAGATCATGACCTGAGACGAAGTCAGACGGACAGTCAACCGACTGAGCTACCCAGGCGCCCCGCACATGTATATATTTTTATTGTGACACAGTGTACGTATGGGTGAAGTTGTCTTCCATTTAGTCCTGTTGGAAGGCCCTGAAACATATTAGCTCTATTATCAAAGAGTCCAGGAGTCTGAGGCTCTTGACTGATACAGGTGAAGTAAGTTGGGAAAACACGTTGGGGGTGAAAGCCTGCAACATTCCATTGTATATGTCTTTTTCTCTTTTTTTTGGTTAATATTTTTTATTATTCTTTGTAACATGCATTATATTTAATATATATATTCATGGTATAATCGTCTCTGTCCAAGAGAAGTACTTTAATTGCTGCAGTCAGGATATATATGTTGATTATAGACAAGGCCGTGGGTAATGGCACCAGTTTCCACTTTAGAGGCTCTGGACTTTGGAATTTGCTTCCATGAGGTTTCGCTGTGGTTACTGTATTTCACTGACTATTAAGCCATATATTTTCATGTGTTATTTTAATTCTTCCAAGTGTACAGATTGGACCGATCTCCATTTTACAGATGAAAAACCTGAGGCTTGGGGAGGCAAACACTTGGCCCAGATTTCCGTTCCTAATTGAGAGTCAGGTCAGATTTCATTTGAGCCTGTTTCGTATCCAACTCCAGAGCCCATGCTTTTGAACTATAGCCTGCTGTGTACAGTGTGTGGGGAGCTTGAAGAGCGGAGGGAAGAAACTGGCTAGACGATCGTGTTCTATTGGCAGCAGTGATTCTGCAGCTTAACCACTCCACTGACCCGGTGATACTCACATCCTGCCACTTTGACACCACACACTCTTAGGTAGTTCGTCATTTCCCCCCACCCCTTCCTAAGGCTAACCTAGTCAATTACAATACCTCTTCCCAAGGGAAGAAAGTGTTAGCCATTAAAACATTTCCGAAAAGGGGAGCCAGTCTGAATTTGCACAAAGACTTAAAGAGTCGTTGAAAAGAAATCATTTTAATGTTTTTTTGTGTCAAATGCCCAGTAAGGAGGCAAGCTTCACAACTTTTGCAGATTACCATGTCAAAAAACCATCCTAAGCTGCTTTAGCTTTTGGCATCAATTTCACTGATACATTTTTTATTTTTTGACATTTTTAGACATTTTGAGGAATTATGTATCCCCAGGGAGTCAAAAATCTTGAAAGTTATCTGACTCTAATTGTTGGGTTAGAAAGGTACTTTACTAAATGGTAATAGGGTAATATGAAGATGAGTCACTGTGAATCCAGTTGTTTCAAAAACATGCAGTCTATAGCCCAAAATAAATTTTGTTCAGTTTATGCTATACCTTGTTGAGACAACTCCATCTTTGGTCACTCACTGGTTGGCTCCTTTGAGTTTGTGCCGAAGTGTCCATTGGATGTCATGCTTTTAGGGCGTCCCTGTTGTAAAGAGAGGCAGGACAAATGAGCCTCCAGTATGGTCAAAGAGGTGAGCGGATCGTAAAGAAGAGTTTTGCATCGCAGTCAGGCAGAAGCCCGGCATGAGATCTTGTGTTCTTGCTGTCTTGTCTCTCTGTCTTTGAAGAATCTCATCTACTGGTGGCCCTGCCCCTCTGCGTCGAGCTTTTATTCATCCACATTCACTTTTCCTGTTCGTCACTTTCAGAAAGGTGAATGTCCTGACACTTAAAACCAAACAAGGCAGTCAACCTCAAAGATGCTTTTTCATTTCATGTAGTTATTTCTGCACAACCTTGATTCAGAGGGGAGAACCCATGTGAGCGTGAACTCAGGTTCCACTGTGCCTGGTGTGCTTCGTAGTGATTCCGTAGCTGGGTCTTCATGTCTCGGCCCTCATTCTCAAAGCTACCGTTCAAACCACAACTGCCCGAGACTCTTCCAGTTAATGCTTCTCTCACTCATTGTTCTTCTTTTCAACCCCAAGTCTCCCCCAATAGTCCAAGCTTTATCAAGCTCTTCTACTCTTTAGCCACCAGGCAGGCAGTTAGCTTCCCTTTTTTGTTCGGGAGGCCAAAACAGGCCACGCTGTGCCCTACATGAATTGAAAACACAAAAGCCCCATGTAGCAGTGACCAGAGTTCAGTTTCAGCAGAAAAATGTCCGTTTCCAATGAAACCGTTTTTATTGTAATTTGCATTTAATTTCTAGATCTGCGGTGGCTCTAAATATGTGTGTCTTTTGTCCCCACACAGATTTATTTTTGTAAGAGTTCATCTTGTTTGAGCCATTAACCAAATAGCAAAGGGTAGGTGGTAAAAGATAAATTTTAGCTGTCTCTTGGTTAGTGTGATCTGTCAGCCATTTCTATGAAAGAAAAAAAAATCTAATTGCCTTTCAGGTTTTGCATTAAAAGTAAGATTGATTTTATCATCATTTGACCCCTAACCGTTGGCCTCTGCAGTTTTATGTCATTATTTCCAGTGTAAAACTAATGGAGAAAAATGAAGTTGAAAAGTGCCACTCTTTTGGATTGGAGCTGGAAAATCCGAGCTTTTGAAATCTGTTCCCAAATAGAAATTGAGAGTCTTCCTTTTAGGGAACCTTGGCATGAAGTTCTTCTCTCAAATATTGATCTCAGCTGGAATTTAATTTGGTTGGTCATAGAGGCTTGGGTCGACATTTTGTTCAAACGGAAAGTAGAGAAGTTCTTTCAGTCCCCGCTTCACCATTGCCTCATCTCCTCCTCTTTCTCGCTCTTCTTTTGTGTCTTTGCGCGTGTGCGTGCGTGTGTGTACGTGCGTATGTGTGTGTGCGAGTGGTGTGGGGCGGGGAGGGGGGGACGGAGGGCCCCTTCCCTGTACTTTGTAAACCTTCGCTTCTGAGCAGAGACCACTGGCCAGCAGCAGGAACTGCCTCGAAGTTACTGCTTCATCTGATGCGTTTACACAATGAAAGGATTTGCTGTGCCCTCAACTGTAATCTTAGTGCTGTCGAATTGTGTACTCGCGCTGCGGGAGGCTGCTCTGCTCGGCAAGGCACTGCCACAAAGGTCCTCCTTGTGTGCCTGTCCAGCGGTAATTAAGCCTCAACAACGAAATTAGCAGAACAACTGGATGTTCTGGAAGTGGAGATCCCCTCACTTCGTGTTCTTGTCTCCCCGCCCCCCGCCCTGGGGTTGCCCTGTGAACGGGCCAGAGGGCCACCGGCCACCGTCAGCATCGTCTTACAAGTGCTCTGACTTGCTCTGCTGACAACAACTTCTTCCAGGTTAATGTGGAGGCTGCGTTACCTCTAGTGTTAAAATTCTGAGTAAATCTCAGAATGACTGTTGAAATGCCCCTGAGCCCTTCTCAGTTCTCCCAGAGAATTAATGGCATCCTAACACTTGCCTCCAGTTGCAAACACATGTGATTATAAGAGACTTAGCGTAAAATACATCGTGTCTGCACAGAGGACCAAATTGCCTTTGGTGCTTTGCAGTTTTTTTTAAAGCATCCTTCAGTAGTCTCTGCAGTGTGTGTGTTTCCTTTTATTTGCGATGGTGGTGCCGAGGGGAGGTGTTTAATTTCTTCAAATAGAAGTAGCCAACTAAAAGTTAAATGCAATTTCAGACCTAAGGATATATTGACCTGACTTCTGAAACCTGATAAACACATTTCATTTGAAATATGCCTTGTCACAGAACTACGAAAAGTAGCACTGTGACTTCTCATCTTAGAAGAGAGCTCAACGTATATAATGTGATAAATTTAAAGAAAAGTATTTTAAAAATTAAAATTATCATTCTGCACCCCTAGAAAAATGCAAGCATTTTATGCAGCAATGCATTTTAATCATTTTGAGGAGCCAGTGGTATATATGGTGAATTTTGTAGAAGGCTTTAGGTCTCTTAAATAAGAGACTTCTTTTAAGTAAGATTCACTGTTAATAGCTGGGATCAAGAATGGATTTTTCGTGGTGACTTAAAGTTGTGGAAAATTACGAGAAGCTTAAAAAGTAGCCCAAAAAAGTAGCACACACACTTGAGAATCTTTGAGCTGAAATCAGTCTTGGGTCACATTTTATCAGTGTCGATTCTGCTGGTGAGAACAGCCCGGTTACCTGAGCCTCCCTGGGCCCAGGGCATTTCGGGATCTGTGAAAGTCCACGGTCCAGCTCACGTTAGGATTAAAAGAAGTGGGACGGGTCTTCATACAAGCACCCACGGTCTGGGTTGGAACTCGAGCCCCCATATGCCCGCACTGTGTTTACTCCATTGAGGAAAATATGGCTCCGTGTGGTCGGGGACATCTTTGCCCAGCCATTGTTACTTCTGCTAAGAAGGAATTCTTGTTCATCTTTAGGGCAATCAGCAATCTAGAAGCTGATGCCAGATTTTCACCCCCATGGTGCTATTCTGTTGTGTAGCGTTTTAAAAGTATAGTTTAAAATTATATCTACTTTTGCATAGGTAGCAGCTGATCCAAATCGAAAAACTATTCTTTGAGCTAACATGGAGTTTTGAAAAGTACACAAAGCCGAAAGAATTCAGCTTTGTTCTACCTTCGTTACATTTGAACGTATTCGAATTGATAATAAAAACAGTCTCGCCTTATATTTGAAACCATTCTGGGAGATTTAGGACAAGCGTACTAAAATCCCCTGACAAATAGGGTATCTGCAAGAAACGAAACTATAAGTAAAGCCGCTCCCGCTCACTGCCGCAGCAACTGTATGAAGGGCTTCAGACACAAAGTAAGACTTCTTATTTTTACACACTCCCGGGAAAATAGAAAGCTGACTTCCTCTCTGGAGTTTTCCCAGGAAACTACTTTATAAAGACAAATTTAAATCTTTCCGTCTTCTGTCCTTGGAGGTGGTAAATACGGTCGCAGCTTTATTCATTTTTATTGTAAACGCAGGGGAGTTCAGACCGTCCGGCTGTGCGTCATTTTTTGGACGGCTGCCATGGACTAATGCAGACGTCCCACCGGGAGACCAGAGAAGAACTAGACTTTGATTCACCAGATTGTGTTAAATAGTCCAGCTGTTGCGATTTGAAAGATAGTTACCTCAGAAGTGAAATAGAAATGAACTTGGCATTTATGCCTGAAACCATTTTTATACTGTTTGGCAATCAGCTTTTCAGAGGTAGCATTTTATAAAATAACTCTCACCGCTTTCAAAGTTTCATTCACTGTAATGTTCAAAATGTCCCACCTTTATATTATCAGTAAAATTAAGCTTGAGTGATATGCAGAATTTGCATGAAATAACCATTTCCCCCTTCATTTCATGAGCTTTGATTGTATTCAATTGAGCTCAGAACCACATCTATTAGGGCTCTTTTGGGCATTAGTTAATTTGAATTGCTGCCGAAATGTTAGCTAGAATGTTGTTGAATATAATTGGAACATGGAAAGTTGATTTTGAAAGGAATTTCATTGAATGCAAACAATGATGTGCTTTTTAAAAATTAGAATGCTGTTCTTTCGTCTCTTGTAACACAGTCTGAGAAATCAGAGTCCCTTTATAGAAGTTCATTTTGGCAACGCTGTTTACAGTCGTTCAGGTTCTTGTGGTACCAGTGTGGTGTGGAGTCAGGTCTTTCCTCTGACTAGCAAGTGGCCCCCACATGGCCCAGCCCCACATTCTGGTTCTCTCCTAGTTGGGGAAGAGCAGCTGCTTTCTAAAAGGGCACCCAAGCCACATGCAGTCGGGCACCAGGCTTCGCCTTCACTCAGGGGTACAGATTGCTACATTGTCTCTTAGCTTTTATGTTGCTTTTCAGTTTTTCTTTTTGTCTTGAAATAGCTCTTGAGCAGACCATCTAAAATGACCCGTGAAAATATTTTGGATGGATCATAAATGACTACCAAGTATGTTGTGGTAAGAAAAAGAATACTGGCCAGGAAATCCGGATTCCAAGATTTTAATCCTGTGTCTGATGGTAACAAGTTACGTGTCCTTGAACAAATCACTTAACACACTATTCTTTTATGTCTTCACAAATGAAAAGGTTGGACTAGTTCATGTCCATAATGCCTTTCAGCCTGAACATCACATGATTTTAGTCTTACTTTTTTTGTACCTATACAATGGAAGTGTTACTTGGAGATTTTGTAGCATACGGGAGAAAGTCTGTTATACTTTTCATGAGTACTTAGTTTTAATTTCTTTTTTTATGGTCCTTGCCCTTGGATGAAGAATTAAAACAGAAAAAGTGAGGAGAATAATAGTATACTACAATTCCTATTGGGTCGTTATCTTTGAGCCATTGAACCTTTCTTTCCTTTAAGGAAGAGGCTTTTTTTTTTTTTTTAAGGTTTTTTTATTTATTGTGAGAGAGAGAGAATCCCAAGCAAGTTCCACATCAACGCGGAGCCCCACATGGGGCTTGAGCTCATGACCACGAAATCGTGACCTGAGCCCAAATCAAAAGTCAGACACTTAACTGAGCCACCCAGGTGCCGCTATCTTAGGGAGAAGCTTGGACTTGCTAGAACTTGCCATTGTGTCCACCTAGAACAAGAGCCTGGTTTCTTGGCACTGCTACTGACAACATGCTGGCTCTTCCCAGGAGATGGAGACGGAGCTAGAATGAAACTGTAGTGGAAGGTCCCTCATTCCAGAAGGAGTCCTGGGCAGCTCCCCCTTGGGAACCAGGAATAGACCTAATGTGTCAAACCCAGAGGAGCCACCAATCACAAAGGGAAAAAAGGCAAAGGGTAGCTTGAAGGGACAGACTAAAAGATACACCTCAACACAGGGATTCAGAGAAAAAGAAATCAGTAAATGTGCCCAAATTAGCCCGTGGCATCATCATCCTGTTTCTGAGAGAAGACGCCTTTGGTGAGCAGCATGGCCTGGAAAGGAAAGGGGAGAAAGCTCCTGCTTCTTGTACGGCCTCTGCCGCCAATGGACTCTGTACTTGTAGGCTGGGTTCTCTCCTCCAAACCTCATTTGTCTCATCTGGTAAAGGATCAGTTGGACCAGATGCCTGCCTGCCATTGCACCTTTTAGCCTTTGGGATTCCTAGTCAGTGGTCATTATCCTTGAGAACTCAGTTACTCTGACTCGATGCACAGATTCAGAGAAATTGCCCATCGTGCCAACTGCAGCGATGGCCCCCGGAATCCTCACGTTGTAGCCCACTGGTGACTTAATAATAAATTAATCTGCAGTTGAGACGCTAAGACAATTCCAGGCTGGTTTCATCCCGGCCACACAAGGCTTCTGAGTTTTCAGTTCGGTTGACATGCCCTTACTTGCTGTTGCGGAAGCCAGAGAGCATTTCCTGGAAGTTTCCACCTCCAGCTGATGTGAGAAGCTTTTTTTTTTTTAGGGTGCATTCATCACCCCTTCACCACAGTCACACACGGGCATGAAAACATCCATGGTAGTTCTGCAGAAGGGCTGAAGGTCAGTGTGGACTGACGGAAGCTTGCTCGCCTAGGAAGGGGTGAAGCTTCCTCTGTGGGCCTCGAGCAGACGTGCTGGCTCATGGAGTGGCGGGCTCACCCCCAAGGTGGCGGAGCCAGACACGTGATTGACCTGCTTGGACCAGAACAGCCGAGCGGGCCTGGAGCTTCATTTCCTAGAATTCCCTTGCCAGTTTGTTTCCAGGCTAAATTTGCATGAGCTTTAGAAGACAGACATGACATTGTCATTTCGGTTTTGTTTTGAAGGCTCTGAAGGCCCACGGAGGGCAGGCGCTGTGACACTCCAGGTGCAGGGTCCCCTAGTTAGCATGTGGTGGCAGCTGGTCCCCGGTTTTCCCCGCGGCCCCCAGCTCCTCCTTTTGAACCAGGTGTGCGTGCAGCTCCTGCATCATGGGTTTGGAGACTGAAAGAGATAAAGCTCCGGTTTGTCCTCAGTCTCTTGCCACTTTTCACCCATGTTCCTTTTCAGCCGCCAGAAGTGCCGGCTTCAGGTCCAGCGTCGGACGCAGAGGCCACGGACTTACCCAGGTGGCCTCCCTCTCCGCTGCCTGAAGCCTCATTCCAGTCGGGAATCCTGTGGGTCTCTCTCACGGTGGCTCTGCTCCTGGGACAGCGCCCTAGTGGGCGGTCTTTCACGTGCTGTCAGGGTCAGGGTCAAACCAGGTACTGCCAGGGAAACCACACCCCCAGCTGCTCCCCGAAGCATAGTCACAGCCGTCCTGAGAAGTGGGTGTGTGGCCCAGGTTAGCGCCAAGTGTCATGGTGTTTCCTGACGACCCGGGTGTGGTCGAGGCCGAAGCAGAGGAACATGTCCTCAGTGTAGCAGGGCTTTCCTCTGCCCCCTGGTCATCCCTGTGCTCTTGGCACTGACACAGAAGACCGGGCTTGTGTGTTAGTCACTTGTCAGCAGTGACCAAGTCACACAGTCTACCTGGGAGGCCAGACGGAGTGGATTTCAGACATTAGGACCAATTTCACAGTGCTGGTCAGAAAGTGGTAAGACCATGGTCGTTGGGCTCCAGGGTGCGCTACCTGGGCACCCGTGCTGGCCCAGAGCTGACGGGCTGCTTTGTGTCTGTAGTCGGGCGTCTGTCTGTTCTGCTGCTGCCATTGTGTAAGAGAGACCTCGGGCTGGCTCAGGCCCAAGTGAGGGTCTCTGAGCCTCTTTCCTTTCATGAGTATTCACTCGTTTATTTACGCCCCGAGTGGACGCAAGCTGGGTGCCGGGGCAGAACTGGACGGAGCTGAGGGATCCCTGTTTCGTGCATGCTTTCATCTCACCTGGAGAGATA
Source organism: Proteles cristata cristata (assembly GCA_017311185.1). NCBI lineage: Eukaryota > Metazoa > Chordata > Mammalia > Carnivora > Hyaenidae > Proteles > Proteles cristata. Next base: position 1,721,685 of record JAESUZ010000548.1, on the reverse strand, counting down.
GACGTTACGCAGCTCGTGACACTGCGTTTCGTTACGAGTGTGGCAAGTCCAATGGGAGAAGGAGGGGGCCAGGGCCTGTCTCCCCAGCTGCAGGGCTCAGGGCGTCGCAGCGTCAGCTCCTGCGAGGAGGTTCTCGAGTTGTGGCCTCTCCAGAGGTGCGATGGGGGCGCTGGTGGTGCTTGACATCATAGCTTTGCCAGGACCACCCCTGTCCCGCCTCCTGCACGCCCCTCAGCCTCAGGCCCAGGGCAGCAGCCTTCACATGGTGGCCTCTGACCATGACTTCGGAGAGGACTGGGCGCCGACAGCCTCATTTCCTGACACGTGGCAGAACACGTGGGCATCTCTGTTTTGTCAAGGAAATTGTCACTCACGTAGCTTGGGAAGCAGTAGCTTCATGTGTCACAACAGCAGGGAAGAGAGACAAGCCTCTGTGGGAAAGGAAACGGCCTCTGAAATTCATTAAAAAATTTCACAGGAAACCGGGTTCTCCTTTAGGGAAGAAGTTTATGGTCACTCGGTGTTTTAGCTTATTCTCTGGATTCTTCCATCTGGCCTCATTCCCCCCCACCCTCCCCCCAGCTCTCACCAGATTTCTTCTCGTGAGTAACATCAGTGGCAGACGCGTCTCTCAGCTGCCCAGCCACGATGGGGTGGCCTCCATCCCTCAGCAGGGTGGTCTCCTCAGAGCTAATCTGCAACCAGTTGTCCCCAGGGACATGAACGGCGGGGGTGGGGGTGTGTGTGTGGTGTCACTGGCTCCTTCCGGCCAAGGGAAGGTAGGATGGGAGTCTGGGGGAGGAGGGCGGCCCGCTCCAGGCACCCAGGAGATTTGCGCTCCTTGAGAAGAGGGTGTAATTAAGCAGGTAGGTGAACTTGGCTTTTTAACACGTCCATAGTTAATTGCTCTGACTTTTTCCGCCTTCTTTCTCCTGGTCTCCTGCTCCTAATATGTCATCTAATAGCTCCTTTTTATTTTAATGGCTGGCACCTCAAAGACCACTCTGTGCATGCTAATTAGACTTAGAGCATTTGGGGTGGTTTTTTTTTTCTTTCTTTTTTTTTTTTTGGTTGGTCTGAATCCAGGAATATGGAAGCCAAATATTTTCTCTCTCTGCTTTTTACTGTTCTGTGTAACTTCTTCCTCTAGGCCTCTCAGTAACGCTGGAGGCAGGAGCCAGTACCTATACAAAGAGCAAGAAGCTGGACCCGTTGTAGTTTTAGATCCTGTTTCCACACACGAACCCCAAACCAAAGACCAGCTCACCGAGAACGATTCAAGTCAACGCCACGATGACGAAGACAAAATGAAACCAGAATACAAGGAAGATGGCATGGACAAACTGAGGGACACAGACAGCTCCCACTGCTGATGTAGAAGCCGGAAGTCACACTGAGTCCATGGTTAGTTCCGGTGCATCGGCAAGGGGGGCTGTGGACACTCTGTTCTTGTCACCGGACTCGAGGACAGGTTCTATTCTGGTGTCACTTTTGTAAGTAATTTACCTACATACATAAGTAAGTTGTTTAGCAAAGTACACACCTATGTAGGTTTTATTTTTCTTTATAGGATAAGCTGTTTTTTTGTTTTTGTTTTTGTTTTTTTCAAATTAACTGTGTTAAGTGTGACTTCTGGAAGGTTACAAAAAATTCAGATGTTTGTCTTTTTCACTGATGTGCATCCCACTAATCAAATGGAATGCCGGAAGTTTGCGGTGCTGCGGATGAATGGAGAAACAGAACTGAAGACGATTTAAAAAGCCCCCAAAGAAGCTTCCATTTGGGGTCTGATTTTCTGATAGAGAGACTGCAGTAGCACGGCAGTTGTTAGGCACGTGGCATGCAGATTACTTTCTAGGATATCCCGAGGGAGACACGTAAAATCAGGAGCCACAGGAGTAAACCAGTACTCTCGTGGTCTGTGCCACTTGCACACACTGTCAGCTGTGGAGCAGAAAATACGTGTGTAATTTCACTGCGTCCAAAGCCTCTCAAGGACGTCGGTGGGAATGCTCTGGTGGCCTGAATGAAGAATGGAGAGGGAAAGTCCCAGCCTTGGATCTCATAGAGTATTGTGTTGATAAACTGTGCATGCCGCGCTAGGAGTCAGCTGTGTTCCTTCATGTACGAATGAGGCCCCATTGCCCTGGTTTATCGGAATTCTCATGTACAGTCCAGATAAGTGACAAGCACACTGTTTTCCTCCTTCACTGCTGTTCCACATCATGCAGCTTTGGGTGGGTGGGTGTGTGTGTGTGTGTGTGTGTGTGTGTGTGTGTGTGTGTGTGTGTGTGTGTGTGTGTTTTCTTTAAAGAAATTAAGTGGTAGTTAGTCTCTAAAAATACAATGTTTCAGTCACCACGGTGGATAAATAGAAATGTAATCAGGGATTTCTAAAAAAAAAAAAAAACCTTATACAGCTTTTCAAAGTTGATTGTTTCAAAATTGGTGTTTATTTGAAATAAGTGGTAAGGTGCTTGAATGCATTTTTTTATGACAATGATTCAGTAATGGTAATTTTACTATTAAAGAACGTGAAAGGTTTAGTTTTGTTAGCGCGGCTCAGCATGTAGCTGTCAGGTGTTTCTCACCTAAGGGCAGACGAAAATGATAGTAATAATTGCAGTAGTTGTATTTTATTTTTGCACGTGTGCTAAGCCTTGGCTTGAAGAGGTGGGGTAGGCAGGTAAATAAATGTACTTCCTAAACTTGGAGATAGTTATCCTTCTGTAGGTTTGTTTTGCTTGGCTGTTTCCATGTTCTTCCAGTGATGATTTCCCAGTTACTCAGTGGTTTACTCACGGGGAATTAAAATGTAGTGTTTTTCAACTGTAATTTTCCTAATTGAGTAACATGCTATATGATCCACTAACTACATACTGCATTAACGCTTATGCAGGTTCTGTTGTGCTGTGATTTGAACTCTCCTCACCACACTTATTAAAAAGCACTGACAGTTTGCTATTAAAGGTCAATTGTGATTATTGAAAGTTTTGGTTCAGGTCCCCAAACTTGTCGTTTTTGAGCAAGAAAATTGCAGAAGCGTTGATGACTTTAGTAATTTTACTCATCTGCAAAATGAACTCTTTTGAGGAATTCTGCTCCGTGGTGCTCCGTGCTCTCCTTCCGGTGCCTGTCCTGAGTCGGCTGGCATGTGGCTTACACACATTTGGGAATATAAGACACACGTCCTTGTCATCCCGCAGTCCTCACACACATCAACCGGGTGCTGCACTTACGAAAACACTCTCCACCTGACCTTAGCCAAAAGGCCGGGAAGCGTTGAAAAAAAAACACTCTCATTTCCAGGGTAGGAAGGTAACCCGTTCGGGGAGAGATGTGTTTCCTGGACCAGACGTTGATTAGTAATGGCTTTGCTAGTCTTCTTGTCATTTCCAAGCTACTTTCTTTCCTTCATCGTGATCACAGAGCATTGAAGGTTAATTTCATCTCAAGGTATTTGATGTAGGACTTAACGCCCCTCCTTCTGCCTCCAGGGTTTTCCCCCTTTCACATCCATTGGGAGGAGGTGTTGCTCCTGCTGGGGTGTCATTGTCAACAAGCAGTTAGTCCAGGTCAGGAGGACATAGGAACACAAGGCTTTGTATCTTCAAGGTCCATTCTTAGTTACTTTCCCCCCAAAATTAGAAAGGACCTACTTACGCCATTTTAAAGTTGGAAGGGACTGTCCTCTTTAAAGTTTTGTTTTCTCTAAAAAAGTGATTTCTTCTTCTGTTGTGGAATAGAGATTATGTCTCACCTGCTACAAAGTTTTGAACTAATACTGGTACATTTTTATTGCCAGCATGAGGCAAAGGGATAGATGTACTTTGTGCTCATGCTATTAAAGAAAATGTCTGCCTTCTTTCCCAAAAGAAGAAGAATGTAGTTAAAATTCTAACAGCCTGTTGTACCTGGCCTGGTCTCAGAGTCCTCAGCACCAGTGGTTTCAGCAGCTGGGGGTCCCCTAGAAACGCTCATTGGCAGGATTCCGCAGGGCTGTACCCAGCCAGCCTTGCTGAGTGAGAAGGACGGACGATGTGGCTCAGGGCCACTCCCCAGTCTTTCCTCTTTGCTCAGCTTTGGGCTTTTTTTGTTTTTGTTTTTTTATTTTTTTATTTCTGAGAAAGAGAGACAGCATGAAGAGGGGAGGGTCAGAGAGAAAGGAAGATACAGAATCCAAAACAGGCTCCGGGCTCTGGGCTAGCGGTCAGCACAGAGCCCAGGAACCGTGAGATCATGACCTGAGCTGAAGTCGGACGCTTTACTGACTGAGCCACCCAGGCGCCCCCCCTCAGCTTTGTTAACACACAATAACACGTTGGAAAATGCAGTAGGACAGGTGAAGATGATTACCCATTCTCTCTCTAGACCATCTTTAGGTTGTACGTTAGGTAAACGATTGTCCATGTTACAGAATCCTGGATGGTTTTTCTGTGTGTGTTTAATGACTTCCATCATGAACAACAACTTCAGCGTAGATGGAGGTAAGTCGTGGAGAGGGCACGGCCATCCATCACCATCACTGATCTTAGAACCATCCTCAAGCGGCCCTTATTGAATGGATCGCATTGTTCTGGAAGTTTCTTCCTGGCACTAACATTCCCCAATCCCATTCCTTCACAATGGATATAGGATTAATCTCTTTTGCCTTTTTTTTAACATTTATTTATTTTTGAGAGAGAGACACACACAGAGTGTGAGTGTGGGAGGGGCAGAGAGAGAGAAAGACACAGAATCTGAAGCAGGCTCCAAGCTGCGAGCTGTCAGCACAGAGCCCGACGTGGGGCTCAAACTCCTGAACTGCGAGATCAGATCTGAGTAGAGGTTGGATGCTTAACTGACTGAGCCACCCAGATGCCTTTCTATTCACCCGTCTTTTACCTCTTTAATAAATAATACCTTCTATATAGTGTATATTACATGTTTTATATCTAGGATATATTGACATATATGTATGGAGAGAGAGAGAGAAAATGTAAGTAGAAGCAGTGTTCATTACTTTAAGAAATGAGACTGCTTCTTCTCCATTGGTGGCCCTGGGCCTCGAGTGAGGAAAAAAGGTGGACAGGCTGTGCCCTGTGTTGAAATGAAAGCACTGACCGGGTTGAGGTAATAAATCACCTCTTTGGTTAATTTAATTTAGTTATTGACTTAGTTTGTGTATTTTCGCTCTGGTTCCATTCAGTTAATTATGATTCGTGTGTGGTGCCAGGGCAGACTCTCAGATGGTGGCCCATACTTCATGTGCGTGTCACTACGTGCAAAGGCTGTGTTGAACACCAGTCATGTTCCACCTGCCTTCCAGTGTCTCGTACCCTGTTATGTGTTGCTGAGCACCAGACAGGCAGTAGCGACCACAGATCGTGACATGGTTCTGCCACCTTACATCCCAGCCGGTCCCCCCGCCCTGCGCTCTGAGAGAGCTCCACCACGGAGCCCATTTTTAGTCATTGCTTTGGGCAGAAGCCCTTGGTTTTACCATAAGGCCCTTAAGTTTCCCGTGGGTACTCATCAGAAGGGAACGTTCTCAGCGTGCTTAGTAAAAACACACAGAACATATCAGAAATCTAAACTTCACCAAGTCGCCCACAGGTCAGTGCATAACAATTTTCATAATTTTGGAGGAAAGAAAATGGTAACTTTTAACAGAGAACCTAAATTATATATAAAGCAGTAGGACCCTATTATCTATAGGTATGTGTTTGGAGTACATTTGTTTCTGGTACTTTTCTGCTATAGCCCCGATGCTGGCTTATACGAAAGGCACTTCAGTCAGCCTATATGTCATTTTTAGTCACCTGTTAGAGGCTGTAGCATAAATAATTGGGCATTTAATTACCTTTAGAATATTTATTCATTTACTAGTGGGTGTATTCATTTATACTGATTTCCATTTCCAAAGAGGATCTAAGGACACCAAGCTTATAATATAATAGAGAACGAAAATTTAGGAAGAGGAGGGAATCAGGAAAAGGGAATTAAGGGTGAGGAAGTAAGAGGAAGCTGTCTGGCGGTTACAGAAACTGATGCTCTCCACTTCTGCGTGAGGCCGGCTACTCCAAAAATGTGTCTGCGCTTCCTGCACTAAGTGTGCAGTCAACAGCAAAAGTGTTGGGCTCTTTTACTAGGTCTTCCCTCCCCCTCCCCCCCGGGCGCACACACACCCGATGGACAGGAGGGCTGGCACACAGACGAAATCCCAATGGAAATGGGGGACTGGAAGGCATAGTTTACAGGTATGATTTCAGACAGAAACACTACGTATCAATTTTACCAAACAGTGAAATCAAAAGAATACAAAATACAAGTTAGGGATGTTTGAAAGCAAAACCAACATGAAGACACACTTCAGCTGCACGTGAGCTCGCGTTGTCCACGGCCCCGTCCAGAAGATGCTCACGCATTGGCTGATTTCTCCGTCACTTCTGTGGGGAAGACGGGCTCCGGGAGCTCGGGCGGCTCCCCAGACACGGTAGCCTTTTCAGCTTCCTCATCCAAGGGAAAAAACGTATGCTCTTCATTGAAACCTATTAAACAACAATAGCAATGAAGTTCACAGTCCAATCCAGTGGCACCAAGTGTGCTGTTACTTGTCGTGACGTAAAGGAGACCACCTTCAGAACTGCCCAGAGGGGCCCCACCACCATTAGAAAAGACCCTGGGACTATTTAAAACCCGGCCTGACTTTAGTTACATATTAACTGTGCAATACGCTTGGTCAGTTTGTGTGGTACGCTTCTGGAACACTTGGTGTACGGTGGACTTCAGGCAGAAGCTTAGCCGAAAAGGACCAGAGGAAGAAGTGGAACTAGCGGAGAGACCAGCCCTCTGTGTGAATGCCAACCATCGCCAGCTGGCTATTCCAGCACAGACAACTGCAGACTTCATTCCAGTCTGATCTGTATGGGCAGTGACAGGGTGTTAACGGTCGAGCTGGTACCGGATTCCTACGTGTTCTCAGAGGGGAGATTTGTTGTTCCCGTTTCTGATCCCCTTACCATTTATTGACTGCCATCAATGTGGTGTACTGACCACAGGCCAATGACAGGAATTCTCCTTACAGGCACACCTCAGAGATTCTGCCGGTATGGCCCTGGACCGCCACAGGAAAGCAAGTCAAATGAGTTTTTTGCTTTTCCAGTGCATATGAAAGTTATGTTTATACCATAGTTGGTTAAGAGCACAGTAGCATTATGTCTAAAAAAAAAGAAAACCAATGTACATACTTTAAAAATAGTATATTTCTAAAAGCTGCTCATCATCATCTGAGCTCTCCAGGTCAGTCAGCAGATCACAGATCCTCATAAGAAGTATAATAATGAGAAGGTTTGAAATGTTGCAAGAATTAGTAAAAGCTGACACAGATGTGAAGTGAGCAGATGCTGTTGGAAAAATGGTGTGGACAGACCTGCTTGACGCAAACCTTCATTCTACAAAAAACCGCAGTGTCTGGGAAGCACAGTGAAGCCAAATGCAATAAAATGAGGCATGCCTGTAATCTGCTAATCCGGTCCAGACTGTTCGGGGGGTTGGCACTGTCCCTGAGGGAGGGGCCGGGCCTCTGGTCACTAGGATCCTTTCTGATGCCCTGAAGCAGCTGTTTCTCTTGTGGGGAAGTCTGGCTGGAGATGTGAGGGGTCATTTAGGACTCAAAGGTTTCCACGAGGCAGGATGACATAAAACAGCCAGGTAGGAATAATCATATGTGGATTATTTGATCTACAAAATCAACAATATGATTTTACCTCTCTGAAAAAACCGACCCTGTGTTACACATACAACAACAAACACTAATTTCTGACCGCCCTTACACAACTCAGAAAGAGTCTCTCCATTACATTTTTATCTCCTGTGAAGCTTAGGGTGTGTTTGAAGGTCATTATATATGTTAAGTGTGACACATTTATCATTATAATTTCCATCGGCTTCTCTATTTTTTCTTTTTTTTTTTAATGTTTTATTTATTTCTGAGAGAGAGAGACAGCGTGAACAGGGGAGGGTCAGAGAGAGAGGGAGACACAGAATATGAAACAGGCTCCAGGCTCCGAGCTAGCTGTCAGCACAGAGCCCAAGACGCGGGGCTCGAACCCACAAGTCGTGAGATCATGACCTGAGCCGAAGTCGGACGCTTAACCAACTGAGCCACCCAGGCGACCCTCGGCCTCTCTATTTTTTCAATGCACATTTTGAGGCACAACACAGGACTGCTTCCTTGCTGTCATCTCCAGTAACTGGTTTCTGTACAGTACCTTCCGGGATACATTTCTCATTGAATAGGTTTCATTTAGAGCATCCAAGAAAATTTCACACTTGGCCAATACTACTTAAACAACACAAACTTTTTTCCAGCCTGTTGACCCATTTATTCTAGACTGAAATGCAAACTATTTTTCGAATTACAACAACAATAACTTGGTCTATTTATGCACCTCTCTGTGCGAGGCGCCTACTTCTGACCCTCCCAGTAACATGATGGGTAGAACTGGGTATCCGGGGTGTTTTCTCTCCAAGCAGCCAATACTTACAAGGTGCTCCTGTCCACGCAAATCTGCAGAAGTTTTACCTCGTAAATGATTGCCTCGGTTCTCTTGGGATCGTAGCCTTTCCAAAGTCTGACAAACTTAACAGGCTGTCTACTCGTTTGAAGTAAAAGGAGTTGTTCCCAAGAAGCGCCGGGAAAACATCTGCCTTTAACTTGCAGGTTCTGTGCAGTGAGACCTTAACTATAATTTGGACCCTAACAAAAGGTAGGCTTGGAGCTTCCAATCAATTAATCCTATTGAAAAGCACCATGCAGCTTATTCATGGAGAAGAAGGGCGAGAGTTTTAAACATTCAGGTAAATAGATAATCCATTAAGAAAACAATGCACATTGTGGTAAATGCCACCCCGGTGTTGTCAGCACTTAGTTCTAGTCTTTGGATCCCCGCCCTCCTGCGGAGGGCCTCCTCTTCCCCCTCCCCCAAACTTTATTCTCTTATTCATGGCGAAGTGCAAACAAAGCAGGAAACCAGCACGTACCCAGTGCTCCGTTCTGGACAAGTTCTTCCTCTATAGTTAGCAGACGGTTGTACTTCGTCACCCGTTCGCCTCGAGAAAGACCTCCCAACTTGATAAACCGGACACCGAGTCCAACGGCCTTGAGGGGGTGAGGGTGGGGGACAAGATTTATTTTAGACGAGAAGTCCCATGTTGCTAAAATATGAACCGTCCTTGAGGGAGAAAGGGCGCTGACGCCATGGGCTGTTAGGGTTTTCCTCATAACTCAGTATTTTATCTTTATGCAGCTAAGCGGGGCCCGCTTTCAAACGGACCGTGTCAAACGGTAAAGAGCGTGACTATACATCAGGTGCTTTGCTAGTCATGTGAGCATGCTGATTTTGTCTAAGAACGTTCTGGCCTTTCCCACTTCATTTTAGGCAGTAAGATTGCAAGGGCACACCCCTGCCATTTTCGTGCGCTCATCATTTTCCCAGGACCTCCATTTTTCTTCTTTTTAGAAGTTCAAAGATTAGCTCTTTGCAAAAGGCAGCTGTCTGGAGGAAGCAAGTCTATTTCATAAAAGGTTACATGACTTTCTCTGCCAAAGACTGCATTTCTCTGAAATACCAATTCGTGATAAAAAGCAGTGTTGTGGCAGTTCTGCAATTGACCAGCTTTTAGCACTTACCAGATCGACAAGGCTGTCATCTGAAGATTCTCCTTCTGTGCTTCCAAAGACAGCGATGTGCTGCTTACCTGTAAGCAGAGGAATTCTTTTCAGATTTAGATGGTATAGAAACAATGAGTGTATGTGTGTGTGTGTGTGTGTGTGTGTGTGTATACATGTATATATACATATATATATATATGAGCCCCCAGAACCAAAATTTAAAATTTGCTAGAGATTCGGGATGCTTGGGTGGCTGTCAGTTAAGTATCCGACTTTGGCTCAGGTCGTGATCTCACGGTTCGTGAGTTCGAGCCCTGCAGCCCTGCATCAGGCTCTGTGCTGACATCTCAGAGTTTGGAGCCTGCTTTGGATTCTTTGTCTCCCTCTCTCACTGTTCCTCTCCCCCTCCCTCTCTCTCAAAAGTAAATAAAGATTAAAAATTTTTTTTAATTGCTAGAGATTTAAAACTTTCCTGTGAAGAGTCAATGATTTGACCAGCAGAGAATTCTGACCTAAACATTTGTATTTTTATTGCCTTAGGTTTGGTTTTTTTTTTTTTTTTTTTTTGAGAGAGAGAGAGAGAGAATATGCATGCAGGGGGTAGGGGCAAAGGGAAAAGAAGGGAGGGGCAGAGGGGAGCCCAACATTGGACTTGATCTCAGGTGAAATCATGACCTGATCTGAAATCAAGAGTAACACACTCAACCGACTGAGCCACCCAGGGGCCCCTTGTTACCCTAGTTTTGTCTGTTTATCCCTTTCTGGCATCTCAGGTGCCAGATACTACATGAATGCCACATGTCATCAAAGTTAAGATGCCATAAATTGTAAGATAGACCTTTATAACGACTAAAGGGGGAAAATGCTCAGATTGATACATTTCTAAGACCACCACTGTAAGACACGATTCCATTTTGTCCATGTTCGGTGTAGAAAGGTGTGCATCTTTGAGACAAAATCTGCAGTAAGTACAAAGGCATCACTGGCGAGATGATGTGCCTCACTGGATTTCACAGTTTATCGTGTAGAATATTATTCAAAGGGGCCTGTCACTCTGGATGTTTATTTATGAACAGAACAGTGTGGCTGGTGCTTAATCATTTGAGGATCTCAGAGCCCTTGAAATGTGCTGGTCTTCAAAGAGCCAGGATTCTTCCTCCAGAGACTGATTGTGTGTTAGAGGCAGGACCTGGAGCAGCGATCCGACTGGAAGTGAATGACAGGACCCCCGCTGAGAGGGAGGCCCCGGAAAGGCCAGGGCTGGGGGGCTCCCATCACCTCCTGCGGGACAGCCCTGCCTGGGCCCTAGACCGGCCCCCTGCAGGACAGGGACTCTGCACATTCCGTTCAGGTCTCTGGCACCAGCCCAGGACCCTGGCTGCCAGTCCGGCTCTGAGTCCTGCCCGGCCTTCTGCCTAGTTCCTGAGGCCCACTCGTGTTTCAGGCACTGTGTGTAAGAGAACGAGACTCCTGTGCACTCATGGGAGTTTACAGTCTGGGGCATGGCAGGGGGGAGGGTCTAGATCTTAAATAACTGAACAAGTAATTGTGGCCAGTAGTATAAAGAGAAAGCATAGGATGCTATGAGAAAGGTTCAGAGCAACAGGTAGGGGTAGGGGAAGCCAGGAAAGGCCTATATATCTGAAAAGGTTTCCTTTAAGGAAAGAAGACCCGGAGGATCAGGAGTTGTTAGCTGAGTCAATGGTACAGGGCAAAGCATTCTAAGCTGAAGGAACAGCATGTTCAAAGACCTCAAGGCAGTAAAGAGTTTGAAACTTGTGAGGAATTTAAAACACCAGTGTGGGGGCGCCTGGGTGGCTCAGTGGGTTGAGCATCCAATTCTTGATTTTGACCCAGGTCATGATCTCACAGTTGTGAGGTCGAGCCCTGCTTTGGACTGTTTGCTGGGCGTGAAGCCTCCTTAAGATGCTCTCTCCCTCTCCCTCACTTGTGTATGAGTTCTCTCTCTCTTTCTCTCTCTCTGAAAAAACTTAGAAGACACCAGTGTGGACACGTGGGATCACTGACGTGTGTAGGAGGCTGACAGGACATTGTGCTTAGCCACACCTGTGTGGTAGCCCTCACGAAAGGGGTGACCTCCTAGACTGGGGCTGTCCTTGGGACACAGTGACTGAAGTGACTCAGTAAGCTTAGCTGCATTTTGTCTTCCAGCATCAAAGCTCTCACAGATGGCTGGAAATTTGTTTTTCTTCCAAGATGAATTCCATGCTTTTTATTAACTGACAAACTGTAGTTTTGGCTCCTTGTGCAACCGAGTTAAGTTCATTGTGAGCCTTTTCAGATCTATACTTTTACTCACTGTCAAGAAGATTGGTGATTTCCACCAAGTCAGACACTGTAGTTTGATTGGTATGTTTTATGATCAGCCCGCTGGATTTGGGGGTGCCGATGGTACCATTCTCTAGAAGTTTAGAAATGCTTTTGGATGCAGTTCCTGCAATTATGTAACATCTGGAACCAAGAGCATTATAGAGGCTGTCCCACTGCTCAGAGTCCTAGGTAAATATTTAAGAATTGATCGTTACAATGTATAAGCATAATCACAAAATAACAGGAATCTTACAGCACATAATCAAAGTTAGATATCTTCCTGAGATCCACAAAACCATTTTCTGTTGTTTCTACAGTGGCTGAATGGTGCCTGCATCACAGCCACACACATTCACAAGCTTCATGGAACAGAAACTTCAAGTGATTAAATCTGAGCCTAAATATCTAGCCAATAAAATTTTTTTTAATTTTTTTTTTTTTTATTTCTAGGAGAGAGAGAGAGAGAGAGAGAGACAGCTTGAGCAGGGGAGGGTCAGAGAGAGAGGGAGTCACAGACTGAAACAGGCTCCAGGCTCTGAGCTGGCAGTCAGCCCGACGCGGGGCTCGAACCCACGAACCGCAAGATCATGACCTAAGCGAAAGTCGGACGCTCAACCGACTAAGCCACCCAGGCGCCCCTAGCCAATAAAATATTTAACACATTAAATGCTCCTCATTGATTCCGCAGCCCTTCACACCCAGGCTGCTCCTACCTACCATATTATCCATGACATACTAATGACTGGTTGGCCAGCTGTCACTGTTATATCCAGTGAACAGACAACTGAAGGAAATGAGCCTGCGAGGGCCCTAGGCTCTCATTCTCAACATCCTTATTTTTCATTGGTGAGACCATCACATGAAACGAAGTACCAGATTCTGCCCTGCCCCACGAGAACACCAAATGGGCAGTCTTTCCCATTAAAACCGGCTGAGGTCAGAGCCCCAGGACAAGCCCTGGGAGTCGAGGCTCCGTCAGTGCAGGGATGCAGCACAGGTGGTGACGGGTGTGATGGCTGGGAGAGGCTCTGGGCCACCAAGTGAGAGCAGCCACAATCTTCACTCACCAAATTTAAGTAATTCATTATCTCAGGGTATCTGTTTAGTATGTCTAATGGTTCTCCAATTCATAACATGAACAACCCTCATCAGGGGCAGTAGTTAGAACAGATCCCAAAGCCTCCCTATCTGAAACCATTTGAAAAATATGGCTTTATGGGGCACCTGGGTGGCTCAGTCAGCTGAGCATCCAACTCTTGATTTGGGCTCAGGTCATGATCTCACAGCTCGTGAGATGGAGCCCTGCATCAGTCTCTGTGCTATCAGCTTGGGATTCTCTCTCCCTTTCTCTCTCGCCCTCCACTAATCATGCATTCTCTCTCCCTCTCTCAAAATAAACATTTAAAAAGAAAAAAAAGTACAGATTTGTGGCTTTGGTGCACGGTGGTGAGTGGATATAGGTTACGAACGTTTACACCAGAGTCCTGTTGCCGGGAGCACCTAGCAATGGTGATGAGCCTCCTGACGCAGCGGCTAGCACAGCAGCTCACCCACCAAGGCTTAGGCGGCCTGTAAATGCAAGGTGCCCCAAAAGTGCTTGGGGCTGGCTTGTTTCCTGCTGCAGACAGGCACACCCCTACGCAAGTGTGTTTCTGCTATGCATGTGCTTAGTACGTGCCTTTCCTCCTGTGTGCTGAAACAACTCGGCCCCGGCCCAGATTGCAGTATTTCAAATACCAATCCAAAAGAATGAGCGTTTGCTCTGTGTGGATATAAAATTCGAGGTGAATCCTGTTACCTCCTTCCTGAAAGGGTCGATCAAGGCGATAATTGAAGGGAACCGGTTGATCAGATCCACATACAGGTCCACCATCTCGGCTGTGTTCTTGTATGTTCCCATCGTCACTTCATACTTCCCTCTGCTCTGAGAAGTGTACAGGTAATAACAAAGCGCGGAGAAAGGGTGAATTCCTCGAATGTTAAAGGTGGGATTCCCATTCGCATTTACTCATTGCATATAAAAGGTTATAAACGTTCTTTTCAGGCTGCACAGCCATTAGAAATCTGTGCATCTTAAATATCTGTTAAATATTAGCCTGGGGAAATCGAGTCACCATTCCCCTTCGTGCCCTGTGCAGCTCGGACCCATGACTTCAGATGAAGCCTTCTGCACAAAAGACCAAGTACACAGAAGGAGGGGGATCATTTCTTAACTTAGGTTTGTGAGGTGGTGCCAGCCACCTGGCTGCTTGCGTGGATGGGCAATGCCATAAATTTATAAAACAGGATAGCGCACTCACCAGAACCCACCGTCTTTCCACTCATAGTAAACAAATAGCTTGCTTCCTCTACTGTGGACACCCTAATATTTGAAAGCAGGGCAATTTTGAGATACTAATGGCCACTATGAAATGTGAAGTGACCCGTGTGAAGGCATCGCCTCCTCGGGTAGCATGCAAATTCCAGCAGGAACACTGCGGTCCTAAAAGCAGAGTTCTAGTTCAACCCCATTCATTTGAAGTCTGGAAAGCCCCTGAGTCACCAAGTAAACAGGGTTGAAGTGTAATCTCTCTGTAAAACATAGCACTGACTTCCAGGTCTGTGTTCAGAGATGGCACCAGGGAGAGAGGGAGAGAGAGAAAATCCCAAGGAGGCTCCACGGTGTCAGTGCAGAGCCCAACAAGGGGCTTGAACCCACAAACCATGAGACCATGACCTGAGCCAAAACCAAGAGTTGGACACTTAACTGACTGGGCCACCCAGGTGCCGCAGAAAAGCTAATGGCTTTCAACTAACATTGTAAGACTTATCTGATAATCAAGCTAATACATTTTAGTGAATATAAGCAAAAAACACCCATTCTAGTTCGCACTAGCAGTCAGTATATTCATGGGTCTTGGTATATGTTGCTGATGAAAACATGCAATTATTTCTTGTAATAGTATGCCTAGGAACCAATCATTATGTGGAGAATAGGAAATTACATTAAACATTCCTTCATGCCCTTAGCATCTTTAGAAAACTTAAAAGGACTTAGAATTCAGCTGAGAGTTGGGGTTCTCATATACCGTTCAAATTATCCTTTGAAGTTTAAAGAATTGCAAGTTCAAGCAGAATTCTCTTTGGTCATTTTCCCTGAATTTGACATTAATTACCAAATCATCACAAATGTATGTTAACATGCTGGATATTTTTTATAAAACACAGACTCGGCATTTGTGTATTTGAAAAACAGAAACGTGTATTTGTATAAGACAGACAACATTTAACAGTGTTCCTAACATGCTAGTTTCCCAAGTTTAAAGGTTAACTGGGGGCGTGTTAACCCTGAGAAAGTGAGGACTGAAGCTTTTTAAAAATTTTTAAAATTTTTAATTTATTTCTGAGAGAGAGAGACAGGGTATGAGCAGGGCAGGGTCAGAGTGAGAGGGAGACACAGAATCCAAAGCAGGCTCCAGGCTCTGAGCTGTCAGCAGAGCCCACACAAGGCTCGAACTCACAAGCAGGGAGATCATGACCTGAGCTGAAGTTGGACTCTTAACGGACTGGGCCACCCAGGCACCCCAGCAGCTTTTTAAAAATGAACCTGATTTCCATTCTTTTAAAAAGAATTGCCTCTGTGTGGTGTGGTCTCTGGGTGAAGTTTCATTGCAAAAGCTCTGTCCTAACCCCACCTGTGGACGACATGGTGATGGGCTTAAGTGGATAAAAATACATTCACCATAAATGTCAATAACTTGCAAATATTTTTATATTTAAAAAGTGGGTCACGGGGGTACCTGGGTGGCTCGCTCAGTCAGGTAAGTGTCCAAGTCTTGGTTTGGGGTCAGGTTCATGATCTCATGGTTATGAGTTCAAGCCCCACCGTGGGCTCTGCACTAACAGGGCGGAACCTGCTTGGAATTCTCTCTCTCCTCTCTCTGCCCCTTCCCCACTCTTGCTCTTTCTAAAAATAAATAAATAAATAAACAAAATAAAAAGTGAGTCACAGCAGAAACCCTGAGAACCTCTTGTCCAGAAGGGCTTACCAAGTCAGAGTTACAATGGGTTCCCTTTGCAGGCTTGACAAATGCAGCCCCGACCAATGAAATGAGTGAGCTCGGTAGGGCATACCAGCTTCTTAAGTTAGTTTTCAATGGCTCTCACAATTGCAATGTAAACAACCCATTTTAGGAATTTTTGTTACAGAATTTCTATCTGTAATGATTTTGCTGTTTTCTGTTAATTTTTAAAAATCATAGGGGCACCTCGGGGACTGGGTGAGTGAAGCGTCTGATTTCAGCTCAGGTCATGATCTCACGGTTCATGAGTTCGAGCCCCGCGTCAGGCTGTGGGCTGACAGCCCAGAGCCTGGAGCCTGTTTGGGTTTCTGTGTCTCCCTCTGTCTCTGCCCCTCCCCTGCTCACACTCTTTCTCTGTGTCTCTGTCTCTTTCTCTCAAACATAAATAAACATTAAAAATATTTTTAATTATATGGTTATGGTATTCTCTGGTTATTAGCTAACTTGGCTTTCTCAACTTGGCAATTATGTTTGGACCCTTCACACAATATTACTAAAAACAACAGGATCCGTTTTGGAAAATATTCAGATATGCTCTTGTTCTGAGTTCTAATTTTAAAATACTGGAACCAGGGGCACCTGGGTGGCTTGGTTCATTAAACGTCCGACTTTCACTTAGGTCATGATCTCGCGGTTCGTGGGTTCGAGCCCCACGTCGGGCTCTGTGCTGACTGCCAGCTCAGAGCCTGGAGCCTATTTCAGAGTCTGTGTATCCCTCTTTCTCTGACCCTCCCCTGCTCATGCTGTCTCTCTCTCTCTCCTAGAAATAAATAAAACATTTTAAAAAATAAAATAAAATAAAAATAAAAATACTGGGACCCAACAAAAAGTAAGTGTTCGGGAGCAGAAACTTACATAGTCTATCAGCTCGTGTGCAGCACAGTTGATGGCCACATGCAGATTGGTCCCCAAGTCCAGCCCCAGGTTCACACAGATGCCTTCAATTAGGAGCAGTGGCTGCTCTATGGCGTCGTAACTAATGGTTAAACAGCCAAGATGGGACATCCTGGCAGTGATGGGCTGCTGTAAGACGCAAAGCAAATGATGCATGTAAATTTAGCACAGGGAGGTTCTTGGAGCTTCCTGGTTACAAACTGGGCATTGTTTATAACCAGACTGAGTTTTCTAAACAGGTCTCTGTGTCTCTGCTAATGGCACATCCAGGTCCCTGTCATCTCTGCGTGACCTTCTGGTGTTTGATTGCCCAAAGAACCTGGGGTAGTTTTCTTACCCCAAGGTATCAAGCTTGACCCAGGAATATACTTCTCTCTTTGGTGTGCCCGTGTAATCTCTTTATCAGCTCTTTCAACTGCACATGGGCTGACCTCAGCTGCAACCACCAAGGTGGTGAATTTCCAGGCGGTCTCTGTAAGCCTCTGTCCTGCCTGTCCCAAACTCTGTCCTTCTCCATCTGTTTCCAAACCCACTCTTTCCTGGGTTCCATCTTCCTTTGGAAGAATAGAAGTGTTAAAGATGGAACCCTCCTTCAGGAAATGTTTTATGAGAAAAAGGAGTAAAGAACTCCAATAAATTGCAGAGCTGAGGATGGATTTCAGTGGAAGAAGGTTGGGGACCCAAAGCAAGGGCCCAAGGAAAATCATGCATTTCTATTGCAAGGTCAGCCCTGATGTGCCTTATCACAAATTGCCACTATACAATTATAACATAGTTGAAGCAGTATCAGTAATCCTGAAGGATGTGTATGTGTGTGTGTGTGTGTGTGTGTGTGTGCATGTGTGTGTGCACGTGCATGCCAAACTCCAGAGCAAACTCAAGTGTGTGCGTGAACCTTGGTGTAACTATGCCATTTCTCTGATGATAACACTAGTTAATTACAAGAACCCTCCAACATTTTTAATGTCAGTGAGAGGAACCTTTTATTTGGCCACGGAATAGTTGGGGAAATTTCTGTGTATCGATTGGGGAGTTGTGTTAGAGTCTTCTAAAGTACAAAAGTATCACTCATTTAGGGCTTAGTTACCACTTATTAAAAGCCAGCTACCATTCTAAATGCTTTACATAAATACATTTACTCTTTATATTAGCCCACAAAGCAGGTACTATTATTATCCCATTTTATAGAGAGGTAAGTAACTTTGAACAGATTTTAATCCAGGAGGTTTTGCTCCAGAGTTCATGCCTCCACTGGTATGGCTGCCTCTCTAGAACCAACCATTTAAGCTGCTTCTAACAGAAAAAAAAAAAAAAGTAGTAAAGCTCATCACAGAAAGGGCCGATCTTGGTGTGGGCTTCTCGGAACACAGAGGACAACCTGCTGGCCCGGGGGAGGCAGCCCTGACACTTGGTCGTCCTGTTCATCATCGCCTGGCGCTCCTGCAAGGCCCAACTTCAGAGTGTTGTGTTCATCCCAACAGATACAAGTGTCAAGTACTTAACTTTCTGGTGTATTTTTTCCTACATTTCTCTTCTCCCAATTTCAGGAGGGATTTAATTTTCCATCTTTAGGAGCCCATGTGAGCAACTATCAGCATTTGCACGATCTTCGGGGTCCCTATCGGTGACTCTGACTATAGTGTGGAAAGCTCAGGCATGGGACAGGTGTGTGCCAGAGCATCCACAATCATCAAAGTCATCGGCTGCTCGAGGTCAGAGGGCTTCCTGAGGCCCTTGCAGCCACCCTGGCCAATTTTGACAGGAGCTGTTTGTCTGACGTCACTGACAAAAATCTGAGCTCCCATAACGCTTCTCCTGGACACGGTGCTCTGGTGACTTTTTGGGACCCAAGGGAAGAAACGGCTCTCTTTTTGTGCCTTTTGTTTCTCTCTCACTTGGGAGGGGTAAGATAAAGATCAAAAACCGTTCCCATGTGCTTTTTAGCTAGTTATCAGGAAGTGCCTTCCTCGGCATTTCACCTATCAGGTTTCAAATAAAATCCTGTTACTCAGAAATGCTTTTCCACACCCTCTGAGGGTCCCACAGCCCGTGGCCAGAGAGGTGGGGCAGAGTGATCTCCCAGCTCTGGGCTCCGCTGCCTTCCCACCCTTGGAGGGAGAGCACCATGTTGTTCCCATTTGTGTTAGCCCTGGTCTTGGAGCACGGTGACTGGGAGAGGAGCACAGGCAGAGAGTGTGTAAATGAATTGTGCCATACTGAAGAGTGCTCAGGAAATACATACACTTACTTGACTTCTTTTGCCTCCATTATGCCCTTTTTTGGTCTCTGTTTTTGCAGGAGGGGGCTGGGGGACAGAAGATAAAGATAAATCACTTGCAATGATCAGGTCTTGTGGCCTGTGCACTGCTCTGGGGCCTCACCGGTCACACTGTGAATCACATAGGTGTGCGTACTTCCACACATGCACATACCCACCCCGGCCCCCCCACACACACACGGAGGGGCCTTACCAGCCCATCCTTATTTTGATAACCTCCAAGCTGTTTCTCAAATTCAGGTGCACGTACCCTTTTGTTCATCTTTACATTGTACCTCCGATCATTACAGATGGGTGTGTGTATATAACATACCTGTGCATTTCTACTCAGATAAATATGGTATTATTCACTCATATGAAATCCCCTCCTTGCCCTTGAGGAGAAACACCACTGTGGGATTTGCTTTTAGATTGTTTTGAATGTTGTTTAGGTATAAAGCCTTTCTCCTGCAGGGTGGACTTGACTTTTGGAAACAGCCAAAGGTCATTAACTCTGATGAGTCTGGTATGTGTAATGTCATCTGAGATTAAAAGCAAAGAGACTTTCTAAAGATTATTGGTGATTTTTAATCCCCACAATGTAGGGCGTTGACAGAGTTTGGGAGCCAGGATTCAGCCTTTAAAGGATGCACTTTAATGCCCAGGACTCACTGGCTCTGTAAACTGGGGCATGTTTGTTAAGAATCAGCATGGTTCACACCCGAGTATATGCAAATACAAGATACCCTGCTTCTTTTTTTCACAATGGTGTCAGCTGAACTTTCTGTCCCCTGGTAAAAATACCACGCTTGGGAAGCAAACTGATGTGCGAGGCAGGAGACGTACACTGGTGGACAAGACAAACACAGGCACAACTAGTGACTCATGTATATGGCTGCGTGTCACCATCTGGCTTCTGCGGCTCCCCTTTCGAGAGCTGCCTGGCCAAAGGCTCCTGTTTGCCCAACACCAGGATCCTAAGCAGACACAAGAGTCTGACTTAACCATTACACTAAACTGCCTCGCACATCCTAAGGGCCAAATCCTTTCTTTGTAAATCCCAAGGAATGATCTTAGCATAGAGCCAGCTGATGAGACTGTTAAAGGCCATCAGAAATTGGATCCTGACAATGAGGGAATGTAGAAGCCTGGCTCCTATGGGAAACCCAAGGCAAATTAAGACACTTTACACATCAATAACAATAATACTGAGTTAATTTCATAATGAACCATAATTTGTATACTAGAAGGTGTTAGCATCAGCAATCACATACCATAGGTCCTCTTTACATACCATTTCCATTGTCCTGTTAATATGTTTCTGAATTTCTAGAAGCATCTCCACACCCTGTAAGTAGAATAACCATGATCTTCCACAACTGGAGTCTAGAAATTTTAAATATAAAAACTTACACCACACCCTGGCTATTTCTAACTAAATATTTGTAGGGTCATGGTATCCTGGTTTAGTAGACCAGATAAGGTCTACAAAATCAGAAGATTAAATATGAACCTTCAGCGCTCAATTTTTATTGGGTTGAAAATGACCGAGACTTGGGGCGCCTGGGTGGCTTAGTCGGTTAAGCATCCGACTTTCGCTTAGGTCATGATCTCGCGGTTCGTGGGTTCGAGCCCCGCGTCGGGCTCTGTGCGGACTGCCAGCTCAGAGCCTGGAGCCTGTTTCGGGCTGTGACTCCCTCTCTCTCTGACCCTCCCCTGCTCACGCTGTCTCTCTCTCTCTCCTAGAAATAAAAAAAAAAAAAAAAATGACCGAGACTCTTCTCACGGTCCTTTCTCCATTGTTCAGAATGGACTGGTTCACTTGGTCGGATCAAGTGGACTTCATTCTCTTTCAGTCTTGTGACCAACTTTTTTCAGTACGTGTCACAGGTCATAGACTGTGCATCAAGGGATTCTGCACGATAGTGTTTGAATTCGTATAAAGCCACTGTCACGTAAAAAGCCGAAAAGATATTCTAATGATTGTAGGACCTGCGTGCAAAGACAAATACAGAACCGCATGGCTCCCCAGATGTTAACTGCAGGGAAGATTCCAGTGCCAGTATCTGAACATGGTCTGCTGGATGGTGAGTCAGCGATGGAGTCTTGGGTTCCACCATCAATACGTTGGGAGATAATGGTTATTCTCATAAAAAACAGAATTCTTTATTATGAAGAAATTAGCTTGAGGAGCTTTAAAAAACGATTTTCACTAGCTTGGATAAAAAATATCACTCAGTGTATTCCCAGAGGGGATGGAATGTCCTGTACCCTTTTTCTGAAAACATCTGCTATAGAACATGAACACGGGTTCCTCCCAATGCCTAACTGGCAGAATATTTCATGAAGATGTAAAGAGGCGTATTGGCTCATTCAGGCCAGGGCAGAACAAAACAGACGCTAGCGCACCACTGAGTAGAAAGATGCAACGTAGGTTTCCTTCTGTAAACATGCACCAAATCTCTCTTTTGTGCCAAGCAGTCTGCTTGGCCCCGGAGCTCTTACTGAACAGAACTGGCCGCTAGGAAAATGCCAGCTTCCTCTTGCTGCTGTCACAGTGCATCGGCCAATAGATAAAGATGCCTTGACTCCCCCAGATAACAGCCTTCCAGCACTATCACGGCCTGCCGGGTCACTCACCCAGGGCTTCTTGCGAACTCACGGGCACACGTCAGTGCTGATAGGAACCAGAAATCAAAGGTGGCCTAAATGTGCCCCCTGATTTGTTTTGATATCTTGCTTTCTTCCCAAGTCCCTGATTTCCTAAAGTATTCTTTTCTCATTTTTATAATTAATTCTCTCTCTCGGTGTCATAAACCTTGGGGACCTATACTAGAGATTCATCAATGATAGAATACATATATTTTAGGAAAAGTAGTGTGAGATACTTTATATAAAGTACTTGTTTAGCAGTTAATCCTGGATGGGGTATACAAATCACTTCTTTCATTAAATTCAGCTTCCCAGGTGATGACTTCCCGCAGCTGACCAGGGATACCATTAGCAAAGGCAGAGTTAGCCTTGTTGGCTGCTCCTGAAATAGGGAAGAGCAAGGAAAACAAGAAACATGGTCCATTGGTATTGCGACACTCCTGGGTCCTTGGAATAGAACAGATCTAACCTGAGGGTTACATACTTACCTGGGGGCGCTTCAGGAGCGCAAGATTTATGTAGAGGGGGCTATTGCCCAGCATGGCACTGGTTTTGGCCACAGCTAGCGACACAGCCCCGATGGCCATGCTACCACTGAGTACAGGTTCAATGGGTTCTGGAGGCAAAATAGGCTTCTCTAGAAGAGTATCTATCCTCCCTGGAGAGAAAAACAGCAATAAAAGATTCCTTCCGGGGAAGTTTGACTATGATGAAACTATCTGTTTTTAATGTTTTACTTACAGATGCGAAGGCCCCGCACAAAGAAAGGGGGAAAACTGAGGCTAGATAGAAGATGCTCTCCACCCAAGCCCCCAAGAAGTTTCTGTGTGATGTTCAAGTACTCCGTAGTCATGGATTTTGCCGCTCTAGGGAATGTTAAGACATTCAGTATCAACTCCCTCAACAATTGTATGGAGTAGATACTATGACCCCCACATTCACATATAAGTAAACTAGGGCTTAGGTTAAAAGATTGGCCCAATATCTAATAGAAAGTGAATAAAGAGGATCTGGACAGTCTTTGGATTCTAAGTCCTTTGCTTTCTACACCTGTCATAGCTCCTGGGTACCCAGCTTTCTACTGAACGTCTCTTCATGAGCATGTATCTAACTGGTTACCTTTCTGGCCAACCCCAAACAGATGCCTTGTTATATGAGAAGTGGCATCCAGATCCAGCCATCCACCCTCACCCATCTTTTGCCCTCACTTGTTTCCAGTGAGCCAGCCTGATCAGGTGCTATGCCATCCATTGTAAATCGCTAGTGACCTTCCTGTCCTTCCCCCCAGCTGCTGGCCTGGCTCACGTAGGTAAGATAAGTGGACTAAGGTATTTAAGCGCAGAGTACCTAGTAAATGTTTAGCAAATTACTGTCCCCTCCTACTTTGTCCCTTCTCTTATATTCCAAGTTCTGTCAGTCAACAGCGACCACCAAATGAACACCCATTGCTGATCTCTACCTCTAATTCAGCACTGGCCATCTCCCTGTCCCAAGAGGTTGGTTTCATATGATTCTTTTGCCTTGGGTGACTCTCCTTCCCTCTCTGGGCCTCACAATCTGAATCTGGGAATGAAGAAACCATGTCTCCACATTCTCTTTGACATCCTCCTGGTTCTGGTGCTTTCTTCTCCAAGGGGATCCACATTTATGGGGTGTTTACTTTGTGCGTTTGCATCATGCTAGGCACTGATGGTCCTCCACTGAATGAGGCATGATTCATGCCCCCAAGAGCATGCTGGAAAGACATGTTTACAATACTAGCAGCCCTGACGGGGCTGAAGTTCACAATACGTTGGAAAGCCTGGAAAAAAGGGCCATGATAACTTTGATGATTTGCTTTAAAATAGCAAAGACTTTACCCCCAAAGTTTTCTTTATATGTTATTAATAGGACTGAGAAAATGGTGGTTAACCATATCGGAGGATATTGCTAATCTTTAAAATATGGAGTGACTTTCTGATGAGCTCATGGATATTTTACAGGGCAGGTAAGGGTCCCCCACACCACGATCCTCTTCCCCATCCCCAGCTTCGCCACTGTTTGGTGCACTTCACTTGGTAAGCGCTCACCACCAGGGAAAGAAGTATTTTTTCCTTACAAAGAAAACAAGGTGGGGTAAAACCACCTAAGATGCCCAACATCGTAGCTTCAAGCAAGGAAGTCACACGCAGGCTGGATGGTACCTGGTGGGGGGCCCAGCCTAGGTCTGCAGCAGAAAGACTGTGCTTAGAAAGGCAGTCAGAGCATCAGCCTTTCTTCCTCACCTAGTGCTTATTGAAGGTTCTGTCACAGGAGCCACTGACCTTGCTTCTGTCCCTTTTTTTTTGCTGGGGGTGGAGGCGGCAGCGGCGGTGGGGGTGGAGGTGAAGGGGTGGACACTGTTT
This sequence comes from Proteles cristata cristata, assembly GCA_017311185.1. Classification (NCBI taxonomy): domain Eukaryota; kingdom Metazoa; phylum Chordata; class Mammalia; order Carnivora; family Hyaenidae; genus Proteles; species Proteles cristata. The sequence continues at coordinate 1,697,451 of JAESUZ010000548.1, read as the reverse complement.
GGTCTTCTAGGGCCTTTTCCAGCTCTCTTCTCTCCTTATCTTCTTGTACTTTATTTTCAAAGAATGTCCTTGATAGCAAGAAAACATGGCTTTACAATGAAGACCACTCATAATTTGGGCCATGTTTTAGTGCTGACCTCTATTCAATATGTTTCAATAATTAACTCTGCTTTTTGGCCACTTAGAAGCAGATTGCCCTCACTTTCCAAGGACCCGAAGCGATGATGCTATTACAAACCTGTGTTGAAGAGCTGAAATTAATTCTGGCCTGGAAATAAATGTTTACAGATTATAGGTGCTCATTTTAAAAATTATTTGGGCCCATTTGTTTATATATTTAAGGTAAAAATTGAAGACATAGTTTGATTAAAGGCTACTGAATTTTCTTTTTGAGAAGCATGAGTCAAGAATAGACAGTGAAATACGTAGCGTAATGGGCAGGACTTCATTTTCTTTTTTGGTGGGAGGAGAAGTTAAGATGAACAGTTTTAAAGGGGGAGGCTCAGCTCCCCAGAATAAAAAGAGGCTCAAAGCTTCCACGGGAAAAGAAAAAAGTCAACAAAGAACAAAGACTCGGGAATTAGAATTACGTTCCACTTATTAATGATCCAGATGTTCGTGGGACTGAGAGAAATTGCTTTTAAATGAGATCTATACTCAGGTAAAGTGTGAACCAGGAGGGAAAAGTGCTAGCATCTCCATATATGTCAGAACTCAAAAACTTTCCATCCCACAAACGTTTTCTCATCCTTGCTTTTAAAGAGTATATAGTCCAGCAAGTCGAGAAAGAAGAAGATACGGGGTCGAGAAAGTAGGTGTACAACAGAGATGTCCTACAGCGTCTCTGTGGTAGGCAAGAGGGGAACGAGGACAGATGGGTGGCTTGGGGAGAAAAATTCCAGGAGAAAAGAAATGTAATAGGATAGAAGGTATGAGAAAAACTACATCAGAAAGAAAATGAAGAATATGATCATAGCAGATGAGGAGGAAAAATAACCCAGAAAACCAAAAAGCCATTGAAAACTTTTTTACAAAGGTTATGATCCCAACTCTGAAGCAAACTAAAATGTCATGTTATGTATAATTAAGCAAGGGGTGAAGTATAGAGAGAGATAGAATCCAGTTGACCTTTGTTTGGCTCAGAGGCTTGTGGCATTGGACCTCCACAAAAGGAGAGGTAATGCTAACCCTTCTTCGGTTGGGCACTGGACTATACTTACAGAGCCCCAGAAGACCCTTCCTTGGCTTTCACATGTTAGAGTCATGGGCAGAGCATGGAAGACCTGTCTGTGGTTGAGGGACAGACTATAAGCATCACCCACTGTGACTATGTGAAAGGGTAGGAGACACTCAAAGATGGCGTATGAGATGGGGGGATGGACAGGACATCATCTGTATTCTTAATGCTTCCTGAGAAATTTCTACTGAAGCTTTTACTGAATCCTTGGCATGGAAAGAGACTGAAAGGCCTTACATCGTCTCCCATAGGAAATCTTTAAAAACAAGGTTTTCAGAAGAAAAATAGTATTTTATGCTACATTTCGCTACTTTAGCACACGCTTTGTGATCAACTTGCTCACTGTACCCTCTAGATATGACAGACCCATATTCCTGGCAGGCGAAAGAAAAAGGAAAGGTATTTAAGGTAGAAATTTTACAGGACACTTCCATTTGCAAGTGGAAGGTTTACCTGAGCACCTGGTCCACCTCCGCCTGGTTGGAGGGGTCTATGCCCTGAAGCTCCTCCGTGATGGTTTTGTTGACCCACTGCACAGCCGTGCTGACGGCCTCAGCCCGTTCCACTTCCTCCGCCGCGGCCAGCTCGGGTAAAGTGTTCTCGCGGACTTCAAAGTGTGTGGAGATCACCACTGAACATATGTTCTGAAAATAATATAAGTGTGTTCTACATTTTCCCTACCTCTTGCAGAAAGGAAGAAATTGAATGTATCTAGCTTTTAATGTGCATGATATTTTATCACCAGTTTCAAAGGGAAAATGAGAATATATAATTTTCTTTGAGATATTTTTATAACTGTTGAAATAGTGTGGAACCCAACTTCCAGGAGCATTTAAAATTATTACCTTGTTAACATACACTTATAAAAACCTTACATTGAACTTCATTTTTATCACTACCTGTCCAATAAATAGCTAAAAGGATACAGATTTTAATCATAATTATTTTCTTCCCAAAGACTGTAGCAAAATTATTTCTAACAGATAGGTAGCAATGAACATGAATTATTAAAATTACTAAAATGAATTTGTCTTTATGTAGATCAGCCTATCTGATCAGTATATTATGAATCTATGTAAATCTATAAAAAACATTATGAATGTATAAACATACTTGTAGATTTATAAAACTCATTAACTTAATAATGTCAGAATTTTAAAACTATTTTTGCCCCCTTTCTCCATCTTGGATCATCTTCAGGCCAGCATGTCACGTCTGTACCAATGTGACACTTAAATATAATAAAGCCATCATGCTTGATTGTACGGTTCATGCTTTATGTTTATAACTACCTACAAATTGTGCATGTGTGTATATTTCAACATTGCTGAACTTCAAAACATTAATTTTCTACAGTTTAGACAATAAATGCTAATAAATGCAGTGGATCCTGGACACAGTGAGGAATACATTTAAGCTGCTTCGTACCTTGGGGAAATTTTGAATGGTGCAGAATATTTCTACTTGCAAGGTTGGAAGCCCTAGTCCATCCAACACGTTTCTCCCCACTACTTTGCATATGGTAGGAGGCTTTGCAAGTTGAGAGAAGCAGTTTGCCTTCAACACACAAAGAAACAAAGATTACAACACCATAACTCATTTGTTTTTAAAAGGTCATTCACATTTACTCTAGTTTCTACTAAACCTCTCCCTGAGTGTGTTCCTCCTGCGGGGATTAGGCTCTGTGGGAACTGCGCTGCCCTCACGAGCTGAAATTTGGATTCACATGATGCCCAGTCTCTCGTACAGGGAGCAATTTGCTCTCTCTGTTTATTCATTCATTCATTTATTTATTCATGTATTTATTTATTTATTTATTCATGTATTTATTTATTTATTTATTTATAATGTACATCCAAGTCAGTTGACATATAGTGTAATGATTTCAGGAATGGAATTTAATGATTCATCACTTCCATACAACACCCAGTGCTCATCCCAGCAAGTGCCTCCTTAATGCCCCTCGCCCATTTAGCCCATCCTCGCACCCAACACCCCTCCAGCAACCCTCAGTGTGTTCTCTGTATTTAAGAGTCCCTTGTGGTTTGTCTCCATTTTTATATTATTTATGCTTCCCTTCCCTTATGTTCATCTATCTTGTATCTTAAATTCCACATATGAGTGAAGCCATATGATATTTGTCTTTGACTGACTTATCTCACTTGGCATAACACACTCTAGTTCCATCCACATTGTTGCAAATGGCAAGATTTCATTCTCTTTGATCGCTGAGTAATATTCCATTACATATATATATATATATACACATACATACATACACACACACACATACATACCATATCTGTATCCATTCATCAGTTGATATGCATTTGGGCTCTTTCCCTACTTTGGCTACTGTCAACAGCCCTGCTATAAACATTGGGGTGCATGTGCCCCTTCAAAACAGCACACCTGTATCCTTTAGATATATACCTAGTAGTGGGTCATATACCTACTATATACATATACCTAATACACACACACACACACACACACACACACACACACACACACACACACACATATATATTAGGATATGTTAGAATACCTACTATATACCTACCTATATATACCTAATATATATATATATATCCTAATATATACCTAATATATATATACACACACATATATATAGGATATATATATGTAGGTATCTATATATCTATATCTAGGTAGGTATATAGTAGGATATATACCTAATTGTTGGGTCATAGGGTAGTTCTATTTTTAATTTTCTGAGGAACCTCCATATTGTTTTCCAGAGTGGCCGGACCAGTTTTCATTCCCACCAGCAGTGCAAAAGGGTTCCTTTTTTTCTGCATCCTCGCCAACATCTGTTGATGCTTCAGTTGTTAATTTTAGCCATTCTGATGGGTGTGAGGTGGTATCTCATTGTGATTTTGACTTCTATTTTCCTGATGATGAGTGATGTTGAACATTTTTTCATGTGCTTGTTAGCCATCAGATGTCTTCTTTGGAAAACTGTCTAATCATGTCTTTTGTCCATTTCTTCACTGGATTATTTGTTTTCAGGGGGGAGGTATGAGTTTGATAAGTTCTTTATAGATTTTGGGTACTAATCCTTTATCTGATATGTCATTGGCAAATATCTTCTCCCATTCTGTCAGTTGCCTTTTAGTTTTGCTGATTGTTTCCTTCCCTGTGCAACAGCTTTTTATCTTGATGAGGTCTCAATAGTTCATTTTGCTTTTGTTTCCCTTGCCTCTGGAGACATGTTAAGAAGTTGCTGCGGCCAAGGTCAAAGAAGTTGTTGCCTGTTTTCTCCTCTAGGATTTTGATGGCTTCCTGTCTTATATTTAGGTCTTTCATCCATTTTGAGTTTATTGTTGTGTGTGGTGTAAGAAAGTGGTCCAGGTTCATTCTTCTGCATGTCGTTGTCCAGTTTTCCCAACCCCATTTGCTGAAGTTTTCCCAACACCATTTGCTGAAGAGACTGTCTTATTCCATTGGATATTCTTTCCTGCTTTGTTAAAGATTAGGTGGCCATATGTTTGTGGGTCCATTTCTGGGTTTTCTACTGTGTTCCATTGATCTGAGCATCTGTTCTTATGCCAGTACCATACAGTCTTGATGATTTCAGCTTTGTAATACATCTTGAAGTCTGGAATTGTGATGCCTCCAGCTTTGTTTTTTTTTTCAGGAGTCTTTTGGGTATTTGGGGTCTTTTCTGGTTCCATCCAAATTTTAGGACTGTTTATTCTAGATCTGTGAAGAATGCTGGTGTTATTTTGATAGGGACTGCTGTTCTCTTTTGAACTCTCAGCAGAAACTCACATACATTTCTTTCTTTCCTTTTTTAAAAATAAAGCATGAAGTTATTTTTAAGCAAAATGAAGCATCATTTGAACTTTTAAAAAAGGAAAACGTGTCTTTTATTCTTATACTTAAAAGTCAGTTTTTAAATGATATAAACCCACAATATAATTTTAGAAGTCAAATAAACTCTATTTTAAAGAACAGTATCTAACAAAATGTAAAACTTTTGAAAGCATTTACAACATATATTTATAGTTTTCTTTAAAATAATATATCATTGCTTTGGCCACTGTTTTAAGTGCTTTACCCACGTTATTTGTGCCTTATAACAACCCTATGGGATTATCTCCACTCTATACATGAGGAAACTGAATACATAGAGATTAAATATTTTCCCCAAGATTTCAAAATGACTACCTGAGCTGAGATTCACATCTAGGCAGGCTAACTCCAGAATCCACTTCAATTGCTATCAATTGATGGGGGAGAGGGAGAAGCGCACAAAGTCTACATTAAAATGCACAGCATTTTAGGAAGAAAAATAAGCATGAGGAATGTGGTTATTTTCCCTATTTTTATGTCAGGAATATGGGGTCCACCCTAACTTTGGCCATTCCAGAGGCAGATAATCTTCCATCTGCCATGTTGGCTTCCATTTCTGTTTCAGTGACGGTCCTCAGAGTGACATATGAACGTACATACGAATTTAAGGGAGGAGAAAACAAACAAAAAAATAACTCAGGATTGGAGTCTTAGCCATATTAATTAACACTGAAATAAAGAGGTTTGTTTTAATGAGATGATTCTAGCTACCCAATGGAGGAGAAGAGCTGTTTGAAAATTATTACTTAGTTTCTCCAAAGAGACTCCTCTTTTGGGAAGCTCAAAACAACTCTGTAAGGTAAATTGTATCCTCTCCATTCCACAGATGAACAAACTGAATTCCAGAGAAATAAATTGTACAAGGTAAAATGACCAACGTGTTAATTATTTACTGCTTAGTAACAGACTACTCCAAAACTTAGTGGCTGAAGCCATTTATTCACCCAGGACTCTACCAATCTGGCCTGGGTTCAATTGGGTAATTCTTTTGGGTGGTCTTGCCTCGGGTCTCCTATTCAGACTCAGTCATCTAGAAGCTTGACTGGGTCCAGAGTATCCAAGATGATTGAACTCATGCGTCTAGTGCCTCAACCAGGATGCTTAGCACATCCTAGGGGGTGGCTGGGCATGTCTTTCTCATAGGATACCTTGGAAGTGTCACGTCACTGAGCCTATCTACCTGATCTCTTTCTCCAGCAGAGTAATTATACTTCCTGGCAGGATGATAACGGCTCCAAGAGGGAGTGTTCCAGTAACACAGCCTCAATATGGCAGCACTTACCATGTCTTTCCATCATGCTTAATCAAAGCAAGTCACATGGCCAAGTCCATGGGGGAGAGATTTACGTAAGACCAGTCACACTGGCGAGTATGGTTCATTGGGGAACATCAATATAATAGTCTACTACAGCTACTAAGTGGCAGGGCTAAGAATCAAATCAGATCTTCAGTCAGATCTTCAAGCAGATCAGGTCAATCCTAAACTCTTTCAGTCATAAATTCTAGGTTGAGGGACCAAATAGTATTGTATTGCTCTTGCTCATGAGGATCTTCCTCATTACTTCAATTCCTCTAGTATGTAACAGAAGCAGAGAAGAAATGGCATTGGAGCTGAACATTGGGGAAGGAGTAGTATTTCAACTGGCAGACAAGGGGGAGAAGTCAAGGGCAGATACTTCAGGTAGAGGGACTAGGATAAGCCATGGGGAGGGAAGTGAGGAACTTCAGGCTTTAGGAAATAGTAATGAGCCACCGGGGGTTTCTGAGCAAGAGAATGATGATCAGATTTAGGATGAGGAACGCTGCTCTGGGGGCACCTGGCTGGCTCAGTTGGTGCAGTGTGCGACTCTTGATCTTGGGGTTGTGAGTTTGAGCCCCACGTTGGATGTAGTAGAGATGACTTAAAAATAAAAAGTAATTTTTTTTAAGAAGGAGCATTGGTCTGGCAGCACGACTCAGGCTGGACTTGATGGAGAGACTAGATGAAAATAAGGATGGCCAAAACTAGGGCAGTGGCAGAATGAAAAGGACTTTTTGCCAGTCCAATTCTTGAACATCCTTTCAAAATCCAAGCAAAATTTTCTTAGATGCTACAGCCAGCCTACTGGCATCTTCCCTAACCCTGAACTCCTTTGACAGGCATGCAGTGATGCGTCCCTTAGTCTAGCACACAATCATATATCACCTTATCTAGTACTCCAATTATTTTATGTATCAGTGGCTTTTATCCCTAACCAGGGCATAAGCTCTCAGAGAGCTGTACAAACTAAAGTCCTGGCTGTTTAGTAGACTGGGAAGAACATTAACACCAAGGAACCAGAGTCCAAATCTCCAGTCTTAACTTTTGTACCAAGTAGCTATGAGCCAAGAGCTTGGTGTCTTTGTGAAATGAAGAAGTTAGACTAGTTAACTTTCAAGAGTTCCTCTAGCGAGAGATAGTGGAAAGAGAATGGAATTCAGAGTCGCATTCCTTCATTTGTGCCAGATCAGAGCTTGAGTGTCCACTATGTACCATGGAATCGCTAGGTACTATGGACACAAACCTGGTTTGATTCGGTGCTGTCATTCACAGTGTCCCTTGGGAAAATCATCTCAATTCACTGGGCCACAGTTTCCTTATTTGTAAAAAAACGGAAATCATAATTTTTTACCTCCCAGTGGTCCTAAAGATTAAGTGAAATAACCAATCACATAGCACAATGAGCTCAGCATTGCCCTTCCCCAACATACAACTGTCACTTGGAGGCCATGATTGAGCAAAATAAACATTCATGGAACATCCCCCATACCGACTGCCTCAGCAAGACGGTTTTGAACCCCGTAAACACACGGTGCTTCTTTACTGCATTTACATACTCTGCTGTCATAGTGCTTCATCTCAGTGCAAACTCCTATCGGTTCCAACCACACTGCCTTCCAGAAGGTAGGTGTTGGCTAGTACTTAGCAGGATCTAGAAGTGAGAAAACGCTTGCTTGTTTCAACTCCTCGTTGCTAAGTCGCCTGATAATGCGCTGGGCACAGGGACTAGTGAGGTGGTCGGAAAAGGCCCCTGCTTTCCACGGAGCTCGAAAGCCTACGGAGGGTCTCATTATGAGCAGGAAATGATTTAGGAACACTAAAGGACAATTAAGACCGGGGGAAGCGGGCAAGACTGATGTCAACTTGGAGTCTGGGTAGGAGCTGGTCGGATGGGGTCGGGCACCCAGGAAGAGTGCACCCTGCAAGGTACATAGGCTTGAAATCAGAGTGACACTTGTAAGTAATGAGGAGCCGGCTGGGCATGAGGCCAGGGGGTCCGTGGTCAAACGGAGGCCGCTGCAGGTTGTCAACTGAGCTATGCGGTGTTAAGATCTGTGTTTAAAGAGAACTGGAAACCGGGCAGGCCAGCTCAGAAGCCTACCGGGCCTGAGCTGTCGCCCGAGCCACGAATGCGCCCGCTTTCCTCTGCTTCCCGTCCACCATTTTCTCGAGATTCCTCCAGCCCAGGTTTCCGCACCGCTTCTCCCTCCGCGGTCGCCTCCCCGCACGACCGCGGCTCTCAGGCCTGTGGCGGCGCGCGCGTGCGCGACTCTGCGGCGCAGGCGCACGCCGTTGCCGCAGCGCGGGGCGGGGGGAGGGGGGCTGGAGGAAGAGGGTGTTTGTCCCAGGTCCCTACCAGGTGCCCGTAGACGTCGGCAGGCTGGAGGTAGAAGGTGGAGTTGAGCAGCTCTTCCAGCCTGCGCGGGACGTCGTTCTCCCGGTAGTACTCCATCGCCTGCTGCTTCAACTTCTGCAGCTCCCTAGTGGTCCCACAGCTGCGGCCGCCGCCTTCTTCCCCCATGGTAGGAGATTTGAGGCTACAGCCGGGGTTAGCCTGGGGGCCCGCGAGCGTCCCGTCCGTCGCTAGGCAACGCAGTGAGATCCCGACCCCAGATCTCGCGTGGCTTCTCGCCGGGGTTCCTGCCGCGGTCTTCGCGGCGCCAGGCTCCTCCGCGCTCCTCCCTCCTCCCCCTGAGGGGTTGGGCCCCGGGGCCGGGGCTCCGCAGCTCCTGACGCTCGCGCGCCGCCGGCGTCGTTTTCCACCTCCTTCCCCGACGCTCTTCCTGATGGGGAAAGAGTTCACCATCTCAGGAGATGATTTCTACGGAAGCGTGGGAGCGTTAGTCCCGGCCGCCAGCGGGGGACCCGAGCCTCGAGTGGCGGCGCGCTGTGGTCCCCGCGCGGCCCTGGGACCCGGGTCCTCTTGCATCCCCCCACCCCACCCCCTTGTCCATTGCGGTCAGTGAGCTCCTCCGAGGGAGGGTGTACCGTTCTAGCCCACTCCTGGGGAGACGTAAATCCTCACTGCCAGTTCATTCATTCATTCGCCAGTATTTAGCCGCCCGCCCTGAGCCCAGCAGGGCCACAGGGCCAGGCACACCGTGTTGCGTCGGAGAGAAGTAGGAGAGAACCGGATGCGCCATCCCCACCTTCCTAGCCCCTGGCCCTCCCCTGGGAGATGAGTGAGGTGAAATCACTGGGAGGGAAAACCGGTGTGGGCCTAAAAACCCAGGGTGAACCCCGAATGGTTATGGCTTGGACAGGCCTCGGGGTGGGGAATCGTAATAGGCAAGACTCGAGAAGGAAAAGTGGAAATGGAAGACTGACGTTGGGTCTTATCCCCCTTCGGAGGCTGCCTCAGCCCTGCCCTTTTAAATCCATCTGCCCTGCTTGGCTTCTTTACACCTGCCAGTGTCAGGTGCAATTATAGAGCTGCTGCTTTATTTTATTTTATGTTTATTTTTGAGAGAGAGAGGGGACAGAGGGTCCAAAGTGGGCTCTGCACGGACAGGCTGTCAGCACAGAGCCCAGTGTGGGGCTTGATCTCATAAACCACGAGATCACGATCTGAGCCAAAGTTGGAAGCTTAACCACCCGAGCCACCCAGGCGCCCCCAGAGCTTCTTGCGGCCTCTGCTGTAGGTGCTTCTGCAGAAATGGGCCGAGATGGACAGGTGTTCTTCCTCTACTCTTACCTGTATGTGTTCCTGCCTTAAGTAGATCACTTAAAACATCTGTGCCGTACTTTGTTCATCTGGAAAACAGTCCGCTCTACTTTGCCCATTTCACAAGTCACTTAGGATAAAATGAGAAAGTGAATGAGGAAACACTATAAGATAGTTATTTTCGATAGAGGTGTGTAGATGTATAAATATATGTGATTCTGTAAGTACTGTTATAGGAACCCAGCCATGTTCCTCCTCCTGAGCTCCCTCGGTGCTGTCTCCAAAACTCTGATGGGACACCTCACTTTCTGGGCTGTGACAGATGATCATGGGGCTGCCTTACCCTCCTTGCTAGATGGAAACCCCTCCATGGTAGAAGCCCAGTCTGAGTCATTAGCACATAACCCTCAGATCCCGGGCCTGGGGGGACAGAGCATGCGCTCAGCTGAGTAGGTGGTGAGTGAACCTTTATACAAAATAAGCCCGTGCTATTGCTGCTGGTGTTTCCATTCCACCTGTGCGCCTTTTCCTCCTATCCCCATGGACGGAAGGCACCCCTTTCTCTGGGACGCCCGTCCTTCAATGCCCGGCTGAGCCCCACATCTGCAGAGAAGTCATGCTCCACACCAGCTCTCCTCACTCAGCCCTTCCTTCCTTCCGCACTTGCAGCCTGGGCCACAAAGCTCAGCCTTCAGGGAGGTCTTGACTCATTTGACACTTTAATGGAAGGTTGGAAGTGCCCTGGGCTGGGACTACCATCTTTTGGAGTTTACCTTCTATCATCCACCAGCCGGTAGACTCCATGGGGACAGAGACTCCGTCTGTCTTGTTCACCATGGTGTCCTGAGTACATTACTTTACAGAACTGTTGCTCAGGAAATAGGTGTTGAATGAATGAATGGATTTTACACATAATAAATGCCTAATAAATACTTAAAATGTTTTGGAGTTGAGTGAATAATGAATACGCCAGGCTGGCTAGAGCAAAGGATTGTTTTCAGTCATAATGAAACATCAGGATAGAAAAGTAGGACGGGCGAGATGGAAGTGATGTTTTAGGAAGTTAGCCGATAGCAATGGGTAAGCCTGGAGGGTGTTAATTGTACAGAAAGTAGGAGATGCAGGTGGAAGATCATGTAGGCTGTAAGGGCCTGAACCACACTGGAAGCCATGGCCAGAGGTGGATGCCAGAGTTAATAGGAAGAAGGATGGAAATCATGGTGAGTGATTGGATGTGGGATTGGGGGGACCAAAGATGATTACTCTGAGGATGGCTCATAGGGTCCTGTTACCATTTATAGAAATGGGGTGAATGAGCGAATGATGTGGTTTTGATGGGTGGAACATGCTGCTTCTGGTTTTAGATGTGTGGCACTGTGGAGCGCCGGTATCTCAGCGCTGACAATACAAACATCACCTATCCACATGGAACTTAAGGATAGATGAATCTTCTGGAGGAAGGTGGGGTGGGGGGAAGTCCTCTAGAAGCAAGGACCCAAATATTGGGGAAGGAATATATTTAGGACATAGGAAGAGGATAAGGTGCTCTAAGAGGCAATGAGCCAAAAAAAAAAAAAAAAAAAAAAGGCAAATCCTGGAGTTTAAGACAGAGAGTTTTGCGAATGTGTCAGATGTGCATGTGTACATATGCACAGAATACAATCTGAAAGAATGTACGTGTATTGTCTTTGGGTAATGGGATCATTTGGAAATTTTAATTTTCTTTTTATAAGTAGTATCTGATTTTTCTAAAATGAATGTGCTCCTTGCATAACTGTGAAAAATTACATTAAGATATTTGAAGGAATAATATTAAGTCAAATTAAGGACCCAAATTCAAGGAGAATTAAAGACCAAAAAGATACTCTTAGGAAGTCAGGTGTCCCCTTATAAAACCATCCCGTCTTCTTAAAAAGTAAAACTACATGTAGGCTAAACAAATAGCTAAAACTACCATCCTTGTTAACTTCTGTCCTTCACTCAGTCAGCAAATATTTATTGAATGCCTACCATGTCCCAGCATCTAGGCCCTAGGCAGTGAATAAAATAGGTAACATTTCTTCTCTTTACGGCACTTAAGTTCTTGCGGCCCTCACTCTTAGCACTTACGTCCTACTGAGCCATTAGGACGATAAACTACATTAAGAGACATGAAAGCATTTTGAAAAGTTGGGATGCTAGGCATTTATTAACATTCTATTAATGTTGACAGATCTAGAGTAAATAAAATGACTACTCATGAATATTTCAGTTTTCTGATTTTTATAGATATTAGAAGTACTGGGGTTTTAGCTGTAAAATAGATTCACGTGTATGCGTACTGTATACATACTTACCATGTTCCTTGTTTTAGTACCTTGGTAACTATATTTCCATTTCATATTGAGACTAAATGTCCAAGGGCACTCACAGAACATCAGAGCTTGAAAGGCATTGAGTGCTGCTAACTCTAAAGGTAAAAACAGGGGAGTTGAAGGGAAGGAAAGGGAAAGGAAAGGCTCAGGAGATAAGGAAAGTTCTGGAATGTTTCCAGGGAGGGAGGGTAGGACTCTACCCTCTTTCTTTAGAGAGAGGACACAGCCATGACTATTGACTTCCCATGGATGGGGAGCCCGAAGTGGAAGGATGTGGCATGGGACAAGGGCCATTTAGGAATTAGAAGACACATTGGAGTGGCAGTCCAGCTGTCCCCAAGACCTAGACCTCTTCAATGAAATGAGTGGCTGGACTAGATCAGTGTTGCCTAAACTTTTTGAGTATGAAAAAGTTTCCTTTGTAACAACCAAAAAAATGAAAGAAACCATCCCTCTCCATGTAACAGTGGTTACGTACAGTGACCATGAATTCCGTAGTATGTCGGGAGCATTTGTATGTCACCCACGTAACCTCCATTCATGAGACAAAGAATACCTTTATAGGCAAGCCACTCTCCAGTGGCGGGAGTGTGTTTGGTGCATTTGGAATTGTGAGTTCCTTGCCCATAGTATGTGGGCTTCCCGGGGACCTTGACTGAGAACCATTGAGCCACGTCTCTCCACCTAGACCTCTCCTATTTTGTAGCTCTGATTCAAGATAAAATATCAGGACATACTTCTAGTCCTATCTGCTAAATGAAGACCCTTCATGGAGGAAAGTAATTATGCTTCAGTCTGCGTTTCAAAAAATTTCTGAGCTATGTCAGACATTTCCTAAATGAATGAGGATAAAGAAAAACATATTTGTTCATTTTCCCTTAATCCTTTCAACACCTTTCTATAAATTGGAACTCGTTTGCTATGACTTTAATGTTCAGAAGTGATTATTTAGGTGTTATTTTGGGGTTGCTACCAAATGCTTGTTAATTCTTGCCTGCATTTGCCATCTGTGTTGAATATCATTTTTCATAGGGAACTAATGAACATGATTGCAGGTGCCTTTAATCTTTAGAATCCTAGAAACTGGAGTGAGAATAGATGCAAATATTGCCTTTTCCCCCATCTAGAAGATGGGAAGTGATAATGTTACTCCTCCTGGCCCAGTGGTCTGGAATGAGGGTTGCCAAGCTAATTGCAATGTAAATAGCTGTAAATTAAATGCTAAGGAATAAAAGTCGGAATGATTAGACTAACAATAAAATGTTTTTGTAATTTTTTTTTCATTACCAATGCCTCCTGGCAATAGTCATTACCTCTGTGCTAGTAATGACAACAAAAACCAGGCAGCAACTACCATTGATAGAGAACTTTTATATGAGGTTTTCCTTACATCATCCCCTTGAATTTTGCACAACAACCACAAGAGGTAAGGGGCTGGCCCAAAGTGATTCAGTTAGCAAATAGTGGAGATGGAATTTGAACCAGCTGACCCCAGTACCCATGCATTTCCCGCTGTGCTCCAGTGCCTCCCAAATCTAGAATTCTCCATAATTAGATTCCACGGTCTCATGTCCTCAATTGCTAGGCTCTTGGCCATCCTTTCTGGATAAGCCAGTTGAGTTGCTCACATTGAGGGCATGGAGAAAGGAGCCTGGGTAAATGGTGTTCATCTCTTGATCACTCACTCTCAATCTGGGCTGCACATTAGAATTATGTGGGCATTCTACCAAATTCTGGTAGCCATCCGAGCACTGTTAGAATTTAAGCCCCTTGAAGAGGAGGATTATCTATTCCCCGCTGTAGTATTAAAGAACACTGATGCCTAGGCCCTACCCCAGACCTATTAAATTAGAATCTCCAAGGGTGGGGCCCACACAGAGGTATTTTTTTATATGTGATATGAATGTGCAGCTAAGGTTGAGAACCTCTGCCTTAATATATTTCTTCAGGGATCATGTTAGAAAGAGAATGGGTAAGGCTTCACCCAGGAATGATCTGATAGTGGACACAGCTAAGAAGGCCTAGAAGTGTTGGGCCTTGGAACCAGATCACATGGGTCAGAGTTCGATTCTTCCAGTTCCCAGCTGTGCATCCTTGTACAAGATAGTTAACCTCTCTGAGCCCGTTTCCTCATCGACTAATATTTTCAATTTCATAGGATCACTATGAGGTTAAATTTGAAAATTCATGGAAACTTCTTCTCACCATGCCCAACACATAGTAAATGATGTCATTATTGCCACAGAAATCAAGGAGAAGGAAAATAACATTTTCAGCAGTTTTGCTATATTTGTCCAAAAACCTTTATTTGACTTTGTACAGGAATATAGGTGGAATTGAATTAAGCGATAAGGGGAGACACCCCCCCCCCGTCTTAAAACAATACTAGTGACATTTTGAAATAATCAGACCTCCTGGTAATCTATCACTTTTGCTTTAACCTTTACCATTTGTGCAAAATTATAGCGTTGATGTGTTATTTCTCTTGTTTCCCAAATAAAGCAGAAAGCTGGAGCCATGGTTGTAATGTGAGCGTTCAAAGCTGGCATCCTGTCAAAGGCTGTATTAGATTTAGCCTTCCGGTCATTTGTTCAGAGGGCTTTGACACTGAAGACCAAAAGATACCATTGGAGATGTTATTGCTGGCAGTTTAATTGGTATTTTTCAGGATATAGACACACAATTTGTATATAGGCAGAATGAAATTGGAAGTAGGGCAATTATCTAGTGAGTTTAGACAGTAAAAAGAAAGAGAAAAAAACCAGGCGAAAGAAATTCTGCAAGTAACCTCTTTTGCCATCTATAATAGATACTTTTTTAACTTTGTAGAAACAGATACAACTTAAGAGTATTTCTGTGACATAATTACGGGGCTAATAAAGCAAAGTGAATACATATAAAATATCCTACAAAGACCAAATTTTCTAATTTATCCTTCTTAATATCAAAGTAGCAACATAAATATAGTAATCGCATTGATTGTGAGTGAAGAAAATGTTAAACATCTTTCCCACATAGGAGGCAGCAAGGAAGAAAGAGAGGGGAAATCCCAGTTTAAGAGGACCAGTTACATGTTTTATCTGGTTGTGTCTGAAAACATTTTCTCGGTAACTGCTGCAAACGTGAATCTGGTCTGTTTCCTAGCCTCTGAGAGTGGTGTGCGCACCTATTTTGTTCCTGGGCTTGAGTGAGAGCCAGTAACTTGTTTGACTTCTGTAATTAAACTTAAGAACTTGATTGAAGGGGATTTTAGCTTCCCTGCAAATGTACTTTAAGTTAATCTGCTTAAGAGGAATTATCTATTTCTTATTAGCAAAATCAAAACACTCTGTGCCTTTATAACTGATGATTTCTACTGGCCTGGTCATGAATCTTATGGTAATGTTAAACTGTCAAATATTATTGGGGGGATTTAAAAAATTCAGTTGTCAAAAATTTAGGACTTGATTCTTGACATTTTTTAATTGGCAGAATGAAGGGTCATTGTTTGCTCTTTTTCCTCCTTGATTTACCTGCTTTTGTTTGTTTCATTTAAGACATTTGAAAATTTTTGTTCCTCGAATACTTTTTAAAAATGTAGTCATAGATGCAGATGAGAATTTTTTCTTTCAGGGGAGTAAATTTGGAGAGGACACTCCCAGGAGTTTTTAGCAAATAAAATCATCTTAGGCAAATTTCTCAGTATTGATTTGATTTAATTGCATCTTTCTTTATATATGACAATCATATATAACTATCATTGGAGCCCTACACAGTTCCAGAATTATTTAAGGTGACATTTGTGAATGAATCTCTGATGCCAATCTAGTGTGTTAGATAAAATGTCTGTACAATTAAAAGATACACAGAATTGTATGTTAACAAGGAATAACAGAGCTTGTTTTTGATTAAATACTGTTATTATATTCTGTGATTGGGCATCCAAAACCTTAGGTGGATATTGTAGAAATAAAAGCAGTAATGACCAGAATTTGTTTCTCAGAAGAATAATGTTTCTGTTAATACTTAAGGAGAGATATAATCAGGATGAAAGACTAAAATGTTATTTCTGAGATAGAAATAATCTTAATGTGTTTATAATGATGCCTGTCTTCTGCTTGGACTACAGTCAGCATAAGCACATTTAAATGCTATAGTTTGGAGAGAGGAAGGAAAAGGAAGGCAGGAGAGAATCTAACACAGTTGTGTTCAGACAGGAATAAAGAATGATCAGTATTAGGATGGTTTTGTGTGAGGGCACTTTCACTTGAAATAAATAATTGAGGCAAAGTGAGGTGGTGATAGAAGTATCTGGGTGCCTGCCCTGGTCTCCACTTCTTTTTTGTGCACAGAGATACAGCCCAGTGAAGCCACGCAGGTAACCGAGGGTCTGCCCTCTGCTACTGCCCCTGTGGGAACTGGCAGCCTCCCTCAAGGAGCTGAGCAGTTCTTGTTCAACAGCTACTGTTAGACTGTTGTAAAACTTTGAGTTGGTTTGTGAACAAGCGGGTGATTTAAAATATCCCTGAGCCATCCTAGGTAGCCTCCTTCCCCAAAGTTCATGGCCAAATATTTGCACAGCTGCCTTGGAACCTTGATGGGAATTTGAAAATAGAGAAGACCATATAACATTTTATAGCATCTTTATAGCAAAGAGAGTCTCAGTTAACCTCAGTTAGGTTTCTGTGCCTTCTGAAGAATTTTTCTACTTCTGCAGTATTAAAAGTAGAGTTCCTATAAAATTATTCCATGCCAGCACTTGTTGGATGTTTATTAATGTGCGGATCTGACCTAAACTTGTTTGTCTAATCATTAAATGCTTTCTTTTCCTCGATAGCCACACTGACAGCACATAAGGGGAAAGTAAGGCTTCTGTGCTGACTTTGAGAATACAGAATCAAAGACTATGTTTTATAGAGGAAGAACAAAAACAACTTTTAAAGTATGATATTTGAAATAATTAAAATGTGTGTTTATCAATTTATATACTTTAGAATGTATATTGTCCTATGTATCATTTATTACTTTACTGAAAATCTAGGCATTTTGAATTCTTAACTAAGACCACTGCACACACACACAAATCTGTCCACTTAATATTTTTTTGTACATTTCTTATAAACCTACTGTTGGAAAACAGTTGTCTTTTGTTGAGATAATTAGAAATCTGCAAAAGTGGGAAATGGAGTCAAAATGAGGAACTCAAAATTTAAAGATCTTTTAATTTGTCTTTGCAATAGACTTTATTTCTAAGTATTATTTGTTATAGGAGAACAGAAGGAATCACTATGTGTTTTTTTTTTTAACTAGAAATAATCATTTTTACCTTACCTTGTATGTGTTGTCTAGGTTTGATTTGAACTCACTAGGGGCATGCCTTGAACTTTTCACACTCTTTCCAAGCCCTAGTGCTAAGAAACAAGTGCTATGCTATTTGGCACAACATTTCTCCCTGGCTGGTGGATCAGAAAATGTCACACGTGCGCATGCACACACACACACACACACACACACACACACACACACACACACCCCACACACACTTATCCTCTGGAGTGAAGGCTTAACTACCACATCAGGATCAGCCCCTGTGATTATTGCATTTATGAGCAACTCACCTCGCTCTCCAAATTTGGACTTCAGGAGATAACACCTCATGCCAGCCTAGCTCATCTGTTTTTCACAGGATATGTAGGTAAAAATGTACGGTTTTTAATGGTCGGCATCTTCCAACTAGGCCTTTGGGCCACGCATACTTGTCGACTACTCAAGTGCATCCCGCTCAGTTGGAAATTTTAAAATAAGTTGAACTCTGGAAGGGGTCTGTGATTCGGTGTCACACATACTGGAGAGAGAAACGGGATGGTAACACTTTTTTGGCTACTGAGTGCTTTCCAACTTTTGAAAGGAAGGAAACTTTGCAGCCTGCAATTCTAAGAAACCTGTAAGAAACAAAGTAGAACCAAGCTCCTCGCGGGGGAGGGGAGCGAAGCGTGTGCTCGCCCAGCTTCTGTGTTGTCTGACTCCGTCACAAACGCTGCAGCGGCGCATTGCTTGAGCATGAGCCCATCTATTCTGCCGAGGGATGAAACTCTCAAATCCTTTTCTTCCCTTAGTAAGTGGTTCTATCTTAATTCAGAAGCTATAGAGCAAATTTTAAATTGGTATCATTTTCTAATTGGAAAGTAAGTACACCTTATATCTGGAGTACAAACATTGCAACAGGTACTATTGCCCATCAGCTTGCTGTTAACTTTTTGTTTGAGTCTAAAGGATCTTAACATTTCTCTGCGTTAAGTGGATATATGTCAGTAGCAAACGTAAACACGAAATAAGCGCTCAGGTTGAAATGTCTGTGGCAATGTACATATCTGATGGGGAAGAATGTCGGCCATTACCCTAGAGAACAGTCACCTTTTAGCCCAGGGTGTAAGTCTCGTTGCTCTGTGTACATTTCATCACTTAGTTGTGTACAGACACAAGAAACGATGCATTTTAAAATGCATTCTTTTATTTTTAAACACATGCCCAACATCTTGACAAATCCTATTTAGTCTGAAGCTTAAATGCACATAACCCAAGGTTAATTTCTACCTTGTGAAGTCAGGTGGTTTCAGATGTGCTGCAAAGATCCACATCAGCAATAAAATGTGAATCCCCATATCGTTATCTCTGAACTTTGGAATTCTATTCAGACCTCTTGCATCATGTGCACATGTATGAGAGAGGAGGATACGAAAGTGAAACCAGTCCTGTGGCTGTTGTCAGACTTGACAGTCGTCCCATGGAGGATGTGCTTGCTTGACTTGTTTTTCTCTTCTTCAAATGTTCTTTTTCCCTGTCCAGAAATGTGGAGAATACTCTGGGAGTTCATGTGGAGGACACCGGCCACCACCTTCTGGTACCCCCCACTGCAAGGGCCACCTTTCCTGCATTCTGGCTTCCTGAGCCAGGTTTTGCAAGCGGGGTTTGCAATTGTAGCCCCACAGTCCAGGTTCTTCTAGTTGTGGCTGCAGGGGCTTAATTCAACCTGCCCTTACTCTATCTTGATCTCCTATCTCATAGGCAAAGCTGTTAGAAATAACCGTGTTGTCATATTTACTGCTTATTTGTTTCCTTTATAGGATCATCTTTATAGATAAGAAATCATAGAGCCAGCAAAACTTTTGGACCATTTAGTTCCATGCCTTCATTTTACACACACACACACACACACACACAGACATACACACACACACACACACACACACACAGAGAAAGAGAGAGAGAGAGAGAGAAAGCTAATTGCTGGTAAAAGGCTGCCAACATAATTCTTCTTTTCAGGAATCAATTTATTTAGTGAGTAAAGAATTTTTTTTATTGGGTAAAGGAAAGATGGAGTAAAAGATATAAGCTACTTTTATTATGTACAGTATATTTTGGTATCATATGTGTAATTGCCCCAACTGAATATCAGGGATATTCTGACAATATTAACAGAGGTGAAAATCTAAAATCCCAAATTCCTAAATTCCAGGAAAAAAGTGCAGCACCCATTTATGGTAATGGATCTTGTAGCATGACCTTTGAGAGAGTTAGCTATAAAAATTCTACGGCTTTCTTCATGATTTATGATTTTAAATTTCCTTTTTCTGTCGTTGCGTTCTCTGTACTCGAGTTTGTCAAGTAAGCAGGCAGATGTTTTTGCCTTTTTATAAAGTACAGTAATAAGCATGTCTGCCGCCCTTACTTCATCAGCTTCGAAACCTATTCACGGCTCATCCGGTTGGAAGATGATTCACCAGAAGCTTTGTTCCCGAATTAGTAATGCCGCAGCATCTCATTTAGCAAGTGGTGCTTCCCATCACTTACAGAGAAGAAAGTTTCTCTCTCATTCAGGTACAGACTGAGGCTTTCACCTGTCAGAGGAAAATGAAACCGTCACTAACCACTGTTTATTTTGCTGGCAGGTTCATGCCTACGACAATCATGACTACGATTTTTCTCCAGGTGAATTGCTCCCCACATTGGCGTGGCAGTGACTAATAAAGTATTTATGAAAACTCAGGCGTGTGGTCCCTGTTCCCACAGTGTGTCACTGCTGCCGCCAAGTGACAGGTCTGAAAAAAAAATCAGCAAATCTCAGACAATTAGAGCTTCGACCCCACTTTGCAAAACCAAGGTCCCCACTCCCTCCTCCACAAAGATACCTTCGTCCTAGGTGATGTGAACCAAGACGCTCTCCTAAATCACACTTGACCCCTTTTGCCATCCCTCAGAATTCGGGGCTCTGAGAAAAGAATGAGATTAAGAAAATCATCTTTCCCTGAATGGACTCTAATGCCAGGGTGGAGGGGAGTTTTTAGTTCAGTTTGGTTAGTTGTCCGTAATCGCACACTAAATCACACGGTGCTACAGAAAGGAGAAGTCTCTGGCTGAAAAATCAATCAGACACACCAAGAACTTGCAGCTCGCAGCCCACGAGTGCTTGGAGACATATGCAAAGACCATTCTCTGGAGCAACCTCATTCTTGAACTGGGCTAAGAGCTTTTCAATTGCTGTGACATTTTCAGCCAAGGAAGGAGTAGTTGCTGCGGAGCAATGTTTTACAGGCAATTACTTTATATTATCAGCGGAGCAATTCCCTGTCCAGAAAGGAACCAAAGCGATCAAGTTAAATCATTAAAGAGAAAAAGAGCGAGTGGTGGGGAGAAAGGATTCATCTCATTAGCAGGTGCCTGTGCCGCAGGCTCCGCGACGCACAATGTCACTGGCCCTTTAAGACAATGGCTGCGCTCCCTCCGCCACCGCCGCCCCCTCCCTTGGAGCTGTTGACAGGTCTAAACCTCCCTAGCAGCCCATTGTGGCCACAGTAGGAGGCACCTGCAGAAAATGTGCCAAAACCAGGCAGGGAGCAAGAGCTTTTCAATAAGCTCCGCAGCTGGAGAGAAGCAGCAACACTAAACAAGCGGGCGCAGACCAGGCATGTGATGGGAAAAGGGGTCAAAGCCAGACACCTCCTATCGGCTTTCCGAGCCTTCCGAGCACCGTTCGGTTCAATTTGCTGACATCTTCTAGCTGGCTTTTCTCTATTTGCTTAATATGCTGAGGTATTTAGCTTAAAAGCACTAAATACTCCATCACGAGGAGCTGTTCTCTCCCTTTCCCATTTACTGTTATTAAGGACGCTATCCAGTATTTTCTCTCTCTTTCTGCCCCAAAGTCAGATTGTTTTCTTTTGCTTCACTCTCTCATGGCCACTCACAGGCATTCCCCCCAACATGCTGCCCACTTGATTTTACTTGTTTTTAATTCAGGGACAAGTGAAGCTCCCCCAAATTCAGGAGCTGGGCTGCCTTCATAAAGCACGCCTTCCGGCTGCTGTAAGACATGTCTGGAATCGGCACTGCGTTTCAACACAGTCAGCATTTATTGTGCATCTACTGTGTACCCACCACTGTCCTCAGGGCTTCTGGAAATCCAGAGGTAGACACATGTGCTTCCCCTTTGGTACTGCCTGGGATCCAGCAGAGAAGCTAAAGAGCTAATATGACCATGGGTTTTAGGAATTTGGGGCGCCTGGGTGGCTCAGTCAGTTAAGCGTCTGACTTTGGCTCAGGTCGTGATCTCACAGTCCGTGGGTTCGAGCCTTGCGTCGGGCTCTGTGCTGACAGCTCAGGGCCTGGAGCCTGCTTCAGATTCGGTGTCTCCCTCCCTCTCTGCCCGTCCCCCGCTCACTTTCTGTGTCTCAAAATAAAATAAAGACATAAAAAATTTGTTTTAAAAAGGAATTTGTTTTGCACTCATGCACTTTTCTTTGTAGTTCTTAGAGCCCTTTGGAGAAGAAGCAGAGTGGAGGTGGGGACACAGGAGGGGGGGGACAGGGAGGGACCTGGAATGTTCTGGTGGTGTACTGGCTCTGTCCCAGCCTGCCTTGAGAAGCAAGAGGAGAGATTCTCAGTTTCATCTCTCCAAGCTGAGAACCCAGGACAGTGCCTCAATTTTGGCTGTCTAAGTCGTCTGGCCTTCCTCATCTTCATTTACGTGGTGCTTTGCAGTTCTCATGATATTTCCATCTCCTGTCTTTCTCATCGGAAGTAGGAAGGCATTATCCCTGTCTTACTTACAGATGGAAACATCTGAGACTCAGGCAAAGCACTTTGCCCAGGGCCCCACCAGCGAGTAGGTGGTAAGTGCAAAGACCCCCGGGGGAGCTGGCCCCTCTGCTGCCCACCTGTACCTTTGCTTCACTTCTCCTCTGTGCAGCCATCTTCCAGCTGTCAGCCAGCACAAACACGTGCTTCGAGAGCAGCGCGGAAACAGAGAAGGTGACATTTTCACAGTGAAATCTCTCCCCTTCCTGCAGATGGAGAGTGTTGGTGTGTACGGATTCTGTGGGTGCACAGCAAAGAGCAAAATGAAGTGTGATTCAAGGTGGGAAATCCCAGCTTCAGGTAGGAAACGAACTCATTTGTGTAAGTACCAAACTGGCGTCGCCGGAATGTCATTCGTCTAGAGAGGGACTAGGTACATTTAAAGCTGGTGCAGTTAGACGGAAGCACGCGTAAGACACTTGCTAAACCACCGCAGAATGTCTGCTTGTTCAGAGTGCCAGCAAGTGGTAAGAGGTACGAGAGAAAGTATTTCAAAAGCACCCTTGACTCGGGAAATGAAATTGCCTCCCTGCCTGCTCAGAGCACGGGATGGGTGACAGCCAACAGCCACACTCCCACACGTAGCTCACAGAGCAGGACCTGGCTGGGCAAACACCTGTCCCCTCCCTGCTCTGCTCTGCTGGCTCTGGGGGCTTGTGTGTGATCAGGCCTCTACTGAGGCAGGAAGAGATGGTCTCTGGATCCTTCGAGCCTGTTTATGCTCTAACATGTCTCTCCTCACAGTGGACTGGTCCTCTTCCTTCTTCCCCAGCGCCTCCCTCCAATTCTGGAGGAAACAAGTGGACTATTCATGTAAAAAGAGAAAGAGGGGGGGGAGGGGGGGCGGTGGGTGGAGGGGGAGATGCCACCGACAAACTCCATTGAAAGCCACTGGCTGTTCATTTACATTCACACTTTTAAAAAATGTTAACTAATGATGTTAAATGGTTTGCCAAAGGTCCTGGCAGGTCAGTTGTAGAAGTGTCATTTCTGCCTAATTAGGGCTCTTGTGGCTGCCCGGGGCCTCCCAGTGCAACTGGTGACAAGCCGAGAGCTGACAGCTTCAATTGGTGCCAATAGGAAGGTTGGACCGGTCATGTTTTCCAACTCAGCCAGGTGTTTGCTGAATGGGGGAGGGGGCCCGGGGAGGCCTGAGCCCTTCCATGATCTGTCTTCTTTCACTGCTGCCTGGCAAGTCCTCTCCCTTTGCCTGTCTTGTCTTGTGTCAAGGTCAAGAATGGGCTTTGCTAAATCAGCAATTTGGGTTATCTCTGGGAGGTCGTTAGCAATCCTCGGCCCAGACGTTTCAAGTGGTCTCAGGACCCAGATGCTAGATTTTTTTCCCCTCCCTAAAATCAGAGAGTTGGAAGAGAAGAGGAAAGTTTTAGGTAAAAAAAAAAAAAAAAAAAAATTAGTAGGAAAAAGACAAAACAGACCAAAAAAGACCCGGAAAACTCTGCATGGCCATCAGAGTGTTAAGCTTCTGAAGACATTCATAATAATAAAATTGCTTGAAGATAAAACAGCTAAAGCATCTGATCAGTGCTTTAAATATTTCAGAGAAGGGAAGACAGTAATGAAAAAGAAATCCTGAAATGTGCAATTGTATATAGAGTGCCTGTCACATAGTAGGTGTTCAGTAAATAACTAATTGCTTATTTGCTTTTTCAGGGGAGAAATTTTTGCCTGAAAAACAAAACAATTGATAGAGAACTTGCTATTTCTCACACTTATTTAGAAAAATTTTAACTTTTTAATTTATTTGTAAAAGAAAGAGAGAATGAGAGCATGAGTAGGGGAGGGGCAGAGAGAGAGGGAGACACAGAATCTGAAATAGGCTGCAGGCTCTGATCTGTCAGCACAGAGCCCGACGCGGGGCTCGAACTCTGGGAACTGTGAGATCACGACCTGAGCTGAAGTCAGACGCTTAACCGACCGAGCCACCTGGGCACATCCTTTCACACTTATTTTAATTGTTCCTGCAATGCTTCTTGAGTTTCTTAGTTGACCATAAGATACATGCCTAGTTGAAGTGCCACAGGAGAGTTTGATATGATTATTGTATATTTTGGTTTTGTTTTGTTTTCCTACCTTTTTTTTTTTTGAAACAACTCTCGGGCGCCTGGGTGGCTCAGTCGGTTGAGCATCTGACTTCAGCTCAGGTCATGATCTCACATTTCGTGGGTTCCGGGCCCCGCGTCTGGCTCTGTGCTGACAGCTCAGAGCCTGGAGCCTCCTTTGGATTCTGTATCTCCTTCTCTCTGTGCCCCGTCCCCCTTCATGCTCTGTCTCTCTCTGTCTCTCAATAACAAATAAATGTAAATAAATAAATAAATAAGTAAACAACTTAAGCACATAACCACTGGTACTCAGGAGCCCCACGCTGCAGCAACCACAACCCAAAGAGACACTCCCACAGCACTGATCGGACATCTGAGTCCAGAATCTGGACGTGACACACTGGCAGGCCCTGTGGGACTGACAACGCTCTCTTCTTGTGCCTGAACTGTATATATGCGCCCTCGAGCACACGAACACACCGTGCACTGAGCGTGTTGACCGGTCTGTCTGAGGGGAATGACTAGATCACTGCATTTGGGGGCGGTGCTTGTTAAACCAAAGGGAAAAAGTGAATTGCAAGACCCAATGTTTGTTTTCGGAGAGTCCGAAGACCAGGCCCAATGATGTCAGTTGTAGGGGGAGGGCAGGGGGGATCTAAAGTGATCGAGGTGTCTGCAGCTGGTTGTTTGGAGCTCTCTTTCCCGCCTGCTGCCTCTGTTTGCTCTAATATGGCACAATGAAAGCCAGGGCCAGAAAGGAGACTATACCCGTCTGCTGATTTGGTGAGTGGCGTGGCATGAAGATTAAACGAGACCGCATATGTAAGCACACTTAGGGCAATACCTGGCAGGTAGCAGGTGCCCACTCACACCTGAGCAGAAGGAATTCTCTTCTCCTGCCCCGAGTCCTTCATGGCCAGAAAGCAAGTGCTGTTCTGCAGCGTCACCTTATTTTTTCCTCCGTACCCAGGACGTGTTTGAACAAAGAGAATTCAGAGACTCGATTAATAGGCTGACCTCGTGAATGATATGTGAACAAATGAATTGAGACACATTTAAACAGTTTAGTTGCCTGTCTCCAATTTTTCTCTTCAGGACCTCCTTTGTCACTAAATGCCCTTAAAAGGTCCACTTTGCGTTTTCGTCCACCCCTTTTGTGTCGCGGCACATGACCTTTTTCTTCTTCTCCAGTGACCTTGGTTCACTCCTACTGTCTTTATCCTGGAATATGATTTTGCTTCTAGTTCCTGTATTAACCCCGATCGTAGCTCTGCCTCCCACATCTGCCTCTGTCTCTCAGACCTGATCTGCCGCGTGTGATCGCTGCCTGCGCACTTGGAGGGAGAGTGACTGACTGTCTGGCTCTTCTGGATGCTAAGACGTGGTTGCTGAAGACCCTCCTTGTGGTTAGGATGATGAGTATTTAAAAATCATTTTGGGGGCTCCTGGGTGGCTCAGTCAGTTAAGTGTCCGACTTCGGCTCAGGTCATTATCTTGCAGTCCGTGATTTCAAGCCCGCATCAGGCTGTGTGCTGACAGTTCCGAGCCTGGAGCCTGATTTGGATTCTGTGTCTCCTTCTCTCCCTGCCCCACCCCTGCTTGCACTCTGTCTCTCTCATTCTCAAAAATAAATAAATATTTAAAAAAATCGTTCTGTAAGATATTAGTGGTAAACAAAACCTTCTGCAGCAATGAAACCAGCATGGAGAAGCAAGCCAATTATTTACTAAAACTAAAACAAACCAACAAACTTTTGAAGACTTGCGAACAAAGGAAAGAACATGTGAGTGACGATAAGTCTTCTGTTTTGTGGCATTAATATAGTCTGGTGGTATTTGTGATAACTGGTCCTCACAATGGTGACCTGAGGAGGAAGGTGAAATCATGTTCAGTTGGGTATTTACCTAAAGCAAATCTGATCTTCTCATTCCATTGTTTGAAGCTCTCTGGTGGCTTTTTTAGATCTGACTATGGCTTCTCTTTGACCTTGAACCCTTACCGTGCTGTGCTGATCTGCTGGCGGTGCTCAGGATATGCCAGGATGTTTCACGCCTCAGGGCCTTTGAACAAACTCTTTTATATCCTTGGAATGCCTTCTGTCCCTGTTGCTCTCCCAACAAACACCTATTCCTTGTGCCACCTCTTCCCCGAAGCTCTTTCTGACACCCCCAAGTTAGACTGATCTTTCTTACTTTTGTCCCCCTCGATGCCAAATCACCTTTTTCTCAGTAAGAATAATAATTGTAATAATAAAAGTTCCCTTTTATCGAATGCCTTCTGTGTGCCAGTGTAAGCACTTTCACAGGTTAGGTCATTAATTTCTCACTGCCCCATGAAGAAGATGATGGTGTAGATGTTCATTTTATTCATGAGCACCCTGTAGCTCACATTGCCTGTTGAAGGTCACAGAGCCTGAAAGTGCTAACGTGGGGCCCTCGCCCAGCCAGCGTCATGCACACACACATATGGACCACCCTTGATCTAGAACCGCCAAGCCATGCTGCCTCCCATTATGAGTGGCCACCTTGCTGGTGCGTGGGTTCAGTTTGTCTCCCCTCTAGATGGCGAGCTCCTGGAGGTTGGTTTCACTCTTCTGTGACTCAGTGTCTAGTGTCTTGTGTAGGACCAGCACATGGCAGACTCTAAATGTTGGTTGAATGTAATGAACTTGAGTGGAATTGAATTATACTACATATTTATGTGTGTGTGTGTGTGTGTGTGTGTGTGTGTGTGTGTGTATACACATATTCTCTCACCCTGCCTCTCATATTCTCTTTATATGTGTCTTTTATATACACATATACATGTACACTATACATATTTTATATACATAGATATATAATTATATACACAAGATACACATATGTCTCTGTAGTTCTCTATACATAAATTAACAGACATATATGTATATAAAGAGAGTGAGAGGCGGGCAGGGGGGAGAGAATCAGTCTCCGTAGGGAGGAATATACATGCATCACAGTCTCTCTGACTTAGGGGGGTGAGTTTATAGCCTGTGTTAACCAAGTTACCTTGTAGCATGGCTGAGACGGCATGTACCTTGGCCTTGGCTGGGGATACTCCTAAAGACAGACCTTGAAGCTTTCCAAGTTCTGCTCCCAGTGTCATATTACATTTAAGCCAGATGGTTCTTAAAGGAGATGTCCAGTTAGAAGAACAGTTTTGAGTTTTCTCACTATGCATCGGCTCAGGTGTAGAGATGAGTCCTACTTTGTACAAATACTCTTCTTCATCATTCAGTCTTCTTGAGCCTCATTGTCTGTCACGGGTGACCACTGCACATCCTGTAAGGTGCTCTTATGCAGGGGTCAAGAATGACTAACGACCCAACACGGAGAATAGCCTCAGCACAAAACCAAAAAGCTCTGTTAGATCTAAGAGGCACCTGCGGGATCTGGAAAGTTGGGTGAAGGTTCAGGAATAGCCAGTTCAAGGGCAAAAACCTCTCCCATGGACTCTGGGCTCACGCTCTGGCTTGCTTCTAGAGGGAGAAAGCAAATGTGTGGTTATGTACAAGTGCCCACTTGTCACATTTATTTTTATCCCACACGAGCATGAAGTCCCAGTTTTAAAATCAGATTCTAAAACATGATAAGCTGCAGGTTCTTACTGATTTCTAGAGCAATCCAGTGGCCCTGGGCGAGCCCTCCCTGCTGTGTTCTGACTGTCTTTCTGCCACTGACTGGTCATGCCCTTTGCTTCTCTGTCTGTTCATTTGGTCTGTTTCTGGAACGCTTCCTCTTGGCCTTGCCAGACGCCACCCATCCTTTGAGAACCACATAGGTCCATGGGGATGTGACCCTTTCCTGCTTTGCTGTGGCATTAATGGTCTTGTGACTCACTCCAGGCTCCTCTGTTAATGTGCAAAATGCTTTCAGGGTATGGAGCCTTGGAGGGAAGCAAGGTGAGAGTTAAGATGGTGTCTCTCATGCTTTTCCACCAGAGCAGTCCACACTGCAGAGCTGAATCAACTGGCTCTTCTGCAAGAATGGCGTGTCTGAAGTTTTGAAAACTTAAAAAAAAAAAAGTGCCAAGTTTTAGTGTTCTTCCATTAAAAATTCAGGCTTTGTGGTGATACAGAAAAAGAATTTTCTAACGATGCCTTTGAGTGTCCCTGGCGTAGCATTACATTCCTTCAGGCAGGCAGGGCCGGCTTGGACAGGTGAGCGCTGTAGGCACACGGGACTCTGATGTTACCAGCATGAAATTCTTAAAAGCTTGAGTGAGGCCTCCTGCATTTTCATTTTGTACTGGGTCCCGTAAGTTATGTAGGTAGCCCTGCCTTTGGGGTTCTGTGACCTTTCTGACAGAGAAGCATGCAGTGATGGCATTGAAACCTTAACATGAATTTATCTGGGCAGCCTGAGAGTCTGGGTGCTCGTTAAGGAAGGAGTTCTGGGCTGAAGACCATGGAGGGTCAGGAAGGGCGGTGACCCCTGAATGCAGACCTTGGCCAGGATCAGCCGTGCCCAGCAGTGTTCTTAACAGCTGTCTACAAAAAGCAGGGAGGGAGCGGTCACTCTGTAACTCATATTCAGTAGGCTTCCAGGGAGGGGCGCCCTGGTGGCTGTGTTGGAGGAGCGACTGGCTGTTGACTGTGGCTCAGGTCATGATCTTGGAGTCCGTGGGTTTGAGCCCCACATTGCAGAGCCTGCTTGGGATTCTCTCTCTCCCTCCCCCACTCTCTCTCTCTCTCTCTTTCTCTCAAAATACATAAAGGAAGGAAGGGAGGGAGGGAGGAAGGCTAGCTTCCTGAGAGAGCCCTGTTTTTCACCTAGAGCCCCCAGGTCACTTGGCCAACTGCGCGTTTGAAGGCTTCAGAAAAAAATCCCCAAGGGAACACACCAAAGTTGGAAATGGGCTTTCCTTTTCAAAATGTGTATATGTAACTTCGTATCCCAGCTCTTCATGTGCTCTCCTTTTACCTCTCTTAACTTCCTCCTCGTTCCAAGACGCACCCTGCGCCCTGCGCATCAGGTAATGCGAATGGTGTCCTTGAGAAACAGGGCTGAGGGAAACAGGGCAGAGCCACGGGTGAGTTCGCACCTGTGCTCCGTGCGGCCTGTGGCATTTTCAGAGAGAGGCCCCTCACCGTCTCTCGGCCTCCACGGCACTGGGAGAAAGGCGCGAGCTCAGCCACGGGCAGGGGGGCCGTGGGCGGAGGCGGCGCCCCGCTGGGGCTGCGCCGCACCCCTGTTCAGAGCCGGCTGGGAAACGAGGCTCGGGCTTTCCGGGACTCTGTTTGCTTGCGCCACGACGGCCTCTCCCTGGAGAGCCCGCGGCAGCCTCTAGAGAAGGGAGTGTCTCTCCGTCCTCCCGCATGTGCCTGGGGCCGACGGGGGCTCAGCAGTTGGGGACAGAGGCTCGGAGCCCCCATCCTTGCCCCACCCCCGCAGCGCTGACAGCGGGTCCGGTGATGCGCGGCGGCCGCGGCAGCAGAGGCGGTGAGCCCGGCGCTGGCAGTGGCGGTGGCACTTACACGGTGGCGGTGGCACCAGCACTGGCGGTGGCGGCGGCACCCGCACTGGCAGCGCCTGTACCAGCGGGACGTGGCACCGCGTCTTCAAAGTGGACATGAAGACACAGAAGCATCGCAGCGGCGCCGGGGCCTTCCGCTTCACTCAGCGTGGCCTGGGGATGGGGTGGGGCAGGTGGCTGGACGTGGCCGGGGGTGGGGGGGCGGGGGGGCCCTGCCCGCCGTGGCTCTGCGGGTGATGGAAGCCTGGACCACCAGAGACTGGGGCGAGGCTCCTCCGGGAAAGTATGGGAGGCTCCCCTAGAGGAAGCGACTCCAGCAGCCGGTGGGGGTGGGACCCCATTTTTAGCCTGAAGACAGAGCGACCCAACAAGAGATAAGTGATCTCAGATGTAGACCTTTGTAAGATAAGAGCCAACCAGCTGGTCAAGAGAAGCTTAATTGTTCCTGGTGTGGACAGTTGAGCACACAGCCATTCATTCATTCATTCATTCATTCGACAAACATCAGTGGGACCTTCACTAGAGTCTGAAGTCAGATTACTGGCATCTGAATCTGGCTCTGCGTTTGCTAGTCTGTGATCGTGACAAAATTAGGTGATTTCTCTACACCCCAATTTCTCCATCTCTGATATGAAATGTAAATAATATTAAGTATCTACCTCATTGTGGTTTAGGAGAATCCAATGTGTATGAAATGTTGAGCACAGTGCCTGGCACTCATTGAATATCCAATAAATATGAGCTATGAGCTATGATTACGCATTATGGAATATGCAAAGATTCACATTATCCCATGCTAATTAAAGCAATGTGTGCCCATATAATGAAACACTACACAGCCAGTGTCCAGAAGGATATACAGTTGATCTTTGAACCCCTTGGCTTTGAACTGTACAGGTCCCCTGATATACAGACTTATTTTTGATACAAATAGTATAGTACTGTAAATATATTTTCCCTTCCTTATAATTTTCCTATTGACATTTTCTCTAGCTTATTTTATTGTAAGAATATAGTTTATAATACATACAGCATACAAAATGTGTGTTAATTGACTGTTTATATTATTGCTAAGGCTTCCCAGTCAGTAGTAGCCTATTAGTAGTTAAGTTTGGGGATTGTCAAAATTTGTATGAGGATTTTCTAGCGTGCAGGCCGTCGGCACCTCTAACTCCTATGTTGTTCAAGGGTCAACTGTATTAACTGTGGCCATCACTTGGTAGGGAGACTATGGGTGATTTCATTGACTTTTCTTATCGGCCTTATAGAATTTTTCCAGAGTCCATAAACTACTTATGAGATTTTTAAAATAGAAGGGAAAGAAATCTCATCTGACCATCTCTTTGGTGCTTTCATCTGCTCCGTGACACCTTTGTCCCACATATGAGTGAACAGTTCCAAAAAGAGGGAGGTGCAAGGGCACTCAGGGCAGCTCACTGCATCTGTTGTCAGTTCTGATTCCAGAAAGTTCTTCCCTATGCTATCTGCTTGCAGTTTCTAACAGTTAGGGGTCATTCATCTATTCATTCAACCAGTACTTATTAACCACCTCCTATATGCCAGATACTGTGGAAAGTTCCAGGGAGACAATAGTGCATAGAAGCCAACAGGGTACCTTCATGGAGCTAGTAATTTAGTGAGGTCCTCAAACTCTATAGCCCAATGACTAAATATGTCATTACAAATGAAGTGCTCTGAGTCTAGGAGAGCACATGGCAAAGATGGGGGGAGGGCGGCCCTGGGGGTAACAGGAACATGAAATGAGTCATGAAAGGTGTGTAGGATTTTTGGGGGTGTGGTCAGGGGATGAGCAGCCTAGACGAGGAGCGGAGTCTGCTTCTGCGCCACATGGTCGTTTTACTCCCTTTTCATATCTGAGCCTTTTGAATATTTGAAGATGGCTTCTTCCCAGAGTCTTTCTGTTTTACTTCTACTCTCTTCACCTTTTCCTCCTAGGATGTGACTTTACAGCCTTTTGTCATCCTGAGACCCAGTTTGTTGGTGCCCCCTCTTCTTTTAACAGTGTTTTTTGAGCTATAATTCACATACCATGCATTTCACTCGTGTAAAGTATATAATTCAGTGACTCAGTGAGAGTTGAGCCACCATCACAAATCACTTTTGGAACGTTTTCATCACCCCAAAAGGAAACCCCATACCCATTAGCCCTCATTCTCTGTTTCCCCCCAAATCCCCAGTCCTCGGAAACTATTAATTGCTTTCCATCACTATGGGGTTGCCTTTTATGGGCATCTCATATAAATGCAATCATACAGAATGTGATCTTCTGTGACTGTGTCTCTGATTCTAGCACATTTGTTTTTAAGTTTATGTAATTATTTGCGGGAGGTAGAGGGGCAGGCAGAATCCCAAGCAGGCTCCACACTGTTAGTGGCTCTGCGCTGATAGCTGACTCTGATTCTAGTACAAAGTTTGTTTTTAGGTTTATATATTTATTTGTTGGGGGAGGGAGGGGCGGGCAGGCCAAATCCCAAGCAGGCTCCGCACTGTTATTGGGCTCTATGCTGTTAGCTGGCTCTGTGCTGATAGCTTGACTCACAAACCGTGAGATCAGAACCTGAGCTGAGATCAAGAGTTGGATGCTTAACCGACTGAGCCACCCAGGCACCCCTGATTCTAGCACAGGGCTTTGAAGGTCTGTCCATGCTGTGACCTGTGTTAGTACTCCACTTCTTTTCATTGCTGAATAATATTCCAGGGTGTAGATATATCACATATTGTTTATTCATTTATCTGTTGATGGACATTGGGGTTGTTTCCACTTCCTGGCTATTATGAATAATACTTACAAGTTGTGTAGATGCATGTTTCCACTTCTCTGGAGTATGTACTTAGGAGCGGAATTGCTGGGCCATTTGGTAACTCTGTGTTTCACTTTTTGAGGAACTTCCAGGCTGTTTTCCAAAGCCGTTGCCCCATTTTACTTTCCAACCAGCAGTGTATGAGGGTTCAGCTTTCTCCACATCCTCACCAACACTTGTTGCTCTGTGCTTTTTAAAGTTTTTATTCAAATTTTAGTTAATATACAGTGTAATATTGGTTTCAGGAGTACAAGGTAGTGATTCAGCACTTGCACACATCACCTGGTGCTCATCACAAGTGCCCTCCTTCGTCCCCATCACCTGTTTCACCCATCCCCCCATCCATCTCCCCCACTGTAACCACCAGTTTGTTCTCTATAGTTAAGAGTCTGTTTCTTGGTTTGCCTGTCTCCCTCTCTCTTTTTTTTTTTCCCATTCACTCATTTGTTTTGTTCCTTAAATTCCACATATGAGTGACATCAGGCTGTATTTGTCTTTCCCTGAGTGACTTATTTCACTTAGCATCACACTCTCTAGCTCCATCCATGTTGCTGCAAATGGCAAAATTTCATTCTTTTTATGACTAATATTCCATTAAATCCGCTTTGTTCATTCATCAGTTGATGGACATTTGGGCTTTTTCCATAGTTTGGCTATTGCAGATAACGCTTCTATAAACATTGGGGTGTGTGTATCCCTTTGAATTAGTATTGTTGTATTCTTTGGGTAAATACCTAATAGTGTAATTGCTGGATTGTGGGATATTATCTGTCTTTTTGATTATAGTCATCCTTGTGGGTGTGAAGTGATCTATATCATTGTGTTTTGATTTGCTTTTCACTGATGCCTGTAGACGTTGACATCTTCTCATGTGCGTATGGGCCATTTCTGTATCTTCTTTGGAGAAATGTCTATTCAGATCCTTTGCCCATTTTTAAATTGTTTGTATCTTTTTATTATTTGCTTGTAAGAGTTCTTTATATATTACAGATACATATACTCCCATATCAGATACATTTTTTTCCAAATATTTTCCCCCATGCTATTTGTTGTTTTTTCACTTTCTTTATAGTGTCCTTTGAAGCACAAAAGCTTTAAATTTAGATTAAGTCCAAATTTATCTATCTTTGTCTTCTTTTTACTTGTTCTTTTGGTGTTCTAAGAAACCATTGCCAAATCTAAGGTCACAAGGAATTATGCCTATTTCTTCTTCTTTTGTTTCTTCTAACAAGAGTTGTATGGTTTTTACCTGTCATATTTGGGTCTTTCATCTATTTTGATTCTGGTTTTGTCTATGCTGTGATGTAGAGGTTAGCTGACAGTTTCATATGATATTCAGTTGTCTCAGGACCATTTATTAAATATGCTCTTCTGTCTCCCACTAACTTATCTCAGCACCCTGCCTATAAATATGAGGGTTTATTTCTTTTTTTCTAAATATAATTTATTGTCAAATTAGCTAACATGCAGTGTGTAAAATGTGCTCTTGGTTTTTGGGGTAGATTCCCATGGTTCATCGCTTACACACAACACCCAGTGCTCATCCCAAAAAGTGCCCTCCTCAGTGCCCATCATCCATTTCCCCCTCTTCCCCACCACCCCCATCAACCCTCAGTTTATTCTCTGTATTTAAGAGGCTCTTATGGTTTGCCTCCCTCCTTCTCTGTAATTATTTTTTCCCCTTTCCCGTCCCCCATGGCCTTCTGTTAAGTTTCTCAAGTTCCACATATGAGTGAAAACATAGGACATCTGTCTTTCTCTGACTGACTTATTTGTGAAGGTTTATTTCTGATCTCTCAAGTTTGTCCCATTGATCTGGCGGCCCGTATCCAGTGCCACACTGTCTTAATTATTGAAGCTTTGTAGTAGATTGTGGAATTACAAAGTATGAATCATTCAACTTCATTCTCATTTTTCAAGATTGTTTTGCTACTCCAGATCCCTTGCATTTCCACGTGAATTTAGGATTGGCTTGCCAATTCCTACAAAGAAGCCAGAACCCACGAACTGCAAGATCATGACCTGAGCTAAAGTCAGATGCTTAACCGACTGAACCACCCAGGCGCTCCAAATAAGCCATTTCTGAATCTGTGTATCAAACTCATGAGCCAGTTATTCTCTTATTATAAGAGAATTAACCTTAGATGAAGAAACAGGATTACATGGGTTAAAGTCATGCATAAGGCTGGTAAGTGGGGCGGAAAGACTAGAACCCAAGGTTTGTAATGACTTATTCTGTGCCCCCTCCACTCATGATGGAGGAAGTTTCTATGTGGACAGTGATGGGAGCAAGAGTGAATGTGGGAAGATACTAGAAACTGCACGTTGTCAGGTGAACATAGGTGTTCACCTTATGTGCCCAAAGTGGAATAGCACACCGGAGGATGTGCAGAGCATGAAAAGGGGTCTTTTAAACCACACGCATGGTATCATATTATCTCATTTAATTCAGTTTCCTCTTAGACCTGAACAAGCACCTATCTACTCATATTTTTTCTAGGCCCCATTTGGGGCTCTCAAGATCCTGAGATGTAAGGGGCTCAGAGGTGGTTTACAGGTGCATCCGGCTCTGGGCTGTGCACAGTGGACAGTGTGGTAGGACTGACTTGTCCCCAACCCCCTGAGGCCCAGGGTTTCCTCTCAGGCAGTCAAGATGACAAGTGACTCAGGTGAATCAATGTGGAACCACAAACCAGTCAACGATTGTTAATTTATCATCTATTATGTGCTAAGTGCTGTTCTAGACATTAGAACACAGCCATGAATAAAACTAAAATTGTTGTCCTTACAGAGCTTACATTTGTGTGTGTGTGTGTGTGCATGTATGTGTGTATGTGTAAATCCTAACAACTATGTCAGATGATGTAGAAAAAAAGCCTAAAGCTGAATAGGGGTTAGGGGATGACAGAGTGGACCTGAGGCTAGAATTTAAAATAAGAAGTCCAGGAAGGCCTCACTGAGAAGGTGCCATTTGAGCAGCAACCTGAGGAGGGTATGTGATCAAGCCATGTGGGTATCTGAGGGAGGAGCACCCTGGGCCGAGGCACAGCTGGTACGAAGTTCCTGAGGCAGGAGTTGCCGGTGTGTTAGGGGTCTAGCAGTGAAGCCACAGCTGGGAGAGGAGGCCTGGTGGCGCCTTGTAGGGTGGCCAGCCTCTCCTCTGAGATGGGAATCCAGTGTTTTCAGTGAAGGAGTGGCTTGAGCCGACTTACGTGTTTGAAGCAGTTATGCTGCGCGTCCAGTTTGGTGAGGCATGGGGTTGGCAGAGGAGAGGCAGGGAGGCCTGTGAGGAAGCTCTTGCAAGATACAGAGACAGTGCTGATTGGGTGACAGTGGTGGCCGGGGTGCGATGCAGACAAAGGCTAGAGGGGAGGCCCAGGATTTCTGACAACTGGGTGCGGAGTGCGGCAGAGGGAAGGCAAGAGCCAGGCGGGCACTTTGGGTCTGAGCCGACAGAAAGATGGAGATGCCAGTTACAGAGGTGCAGATGGTGGGGGAGGGGCAGGCTCTGGGAGAAGGGGGTTGGGCAACTGGTTTGGGGCCTGTTTATTAGCATTTCCACCCATTAGACTTGCAGGTGGAGGTGGCTCAACTCAGACCAGAAATGTCAGCATGGGGGCGTCACCCACATAGGTGGTATTTAAGGCCATGAACCTGGAAGCGATCCCGTGGGAGAGAGTGCTGATAGAAAAGAGAGGTCTGTGGACTTGTGCCTGGGCACTCCCACATTTGAAGCTCACAGAAGTGAGAAGTAGCCAGTGAAGAAGTCTGGGGTGCTGTGCCATTGATGGAAGAGAGAAATCAGGTGTTATTTTTTAAATGTTTATCTTAGAGAAAGGCAGAGAGGGAGAGAGAGAGAATCCCAAGGATTCCCGATGCAGGGCTCGATCTCACGACCCTGAGATTGTGACCTGAGCTGAAATCAAGAGTTGGATGCTTGACTGACTGAGCCACCCAGGTGCCCCCAGGTGTCCTGAAAGTCAAACGAAGTAGGTATTTCTAGGAAGAGGGGGTGGTCTGCTGTATTGAGTGGTGATGACTGGTCATGAGGGCTGACATGTATTCGCCATCTTTGTGGCCACACCAGTGGCAGCACCAGCAGTCAGGCACCACTCCTGAGTCCTTGCACAAGCTGGGTGCATCCCGCGTCCCTCCCGCCCCCAGTGACTACAGTGACCGTCCTCTGCGCAAATCCCCAACTCCACCTCCCACTTCTATCGGGGCCCCTAAAATGGCAAGGTGGGTCTCTTCCTCTTTGATAGTCCTGTGTCAACAAGTGTCTTGCTGACCAAGATGTTTTACAAAGTGCACAAAACGTATTATCTTCCCTCGGTTTTCTGTATTTTGCTGATGAAGACATATTTGTCTAATTCTGATGCAGCTGATTCAATACCAACCTCTCTCTACCAATGAAAAACATACGCATTATTTCTGAGCACAGATGATCACATTCAGACCTCCTCATAAGGTCCGTTTCCAATACATGTTACTTAACATAATGTCATCCCCATATTGTTACTGTGCTCAGGGTAGCTCCTGCCCACCCTATTGCGAGGTAATAACCCTCGCTATTACCTAACAAATAATGGGTATCACTTTTCCCCTGTTTGTTGGGGGTAGGGGGTGGGTGGGTCTAGGAAATCGAAGATTGGCGTGTGAGGGGTTGCAGAGTGGATGACGGGCATTGGGGGGCAGAAAGGATGGCAAAAGCAGAATTTGGGAGTTGGGAAAATGTGAATTTGGAACCAGTAAACAACCACTGTGGGTGGAGTGTAGACTCACAGGACACAGGGCCTGGGCCAGCTGTTTGTGAGGAAGAGGAAAAGTCAGGGGTCCCCAAGTCAGAGGTGGGGGGCTTTCTGTCCCTCTTTCCCAGGGAGAATGGAGCCAAAGTAACCAGTCAGCTGTGAGTACCACAGAGGCCCAGAGACAGGCAGCAAGAGCCAGGGGGCCATGAGGGCTGGCGAAGGGCTCACAGACTAGGGTAAGGTGCCCCCCGGGTGGGCTTGCCAGCAGGCGTGACTCCCACTCCAGGGCGTGCACTGGGGTGTGATGGGGGTGTATCTGCCACCATTTGGCACCTGCTGTTTTCCTTTGTTTTTAATTTCTATCTCATCAAGAGAAATTTTGCTTTTCACACCCACTGATTGTATGGAGCCACAATTTATGAATCACATCCTGCCACGTTCCTTGTTCTAACATGTCTCATCTCTGACAGGTGCGTTTTCCCTCAAGGACATCAGGTCTGTGTGTTGTGGGGACATGCGGTGGTACCCGCTTTGGTGGGGGCAGGGTGCAGAGACGCATCTGTGTCCTTCTTTCCAGCTGTGGTGACGCCTGGCGTTGGGCAGCTGTGAGCAGAATGGAGAAAGAATGAGCAGGTGACAGGGGCTTCCCCTGAGGCCTGGGGCTCCCTGGGCTCAGGCAGAATCTTCCAGGGGCCAAGAGGGACAGTGAGGCTCGTTGGTTCCCAGGCGGATGGAGCTCTTCTGCCAGGGCAAGGAGGTCAGACTCTTCTGTGGCTCAGGGAGAACTCACCAAGCTCTTGTGTGGATGACCCATGGGATCAGGTTTGTAACTTGGAGAAAGCTAGTGGCCGTGTGTAGCAGGGGCGAGACGGGGATGGGCATGGGGACCAGATGGGGCTGACGCAGCAGCCCAGGCAGGAGGCGATGAGGACCTCACCCTGCAGAGACACTGGAGAGGACCAAGGAGCTGGGGACGCGTGTCATCGTGGAGGTCGGGCCAGTGAGAGTCGGTGCCTCATTGGCTGCGGTGTGAAATCCAGGAGGGCTGCCAGGCATCTGACCCAAGCAACCGAGTGCACGTTGCTGCTTTCACCTCTCGCATAGAAAGCAGTGAGGTGATCTTAGACCATCTTCACATGCCGCAGATTATCTTGAATGACCCACATCTTTGAGGCAGAGGTATTTTTGGCACCTTTTGGAGGAAGTGAAGAAGAGGAGCCTGAAATACTCAAACAATGGTCTCAAATTCTCCCCTTCTCTTCATTCTGCTGGCAGCCTGGCCTGTCGCCAGGAGTGGCGGGGCACAGGGAAACCTGGAACAGAATCATTCCGTGTAGATATAGTACACGTAATGTACTGCCGGAGCAGGCCGTAGATTTCCTCTCCCAGAGCCACGGAAGGAGTGAATAGAACAGCATCCTGTCCCTGAACTTGACAGCATCAGATGGCGATGTTGGGGGTTAGTGCTCAGCACACTAAGCCACCACCTTCGTTCCTATTGTTTCTGTAACTCCATTGTTTTAAGCAAACCGGCTTTGTAGTCAGGGTTCATTCACTACAGACAAAGCCTCTGTTAGAAAAAAAAAAAATAGACCTCAGAAGCTTCTAGAGAGCTGGGCAAAATCACAAGCCACTAGCGACGGAAGTTTCAATTCCAGATCGCTAGGCAAAAATGGCAGATGGGGTCTCTCCATTTGTTAATTGTTTAAAAAAACAAATGAAAAGGCAATCTGGATGATGGGGGAGGAGGAGTAGGTTCCAGTAATTGTTGAAGCCTGCCTGATTCCGGAATACAGTTTAGAATTAGCAATCTGGATTAATTCTGGCAAGCTACAGATTTCACTTCCAACAGTCAACAGTATAGTTGATCTGAAATACTATTTTAGTTCTGTCTTCTTCAGGGGATGGGATTTTCTCCCCCTCGCTGACCAATTTGGGAATTATTTTGAAACAGCCCAAGGATTGCTTTTTCCATCCAAAAATTAAACTCAGCCGCAATAAAACAGCTGAGCACACGTGCAGTAGGAAGCATTTTGTAACTTTCAGCATCAAAAGGAGCCTTTTAAGCTGTGGTCCAAAAAACTCTGTTGAGGCTTTGAGGCAACCGTGAGCTTGGCATTTCTTATTAGAAAGACTTCTATCGCCCTGAAAAGAAGGAGAACCTCCACTTAACCAACGTTACTGCAGAGAGTGTCAGTGTTTCTGGAGCCCACGGCCACACAGGCCACACAGTCTTAGTCGAATTAGACTTCAGAGCCATCTCATGCCAGTAAGATGGCAGCCCTTACACCTCCAGTCGCTTCATGTCACATCAGCCTTGTGCTGCTAAGTCCGGAGCCTAAAGCATAGAGCACCTTATCCGCTGGCTCTTTCAGTGAAATGACTCGGGCACCGTGAAGTTGGGGTTGGTCCTGAGAAAGGTCAAGAGGGCGTGCATCAAACTGTCACTCAGGGCATCTTTTGGCCTGGCGTGTGGCCAACGCTCTTCCCCTGACTTGGGAGATTCATAAAGTCAGTCACCCATTCCTCTCTTGGGGCCAGGTGCTCAGATGTGTCAGAGACGGTAGATGCCTACTCTACTCCAAGCAGAGGCTGGGCAGGGTGACACGGGCATGAGGCCCCTCTGGCAGGTAGAGGGGCATACAGAGCCCTGTGGGGGTGGCCTGGGGGCCAGGAGCCCTCACCTGAGTCTAATGGGACCTGGGAGTGGGTCCCCTGAAGCCTGCATAGCCTCAGCCTACCTCTTTGTCTGTCTTGTCTCTTTCTCTCTCACTGTTATGTCTCTCTGTCTTTTTTTTTCCCTAGGATAGAGAGAGGGAGAGACAGCGTGAGCAGGGGAGGGTCAGAGAGATAGGGAGACACAGACTCCAAAATAGGCTCCAGGCTCTGAGCCGGCAGTCAACACAGAGCCTGACGTGGGGCTCGAACCCACGAACCGTGAGATCATGACCTAAGTGAAAGTCGGACGCTCAACTGACTAAGCCACCCAGGTGCCCCTATGTCTCTCTGTCTTTCACTCTCTCTCTGCATCAGCCACTCTCCTCGCTCACCAAGCTGTAGCCATACCAGCGTTTCTGTTTCTGGAAGAGGCCAAGGGCTTTCTCGCTCCAAAGCCTTTTTGCATAAGCTGTGGCCTATGCCTCCTCTTGTCCACATGGCCAGCTCCTGCTCATCCTTTGGACCCAACTCAAAGGTCACCTTCTCCAGAAAGGCTTCCCTGGCCACCTTGTTACCCCAGGTAGCTCTTCCCCAGTTAAGTTGATTCCTCTCCTATGTTTGTTTCCATCATGGCACTAACTCCAATCTGTGATTGTCTTCTTCGTTTTCTCTTTGTAAAAAGTAAGTTCCATGGAGGCAAGGGCCACATTTGTCTTTCTCATTAATAGATTCCTGATCCCCTAGCAGTGTTGGTATTGTGCAATGAATGAGTGAATGACCTTGACCAGATGACTGTGGGTCTCAGTCTTCTAATCTGTGAGATGGGGAGCAGCGGTAGAGGAAATCTGGTTAGTACAGCGGTTCTCAAACAACATGCACCAGAATCATCTGGAAGGCCTGTAAAAACAGATTGCTGGCCTCACCCCAAGAGCCTCAAGAGGTCTGTCACGAGGCCAGAAATCTGGCATGTCTAATGAGTTCCCAGGTAGGGTTGATGCCACACACTTTGGGAACCACTGGCTCGGACCATCTGCACGTCTCCTGAGACACTCACTTTTAGTTTTTCCAAATCGAATAATGAATATGAAAGTGCTCTGCTTCTAAACATAGTATATATACGTGCAAGAGCTCTTTTGAAACATAACTTTACCTTCAAACATAAAAGGGGAGGCAGGTGGTGGAAGGAGAGGGGGAAAAAAATCCCGTTCCAATCACGGGGGATTAGCATCTACCGATGGGGTTGATAACGTCTATAATGGCAAAAGGTCAGTTAAATGGAAGCGCGGGCGAAGGTCTCAGTGAAGGGCCGAGTGAGTCTCTGGGAACAACGCTTGTAAATGCAAGGCTGTTGCCACGGGTGGGTTTCAAGAGTGCTTCCCACCAGCTCAGCATTTAATCTCCACCTCTCCACCTCAGAGGGGAAAGCTAGAGACTCACAATTAATAAGGGGAGTGAGAGTCCGAAGTGGGGGGCTACTAAACAAAAGAAGGAACCCCTTGGGACACCCAGGACATACCCCATGGCCTGGAGACTGGCCTTCGATTGGCTAGAGCCTTTGTTAAGTGCGGCTCCGGGTCCATGCTCTGCCGAGGCTCCCCAGTACTACTGGGTTGCTTTCTTCTCTCATCCACACAGCCGTCTACCAACCACCTGCCTCCCTGCCCAGGGACCCTCTGCATTTTGACCGTAAGGGTTGAAGGGGCTGCCCGCCGTCTCTCTGAACTCCACGTTCTTTCAGTTCTGTTTACACCCAAGAGAAGCATCAGTCAGGGAGAGTGTCTACACAGTTCCTCACTAAACCTCTTTTATCGGGAGGGGTCTCCTGGAGCAGATGCAGTAGCAGGGGCAGCCTGGAGAGGCGCCAGAGAGCAAGGAGCGGTTCCAGCCTGGGTACAGCTAGTCCGGGAAGCAGGACTTCCCAATCCCAGAAGTGGGGACAGTCCCCTGCATGGCTGAAGGGTGCGGCTAGGAACATACTCATTCTCATCCTGGGTACTTACTGCATGCCAGGCAATGGGCTACTCACTTTACTGGACCCTTCCATGTAACCCACTTCTTACCCCGAGAGCACAAATGCGATTATTGTCTCAGTGTTCATAAATGAGGAAACTGAAACTTAGAGAAATTTAGGAAGTTGACCGAACTCAAGCTAGAAAGACGCAGGTCTGGCTTTGAATCCAGGTGTGCCTGACTCCAGAGCCTTCCCTTAATGAAGGGGACAAGGCACCTCTGTCTGTGTGAAGGGGTGAAATGGAGCCCCATTAGCAGAGAGCTTAGCCCCAGTGCTAGTTTGTGCTGGTTTCTTCTCCCCCGAATTTACTGTCCCTCTTGACCTGCCTCGCCTCTTCGCCCTCCACTGGGGGAACCCCACTCAACTGTTGCCTGGTGGTGACCTCACCACGCCCTAAACCTTTGCTGCTGTAGGAAGTCTGAGCATGACATGGGAAGGTGGGGGAGGGGATCCATGAATAAATGCTGCACAGGACAATGACTTTTATACGTATAAAAGTCAAGGGCCACCTGGACTTAAAAGGCCATCTGTCCTCCAAAGGAGGCACTTATAGAATCTTTTTTTTTTTTAAACATTATTCATTTATCTTGAGAGAGACAGACAGCATGAGTGGGGAAGGGACAGAGAGAGAGGGACAGAGAGAATCCCAAGCAGGCTCCACGCTGCCAGCACAGAGCCCCATGCAGGGCTTGAACTCACAAAACTGTGAGATAATGACCCGAGCCCAAACCAGGAGTTGGATGTTTAACCAACTGAGCCACCCAGGTGCTCACAGAGGAGGCACTTTTCTTTCCTTTCTTTTTTTTTTTTTTTAATGTTTGTTTGTTTTTGAAGGAGAGAGAGACAGAGGGGGAAGGGCAGAGAGAGAGAGGGAGACACAGAATCCGAAACAGGCTCCAGGCTCTGAGCTGTCAGCACAGAGACTGACTTGGGGCTAAAACTCACAAACCATGAGATCATGACCTGAGCTGAAGTTGGATGCTTAACCGACTGAGCCACCCAGTCAGACACCCAAAGGAGGCACCTTTAAACCATGATTAGAATAAAAAAAGATGGGAGGATAATTGTGGATCTTGTCATAACTACATCAGAAACTGTTTTCTGGAACAACTGACATGAGGCAGTTGAACTGAGCAGAGAGCTTCTAGAAATAAACAGATTTAGGGCAATGCTGTATTAAAGCCCCACGGGTCTCCTGACTGAAGGTCTTGCTAGTGCTTCTTTAAAAACCATTTTTAAAAAATGTTTACTTATTTTTGAGAGAGAGAGAATGCCAGCCAGGTGCAGGGCAGAGAGAGATGAGACCCAGAATCTGAAGTGGGCTCCAGGCTCTGAGCTGTGAGCACAGAGCCCCGCGAATGCGAGATCATGACCTGAGCCGAAGTCGGAGGCTCAACCAACTGAGCCACCCAGGGGCTCCAGGACTTGCTAGTGCTTCTCATGTGCTCATGAGGTCATGACAGTCCCAACCTGGAAATCAGCCTGCTACCATATTACATCCCAGAACACTTACATCAGACTTCAAAAGGATTGTAGTTATGTGGGTTTTTACTGTAGGTGTCTAAGGGTGATTGACAGAGGAGGAAATTACATGGCCCAGCTTGCCTCTAAACTTCCCCCAAATCCTCTTTAATTTCCTAGCTGCTCCCCTCTTTCCCAGCCTCCAAGGCCAGAGGCATACCTGTTAGACTGTGTAGTAGGAATGGCACGTTTGCCCACTAATTCTGACGGGTTGTATGGCCTTCCAGAATGCCGTGCTGGGAAAGACCGCAAGACAAGGGCTGATGTCAGTCTGAAAGAGTGCCGTGATCGATTAGTGATGTCTGCCACGGCAGTGCTTGAGGAGCCATTGGCAGCCTGAGGATCACAGATCTGCTCCAAACCTGTGCAACCGTGGACAATTCAGTTCACCTCTGTGAGCCTCATGGGCAAAGTGGCACAGTCACGTGCATGTCATAGGGAAACCGTGGCAGGGCGCTGACCTGCTAGGAGAGATGTGCCATCCCAGGACATGGAAGTTTGTGACAGCCTCCCTGGGCAGAGAGCTGAGCTGGCATGCGGCCACTGCATTAGGCCAGCTGTATTCATTTCCTGTGGCTGCTCTAACCAATTACCATGTGCTGGGGGGCTTCAAGCAGCAGATATTTGTTCTCTCACAGTTCTGTGGCCAGAAATTCAAAGTCGAGGTAGAGGCCAGGCTGCCGTGCTCTTGGAGCCTCTAGGGAAGACTGCCTCCTTGCCTGTTCTGGGTTCCCGTGGCGCCAGGTACCCTTTGGCCCACACCTGTGTCACTCCAGTCTCTGCCTCCATCTTGACATCATCTCCGTGCATGTGCCTCTTATAAGGATACTCATCATTGGATTTAGGCCCCATCTGGATAATCCAGGGCAATCTTATCGATCTTATCTCAAGATCCTTAATGGCATCTACAAAGACCCTCTCCCCCCCAAATATAACATTCATGGGTTTCAGGGATTTGATGGACATGTCTTTTTGGAGGCTTCCATTCAACCCACTATACCATATCTGACTTTCATTGCCGAGCTGGGAGAAGGAACTGAACCATATCACCCGA
This sequence comes from Proteles cristata cristata, assembly GCA_017311185.1. Taxonomy (NCBI): domain Eukaryota; kingdom Metazoa; phylum Chordata; class Mammalia; order Carnivora; family Hyaenidae; genus Proteles; species Proteles cristata. Next base: position 1,652,534 of record JAESUZ010000548.1, on the reverse strand, counting down.
AGGCCACCCTCAGCTCCGTGACTAGTGCTCTTTGTGTGTCTGCTCTAACTGGATAATGATCCTTAGGTTGGGACAGGAGAGGGGGGTGCTCGTTTCACTTCATTTCACAGGGTGATTACACATTATGGTCTTTGTCAAATCACGTATCCCCCGTGAGCCCCTGGTCCACATCTCTAAAATGAAGCAGTTAGTTTAGGCAATGTCTAAAATGGCCCTACCTCTAGAGTCCCACATGCTGTAACTGACGTCAGGGTGAGGCGATATCTCCCTGGTAACCTCATGACCACCACCCCTGGTCGGTGACCTGCTTGCTGGCACCTGGGCTCAAGCTCAGAGCCACAAACATCTTCACCCTTTCCGGGCCACTGGGGGGGGTCATCTGTAGCCCTCTGTCAGTTACAAAGAAGTGGCCCAAGGACGACGGTCTGCCTCTCTCGCACAGCAGCCGAGGCCCACAGGTGCCCTCACTGGTCGCCTGACACTGCATCTAAGCTCAGGCGTGCTGGTTTAGCTCAGGTTTCCAGCCAAGCGATCCTTGAATCCTTTCACGCAGCCAAGTGTAACGGTGACACCATGACACCTTTTCTAATTGTGTTTTAATTGAAAAGACTTGATTTGATTATAGAAGCCTACACTGCAGTTGAAGGGCTGGTTAAAACATGTATTAAACCCAAAAGATTGCAGTGTTTCACTGTGTAATTATGTAAACAGTCACGTAAATGGAGCAGTTTACAGTGAGCAGGAATGCGTCTTCAATAGCATGGTAGCAAACTGGCCTCGCCGATCAGTGGCAGGTGAATTTATTTATTTTTTTCTTAAGGATAAACGCAAGTTGGTACCCCTCCTGACATCAGCCAGGCAGGCTTTTTAATTTTCTCCTTTTGTGTACATTTCCCCCTGAAATCTGTTGTGATTTTAAGTAATGTTTCTGGGTCCTCAGGTGCACGTGAATTCCCCATAATGGGTAAGGAAAAGAAAATGTGCCACGTCTCTGAAATGTTTAGATTTCTCAGCAACAAAAATGATCCAGGCATTCAAAAAAAAAAAAAAATCCCCAACTATGGCTTTAAAATAGGAATAGAACTGCCTTAAAATTCCCTGTAGTTTTAATGAAAGTGTCCACTAAATTTACTGAGGATAAGAGAGTAATTTACCTCAAAACCCACTATCTCTGCCTCCCCAAAGGACTTATGATGCTCACCTATCTTTTTTGAACTTCAGAATAAATGAAACATTGATCAGAGATGTCATTGAAACATTACTTCTTCTTGTCCATCACTTGCTCAACACTGGCCTCTGAGAAGGAAACGGGCCCCACAATCATGCTTTCCTCCTGACTCCAAGAAAATAGAGCCTCAAATGGGCTGGAGAATTATGTGCTTGCAGTGGTTCGAAGGGAAGCATTTACTGAGGGAGAAAATTGTTTTAATCTTATAACAACCAAGGAGGAGAGTTTGTAAAAACACAGAACACCTACACATACACTTGATTTTGTTGCATAGAAACACACGGGCACATTTTTTCCCTACCAACTTGCCTGATGCCTCAGCTAAGGGATCTTGCTATGGTCTGGGCAGAGGTGGGAGGGTCCTGGGGGTGTGGGGGCGGGGGGTGGGGGGAAGGGGAAGCAGGTGGGCGGGTGTGAGGGTAGTGAGATCACAGTAAAAGTCAGCTGAGAATCCCAGGCACTCAGGCGGGACAGATCCAGTGCAGATTCAAGGTCCTCCAGCTCCTTCTGGAAACACAGGGCCTTCAGGATACCTGGGTCTGTTTCCACAAGACCCAACTCCTCAATTCACAGGACGGAGGAGCCTGGCACCACCTTTGCCTGTGGCTGCCTTGAACAACTTGCTGGCAAACCCACCACAGTCCTTCTGACCGTTGGTTCCCTGGTAGAACTCAACACATGGGGTGTTTAATGAGTTTAGTGTCTACAGTAGCCAAAGACAACAAACAGACAAGAAAATAAGTTCAAATCTCAGGATGTCTGTCCCAGAAATGACTAGAGAGGAAAAAGAAGAATGGTAAGTGGTATAAAAAAAGTTTCATGCTTCCCATTTCTGGAGGGAAGAGGAAAGAAAGGAGAGAGGAATGGAGGGAAGGAAACAGGCTCCACATGAATGCATGTTCCCCTCTCTGTGTAGACAAATGCACCACAAGGCAGTTCCAAGAGCATGCGTGAGGTGCTGGGGAGAAGGGGGGGCATTGTGAAGGGGGACTTTCACATTTTGCTTGATGGGCTTAGGGGTTTGACTTTTTTTTACCAAGGGACCTAATAATGGCTTACATGCATCATTTTCGAAAAGAGGCGGGGGGAAGATTTTAAACAGAAACGTCCAGATTTGGAGGAGAAAATTACAAGTGGCCTGTCTGGGTGACGCAGATTACGAATGAACCATGGTAACCCAGCAAATGAAGAGGTGAAGGGAACTTGGTGTTTATACTCTTCATCCAATTCATGTCCCTTTGTCTCCTTTAAGAGAATGCATTTCGCACAAAGATGTGCCTTGTTCAAAAGAGAAAGAGGTGGTTTCTGGAAGTACAGTTCACTCTCCGATCATTTCTAAGAGACACAGAGTGTATCGTCCGAGAATGGCTCTTCCACACTATGGAAAGTCCGTATCCTAGTAACAAAAAGTTCAGAATCTCTAGGAGGTGGGTATTTTCTTGGAACCTTTGGTTTAAAGGGAAGGGTGATTAAACTGTTAGTGATTGCTTTTCTGTTGTATTAGAATGCCCTGATTCAGCTGCATTAGTGCCTTTGTGCCTTAGATCCTGCCACAGAAAAGTGTACACGAGGCTCAGCCTGTGTGGTTCCTCCTTCCCCGAGAAACTCCCTGTCCTCCCTGCCAGGCTTTTCACACGACACTGCCTTGCTCTTTGAGCTCCAAGCAAGTGTCTGTGTGTGTGTGTGTGTGTGTGTGTGTGTGTGAGAGTATCATCTCCCCAAGTACATGACATTGTAGGGGAGGAAAACCATTTTTTTCCTTCTACCCTTGTAAGTTCCCAGACCGGGGCTCTGTTAAATTCGACCAATACAAGATCGGTTAATTAACAAGAGAAAAAATCCATTTGTACTGTGTGTGGCACCTTGCACAGGAGAAACCTCAGGAAGAGTAACTCAGAGGGGTGGTGTATGGTGCCAGTGGGCTCCTGCAACATCCTAGCAAAGAATAATAAATTAGTAAAAAAAAAAATGACAAGACAAAGGAAAACGTGGTTAGATTTCCAAGGGCAGCAAACTGTGGGAAGGTAAATATAAGGGGAAACTGACAGCAGGGATCGATGGCCATCCTGTTTTCCAGAAGTTTCTGCACTTAGTCAGCTAAGGGAAACTCTGGGAAGGTGTTGTCCTGCATCTGTTTTTTTCTCATTTGCCTCCAGCTCAAAATAATTCTTACGTCAAAGTGGCATATTTGGGGGTGGCATATTCTGATCCCCTATAGTGTGTGTGCTTCTCACACATTCTCTGTGCTCACCCTTTGGCCTCTTTACTTAACTATAGGTTCTTCACATAATATACCCTCAATAAATACTTTTTGGGGGGGTTCTCTCTGCTCATGTTCACCATTGTTCGTGAGGTAAGGCTGTGTAACAAACATCCCCACATCTTAGTGGCTTGCTGCACTGTGGTTTCTCCATGAGGGCGGCCAGTTGTCTCTCGCCCTACACCATGTGTCTTTTTCATTCTGGGACCCAGAATGAGGGAGCAGCCACTGTCAGGAGCACACGAAGAGAAAAGAGCAACAGAGCTGGGGGGACCACGCAATGGCTCTTAAGATGTCTGCTCAAACTTTGCGTGTCTCATCTGCTCACGTTTCGGTGCTGAAGCGAGTCGCATGATCAAGTCTAACAGTGGAACAGAGCAGGCTACTCCTCCATGGGAAGGCTCTGCAGATCCCTTGGCTACAGATGAGATGTCCCATTCTGTCCCGAGGAGGGGCCCGGATTGGGGAGGGGGGCCGGCTGCCTCCAGGGCCTGGGGCCACTCGGGCTAAGCCGCCTTCTTGTGGGTTTATGAGCCAGCCCATCCCCATAGGGTCTTTGCCCGATGCTGATTGCTTTCCTTTTTCTTTTTGTGTCCATGTTCTCTTTTTCTTTTGCCTTTCCGTTGTTGTTTTTCTAATTCTAAAAGCAACACGTTCTCACTGTGGTGTATTTCAAACGAAGTGAAAGTCAACTTTTGTTAGCCCTACTAAAGAACTCCCCTTCCCAGAAGCAGTCACCAGGAACCATTGGGGTATGCTGTTGTGAATAGCTCCCGTGTCATACACACACATAAAGTGTATACACATAAATAAGCTTTTATTTATTCACCTCTTCCTATCCATATCCAGATTATTTTGTGACCTCACTTTGTAGTGAGCATTACATATTTTTATGGAGCTGCCTTATTCTTTTTATGATGACACAGTATTCCATGATACACACATTCCACATTCACTTATCATTTTCCTACTCATGGAGATTTATTTTGTTTCCTTTTTTTTTTCTATCACAAAAATGTGACAAAGAACATTCTATAGGCATGTGGGCAAGCAGTTTTGTAAACTGGTTTCCTGGAGATGGGATTGCTGGGTTAGTGCAATTTGCGTTTTGATGGATACCGCCAGGTGATTCCCCTGACAGGCTGTGCCAGTTTATGCCCTCACCAACGTGGCTGATGTGCCTGTTTCCACTCTACCTGGCCCTCACGTTTCTTTGAACATTTCACTTTGGAATGTACAGACTCACATAGAAGTTGCAAATGTAGTACAGACATTGGTTGTACACAAAATTGGTGTAACCAACAAATTCTTCCCCCAGCTTCCCCAGAAGATAGCCTCGTCCCTAACTGTAGTATAGTTATCAATGCCAGGAAATTGGCATTGGTACAAAACGAAGTCTTATTTGGATTGCACCTGTGTTGTCATGCACCCTTCTATTTTGGGAAATAATCCTACAAAATTTTATCACATGCATAGTTTTGCCACAAGCCTTTTTAAAAAAATTTTATTTATTTATTTGTGGGGGTGGGGGGGTGCAGGGAGAGATGGAGAGAGAGAATCCCAAGCAGGCTCCACACTGTCAGCGGTAGTCTGATGTGAGCCTCCATCTCACAAAGTGTGAGATCAGGACCTGAGCCAAAATCAAGAAACAGACCCTTAACTGACGGAGCCACCCAGGCTCCTCCCCTTGCCACGAACCTTGTAAACTTAATACGTAGGAGTTTTGTTTGCAAAAAATAAACCTTTACCCTCTGTGCAATTTATTTCTGTGGTGTGGCGTCCTTCCGAGTTCCTCTGACAGTAGGAATGCTTGAGCCCAGCTCCAGGGCGAGCAGGCTGTCAGCTTTCAGTGTGAGGTGAGCAGATGCTAGGAATGTACATTTTCCAGCTTTCTCTCCAGCACCCCTGGGATGGGGGCTCTGCCACCCAGGACAGCCTCCTGACCTCAGCAGGCAATGGCTTTTCTGTTGCTCCTTAAAAATGAAAACCCCCCGGGGCGCCTGGGTGGCTTAGTCGGTTAAGCGTCCGACTTTCGCTTAGGTCATGATCTCGCGTTTCGTGGGTTCGAGCCCTGCGTCGGGCTCTGTGCTGACTGCCAGCTCAGAGCCTGGAGCCTGTTTCAGAGTCTGTGACTCCCTTTCTCTCTGACCCTCCCCTTCTCATGCTGTCTCTCGCTCTCTCTCTCCTAGAAATAAATAAAAATATTTAAAAAAAAAAATGAAAACCCCAGAGTGGGGTGCAGCTTGATTATTCAGACTTGCAGACCTCAGATGACTGTGTGTGAAAACTTTATGGGAAATTAATCTTTGAGAAGTAAAACACGCCACCTCATTTTACTTAAAAAAAGGAAGAAAATTAATGTGAGTGCTGGTGCCTCCTATGTGTTTATACTGAGTCCATTCACTTAGAATCAAGCCATTATGAGTGCATTTGTTCTTGATGAAAGGAACCCAGCATTAGACCGGAAATAGGATGTGTTGAAATCAATTTAGTGTCAACCACATCAAGCCTTTCTAAAATTGTAGGTTTTACAGAACTTTAAAACATGACTTGTTTATTCGGTAGAATTTAACTGTGACTCATATTTCTCTGAAACAGACAAAAAGACGGAGAGTCAGAGCAAATTGCAGGCAGGCAGTGTCCCGGGGCAAGGAAATGTGATTTTTGAAGCCCTCTGTTATGGTGTGCCCCCCGCTGCCCCTACAATGGCAGTTCTGATGCACTGGCAGTGACACAAGAATTTTTCAAGGCTGCGTGTTTTGATGGCACTCTTGTGCATTCATATGGGGGCTTTATGAGGGTTTCCATTTGAATGGAGGGGGTGATGGTGCAGATGTGTGACCTGTTAGGTGATGGGCGTCACTTAGCCCAGGATGGCCTGGACCATGGGGCGAGGTGCGTGTGCCGCATAAATTACCCCTGTGAATGACCCTGCCCTTTCCAGTTAAGAAATCAATCCTGGAGGTGGAGTGCAAGCCAGTTTTTAGTTTCTTGGTATTGGCTGGCATTCACATGAAGAAAAGAAAAACCAAAAATGCTCTGGGGCACCCGGACGTGCAGGAGGGGGTGTTGCAAAGTGAGCCAGGGCCGGGAAGTCCCTCTCCTCCAGGAGCTGGTCTCAGTTCCCATGACTGAGCACCGGGGTTTCATGCTGAGCCAGGACCCCTGCTCTGGGGGACACAGCAGGATTTCAGGAGCTGGGGGTGGGGGGACTGTAGGACTCGCCCTGTCTACTCCTGGGTGATGGTGGCCTATAACTGAGCGACACCCCCCTTCAGTCTCTGCAAGCCACCCGTGGAGGGAGTGGGCCTGGGCTGGGGGTCATCAGCCCACAGAGCTGGGGGTGACAGAATGGGAGGGTTGGGGCCACCACAGAAAGCTTTGGTTTGCTTCGAGCCGACTTGGTTAGTACTGAGCCAGTGCCATCCATAGCGTTGCCCTGGAACCTTCTATTAGCATAAATCCGGTCGCCCACGGGTATCAGCTTCCTTGCTTTCATTTTCTGGGAGAAGTGGGTTTCTATTTCATCCTCTTCCATTGTGGGGATTAGGAAGGAAAGATGGAATTAGCGTAGGAGGGAGTGGGTTTCCTAATGGATACCCTGGGGAAGAAAAAACCCAAACCAAACAAAACCACAGTAACAAAACCCCTCCAGCCACCCACTTATCCATTTGCCCACGAGATGCATATGGGCTGTGTAGGGAAAGATTAAAAAAAAAAAATTTTTTTTTTTAAATTTTTAAGTACTCTCTACACCCAGTGTGGGGCTCGAACTCACAACCCTGAGATTAAGAGTTGCACACTTCATGGACTGAGCCAGCCAGGCGCCCCCACAAAACACCGTACAAAAGATTCTTGTCTGTTCTGTTCACTGCTATATTCTGACACCTGGATCCGTGCCCAGCCCATAATAGTTCTCAGTAAATCTCTCTGAGTGAAAAGAGATGTGTCATTCATTAAACACACACCTGGAGGCAGAGGGAACAGATCCGTCCTTGGGAACAGGCAATTTGCAATCTAGAAGACGACAGACAGGCGAATAGATCATCACCATGCAGGTGTGGGCTCTGCAGGGCCACCTCTGGATGGTAGCCCAGCACGTTCTGAGATGCATCTCTGGAAAATGAAGACATTTGATAAGTCCTCTGATGCTGCCTCTGGTCCCCTTGCCATTCAGTTGGACTTTGGAAGAAGAGGAAAGACTGTGTGTGTCAGTGTGCATATGAATGTATGTGTATTGTGTGTACGTGTCTGCGTTGTGTGTGCGTGTGTGTGTGCACAGGCATGTGCGTGTCTGTGTGTTGTGTGCCTATGTGTGGTGTGTGCATGTGCATTTGTGTTTGCTCAGGTCACCCAGCACTACGTGGGAAGCTAAAATCTGAACTCACATCTCCGGCTTCCAAATGCCATGCTGTGTCCAATTCACAAACTGGGTCCTGTAGATGAAGGGACAGAGGCCCCCGCATTCTGGGCATGGCCCAAAGCAGATTGGAAGGTACCAGAGGAAGTCACAGCCTTTGCCGAGAGCTGTGCTTGAGGCTCTGTGAACAGGAATGACGACCAGTCAAGAATCAGAGATGGCCAGTGGCCTGGAGCTGAGGGTCGGGGCAAACCCTGTCAAATCCAAGGCCAGGAGGGGCAAATGCCGTCAAACCTGGGACCATGAAACACCCTGGCCACACGGGGGGTTAGGGTGAAAGTGGGTTAGCCTGGGTTCTCCCCAGGCTGCGGGAACCCAGGCCATGGAAGGTGCGATCAGGTGCCCAAAGGCGGCCGAGGCTCAGCAAATGGCAGCAGTTAGTGGGTATCGCGCCCGCTGGCCCTGTCTGCCACATTTCCTGCTAGTGGCCCTGGCTGGAGAGGATGGGCGACGACGGGTCTGTCTGGACAGTGAATTGTCAAGAACTCAGGCAGAAGGAAATGACTGTTTGGGTAAAAGGTCAATTCACAGGTGGGTTGGATTTTATCATAAGACAATAAACTGGAGAAATCATGTGGATTTCATTCCAATTCAAAGACTTTGACCAGTTTTGGAATGGGTTTAAGTTTTAAACTTCAGTTAGTCTGCAATTGAATCAAAACCTTGGTTTCAGTGCCTTTGGGTTTTCAGTTCAACAAATGAATGTAGAGTTGCAAAGTGGAGCCGGCCCCTCTGACGTGGTGGTCAGTCACTGTGGTTTGCAGAGGTGAGTGGGGGCCTGTCCAGTCCTGGCTGGTCCCTCACTCAGCACCCCTATGCCCAACCTCCTCTTCAACCTCAGTGGGTTTGCCTTTGTGTGTTTTCTACACTGAGTTTCTGCATACGATTTTGTTGGGAGATGGTGCTCTCATACTAAAACTCATTTAAAAGTCACTGATCTGGGGCGCCTGGGTGGCTCAGTCGATTAAGTGTCTGACTCTTGATTTCAGCTCAGATCATGATCTCATGGCTTTTGAGTTCGAGCCCCACATCAGGCTCTGCGGTAACAGCACGGAGCCTGCTTGCGATTCTCATTCTCTCTCTCGTTCTCTCGAAACAAATAAACTTTTTTAAAAAGTTGCTGATCTGGACTGTGATTCTAGGTGAGCACACCCGCGAGACATGGATGGAGAGTCACAGGGAGTTAGTGGCTAGTGGCCGTGCGGGCGGCCAACCTGGCCCAGTGTGCCTGGGACTTCCCTCCTTTTAAAATGGAAAGTCTGGAGTCCTGGGAACCCCCTCGGCCCCAGGAAAACTGGGACGGCTGGTCCCACCTGTGGACATACAATCTTACCTGAACCTTCTAGGGGATTGCAGTCGCTTCCTGCCGTGGCTTCCCGCCTCTTTCCTGGCCCCCTGCCCCAGCCCCCCACCCTGCGGGGGAGCATCCCTCGCCTCATTTCCCTGCCGAAAGCCCAGGAAGAGTCAGCCTCCCCAGCCAGGCTTGGAGGCCCTGTGTGATCTGGCCCCTTACCTCCACCACTCCTCCCCCCAGGAGCATTGAAAGGACTCCAAGCTCCTGCTGCTAGGTCTTTGCTCAACCTGTGCCCTCTGCTGGGCGTGCCCTTCCATCAGGGCCAGCTGTCCCCTCTGGGCCTCTGGGAAATGTCCCCCAGCCCCTAGAGGGAGCTGACGTATTTTTCCCGCCACCGCGTGGCATGGGGTATGTGTCCCTGTTACACTTACCGCTTACACAGACCACAAGTGACTCGCTCCCGGCACGCATTCAGGAAACGATGCTATGGAGCCCAAGCTTCTGACTCCTGGCCATGGATCCTTCCACCACCCTGCACAGACTGTAAGCTCTCCGGGGTCAAGGTCTGCGTGACCCCCAACCTACGGGCCCAAGTGAAGAAGGAGCCTTCGGCAAGGGGCTATTAGCCCTGTGCACCAACCAAGACGTAGGAGTAGAACGGACTCACACAGACGTGTCTCATGTGTGTTTGTTAGTGTCCATAGGCCACTGGTTTTCATTTGACAAGGAAAACCTAGCCGCGCAGCTCTGGGCTCCACAGAGAAAGCTGGAGCGCCCCCTGGTGGCTCCAGAGAGTTAGTGCTACCAGCCTGCTCCTGTGGGTGGGAAATGAGAGGTGGCACCCTGGTGGGTTTCATTCCTGTGAGTTTCCTTCCAGGACTTCAAGACAACGCCCCAAGGAAAAAGAACAATCAGAGAAAGTAAATCATGGCAGTGGAGAATCCAGGCCCCCGGGGAGCTCTGCCAAATCTTCATCTTTGAAGAGGGAGGGAAATGATACCGGTAGAATTTGACAATGACTGAGTGGAAAGTTTTCCTCGTGTGGAAAGCCTTCAAACACCCAAAGATATCACTCCTGTCAAATTGTAAAAGCCAGGTACCCACAGCTCGGGGACTGTGCTCTACCCCAAGCAGAGGGTTGGCCAAGCGGAAGCTGTTTCCTGGAGGAGACGCCCCAAGACTGGGTGGCTCGCCCCCAGGTCTCTGTCCCGTGTGTCCGCTAGGATGCTCCAAAGGCCCCAGGTGGGGGTTTCTCCCTCTGTGTTAAAGACTTTCACCCTTTTATTTCTGTTAAGTTTATTTAGTTTGATAGAAGGAGAGAGCACAAGTGGGGGAAGGACAGAGAGAGGGGGAGAAAGAGAGAATCCCAAGAAGGGTCCATGCTGTTAGCATAGAGCCCCATGCGGGGCTTGAACTCATGAATCATGAGATCATGACCTGAGCTGAAATCGAGAGTCAGACATTTAACCAACTAAGCCGCCCAGGTGCTCTGGGACTTCACCCTTTCAAACAAAGATCTTGTGGGAGGGGTAATATTCTAAGCCCCATCAACCCTATGCTGGTCTGTGTGGTATGAATGCCGTCATTTGGGGCTGACCTGGTTTTGAGGGGGATGGTGAGGAAGGAGCAGACTCAACTCCTGGGGCAGGAGCGGCGTGGGGCCAGGGGCCCAGAGCTGCAAGCCCTGCGGGGGAGAAGGGGTACAGGAGGAGGCAGAGAGCACTGCAAAGACCAGCCCCCTCTACCTGTACTTCTGCCCTGCAGGCTTCGTAATTGGTCTCAAGTTAATTTTTGGAGGCTTAAGTTGACCTGCTGTTTCTCAAAATTTAATCACTCAAGTAATAATAATAGTTATTATCATGGTAACTAACATTTAATGAGTTCTTATTAAATACCAAGGACTGTCCAGATGCTTTGCAGGTGTTATATTACTTGTGAAGTATTATTTTATATTGTGTATAATTTATTTGATCCTCATTACAGTCCTGTAATGCAGGAACTATTATTATTTCCATCTTAGAAATGAGATTTTTTTTTTTGCCAAATAATACTATGTTATTACTGTAAAAATATTTTCCTTTGAATTTCATCCTCTTACTAAATAAATACATTTTTAAAGAAACCTGATTTTCCTACTATAAATGGAAAACTGCATTACCTGTCTTAAGTAAGAGCAAACTATTTTTAAAATCTATTGAAGTCACTATTTGCCCAGGTCTCACCCCAAATCATCTTCTGTACCACCAGCAGACAGCCAGGCGTGTCTGGAGAAATACTATCTTCGAAGTGGAAGGGACCCCTCCAGTAAGGGGAATGGAAGGGAACCCTCTAGGGTTGAAGAAAGTCCCTTTGCACGTTTGGATTTGAGAGCAAACTGTGCTTCATAGGGACCTGTATTAAGAATGTTTCAATTTAATTGCTTTCTTTACCCAGCTTCTAAGATGGATGCTTAGCTCATTAATCATGAGTTTTTCTTCCTTTTTATTTAAAAGAATATAAGTTATTAAGGCTATAAATTTCTCTACTGTGCCAGCTCTATCCCATATATTTTGATTTAAATATTTTCTTTATTGGTCACTTCTAATTATTTTCTTAATTCTGATCATCATTTCTTCTTTGACCAAAGGGTTATTTAAAAGTATGCTGCTTCATTCCAAACATGTGGATTTAAAAAATAATTACCTTTTTACTGTTGATTTCCAGTTTACAAATTATGATCAGAGAGCATGAGTTGTATGTTTTCAATCCTTCAACATTCATTAGGACACGATTTAGGGCCCAAAATATAGTCATTTGTGTTAATGTTTTGTTTACTCACCTGTGTGCCTTTTCCCACTCTTTTATTTCCCAGCTTTCTATATCCTCAAGGTTTTTTGTTTGTTTGTTTGGGGGTGGGGGGTTGGTGATTTTTAAAAACCAAATAGTTGGATTAAAAAAACCTGAAAATCTTGGGGTGCCTGGGTGGCTTAGTCGGTTAAGCGTCCGACTTTCGCTTAGGTCATGATCTCGTGGTTCGTGGGTTCGAGCCCCGCGTCGGGCTCTGTGCGGACTGCCAGCTCTGAGCCTGGACCCTGTTTCAGTCTGTGACTCCCTCTCTCTCTGACCCTTCCCTGCTCACGCTGTCTCTCTCTCTCTACTAGAAATAAATAAAAAACATTAAAAAAACACAACAACAACAACAACAACAACAACAACAAAACCCTGAAAATCTTTATCTTTTACCAGGAACATTTAGTTCCTTTACATTTATTGTAATTGTTGCTAAGTTAGAATTAGTGCCTATATCTCATCTCACGATTTCTATTTTTTCCCTTTTTTAAATTGCCTTTTGTCTTTTTTTTTTCTTTTTTGAGAGAGAGAGAGAGAGAGCAAGCGCATGCACATGTGCATGGGAGGAGTACAGGGAGAGGGAGAGAGAGAATCTAAAACAGGCTCCACACCCAGCACAGAGCCGGATGAGGGGTTTGATCCCACAATGCTGGGGTCATGATCTGAACTGAAATCAAAAGTCAGACACTCAACCGATGGAGCCACCCATGTACCCCTCTTGTTGCCTCTTGGATTTTTTTTTTCTTACTGCATCTTTGTCCTCTGTTAGGTTGGGAGTCACATACTTTGTTTCCATCAGTTTAGTGGTTATCCTAGAAATCACAATATGCCCACTGAATTTTATCAAAATCTAAAAGATAACAAATACGTTTATCTTCCCTCCATATAACACAGGAATATTAATGGAATATTAAAGGAATTTAATTTCATTCCCCCTCTCCTGATTTGCATTCTATTCCTGTGATGTCTTAGTTCTATTTGTATTTAACTCCACAAGATTTTATTGTTTTTTTAAAAGTTTATTTATTTTGAGAGAGATATATATAGAGAGAGAGAGAGTGAGAGAGGGGCAGAGAGAGAGAGAAGGAGAAAGAGAATCCTAAGCAGGCTCCATGCTATCAGCACAGATCCTGATGGGTGGCCCAATCTCAAGAACTATGAGATCATGACCTGAGCCAAAATCAAGAATCAGACGCTCAACCGACTGAGCCATCCAGATGCCCCAATCACTGTTGTTTTATATAGGCAATGTTTACATTTCTATGCATTTGATTCCTCCTTACGTCTTAGATCTTCAAACCAGAATCATTTCCCTACTGTCTGAAATTCATCCTGTAGAGCTTTCTTTTACTGAGTTTTGCCAGTGGCAAATTCTAGTGCTTTTTTGCTGTTGTTGGTTTGAGAATGTCTACATTTCACCTTGCTCTTGAAATATATTTTCAGTGGGCACAGAATTCTAGGTGGACAGTTATTTGTCTCTTAGCACATTAAATACATCATTCTATTCCTAACTATTTTAAAATTTATTTATTTATTTTGAGAGGGAGAGAGAGAAAGAGTGAGGGAAGTGCAGAGGAAGAAGGAGAGTGTATCCCAAGCAGGCTCCATGCTTAGCGTGGAGTCCAATGCGGGCCTCAATCTCATGACCCTAGGATCACGACCGGAGCCAAAATCTAAGCGCCTGACGCTCAACTGACTGAGCACCGCAGTGCCCCGTGTTTTCATTCTATTCTTCCAACTCCCATTCTTACTAATAAGAAGTCAATTGTATTGAAAGCCTCCTCTTTTCTTTCTGATCGCATTTAAAAATCTTCCCTTTGTCTTTGGTCTGCAGCAATTTCATCATGATGTGTCAAGGCATGTATTTCTTTTCATTTCTCTTGCTCTGGATTTACTGGGTTTTTTGAATTCAGGGGCGTGAAGCTTTTCATCAGTTCTGGAAATTCTCAGTCCTTGTCTCTTATATTATCTTTCTTTTCCTTATAAGAGCTTCACACTCTAATTTCGGTCTCGTAACTTCCTTTTTATATTTCCCAATTCTTGTCCCTCGAAGGATAATCTTCTAGGACCTGTATTCTGGACACATGGCCTCTTCTGATCTAATTACTGATTCTCTTATCCAGGAGGGATTAGCTTTAATTATGATAATTTTCAATTCTAGACATTCTCTTCGGTTCTTTTTCAAATCCGTTTGGGTTTTCCTTATAATTGTTTGTTTCTTTCACAGATTCCCAAGCTTGTCGTTTAGTAAAGATAATTGGTTTATAGTCTATGACTGTTAATTCCAGAAAAGGAGGGACCACTCCTCCGCTCCTTTGATCAGAGGCATCTTTACACCGTGAAGAGGAAGAGAAAACGGGCACCCACAGCACACGCCCAATCGTGCTGATCTCCTTCCAGGGACAACCCTGAAAACAGGGTCATTACCGGGGCGCCTGGGTGGCTTAGTCAGTTCAGCGTCCAACTTTCGCTTAGGTCATGTACTCGTGGTTCGTGGGTTCGAGCCCCACGTCGGGCTCTGTGCTTATAGCTCAGAGCCTGAAGCCTGTTTCGGAGTCTGTCACTCCCTCTCTCTCTGACCCTCCCCTGCTCACGCTGTCTCTCTCTCTCTCCTAGAAATAAATAAAACATTAAAAAAAATAAAAAATTATAAAACGGGGTCATTACCTAGTGCAAATTCACTGGCATCCGGCAAGTCCAGGTTAGGGCTGGGATCCTGGATTGTTTGTGTCTTGTGTCTGCCCTATTCTCCCCCATGTCTCTCTGACCTGGAGATAGGAGGGGCATGGTTTCAATCCCGGGTAGAGGGGTACTCTGGAGATTTTCTAGGCACCCAGGAGCCTCCTGAGATAGGACAGTGAGGAGGAGAGCAGGAGCACAATCCATGTGACAGAAGACAAAACATCACCATGGGCTCCGGAGCCGGGTTGGGGTCGCTCCTTTCACGTGCTCAGATGACTGATGTCCGTGGATGTCCGTGGCCTCACATCATGCGTGTAAAATTCATCAGCATGGTGCCCGAGACATCAACGTGTTCAAAAAGTATTTACAACCATCATTGTTACTGTGGTTGCTGTTAGTATTACATTCCCAGGAAATGCTGAGCTGTTGAGTCAACACGTCCAGTGTTGCCAACGGGGGTCTTTTCAAAAGGACAAGGTCACCTGAGCAGGCAGAACTGGCATCTTCTGTCCAACTAATAAGCTTAGAGGGGTGCCTGGGATGCGGGAGAGGTGCAGGGGCACCAGGGTAGGAGTGAAGCCTGTTTGCTGAGGGGGAGATGGACAGGCAGGGGAGAGGGGAGGGGCATGCCCAGGGAAGGGAAGGTGAGCCAAGGGAATGTCCGTGGGGGATGGGGTGGTAGAAGGGGAGGGTGAATAGGAGGTGCCAACATTTTCTCCTCAATTTTGTTACATCTTGGGGCAAACGGGGGCTGAGAGGGCCCTATGATGACAGCCTGAATTGGGTAAAATTTAAGGATAAGGAATTACTAATTAGTAATAAGGTAGAATACTTAAGTGTATGAAATGAATAATATGTAGCTAAAAAATAATGATATAGCATTAGGCATTTGAGACATGTGGACTCCAAGCAATTAACCTCTATTCTTCTCCTGAATCGTGGTTGTGCTAATTGGCTCCTTTCCTCTGACGGGGCGATATTAACCTTTCTATTTTTCTCTAAAGGAGCAGGTACGTGGGGTGGGTGTGCTGCTCAGGTTTGGAGGAAAGGTATTTTTCCCTGAATAATAACCCACTTGCAATTTTTCTCCCAAATTGTTGCATTAAAAAGGTTCTGTCAGATTTTTCTGATAACACTCCTCAGAGATGGAAAAGATGATTTAAACACATACCCATGTGTGGCCAGCTTATTCAAGCAACACACCTTTGTTGAAAGCTACACACGTGACGCCCTGTCCTGGGTGCTGGGGACACAGCACAAGCCAGACAGCCTCCTGCTCTCACAGAGCTTGTGACTTGGTGAGGGAAGAATCCCAAAGGCAAATAAATGACCACGTGGGCATCTTTACAGTCTTGGAGCTAGGAAGTCAAAGAAATCTGGCTAAAGAGAATGTCAGGAAAGGAGGAGGTGCCTTTTCATGCAGGGTGGTTGAAGTCTTCTCTGAGAAGGCAGCATTTGAACCGAGACGTGACTGAAGGGAGGTAAAGAGGCTCGTAGTTATTTAGAGGATCAGTATTCTAGGCAATGGGAACAGCACGTGCAAAGGCCCTGGGGCTGGCATGTACTTGGACTGTGAGACCCAGCAAGCTTGCCAGTGTGGCCTGGGCAGAGTGAGAAGGGGAAGAGGAGGAAGACATGAGGTTGGAAAGGTCCTGAGGGTTGATGCGGGGCCTCGAGGGCCATGGTAAGGACCTTGGGTTGGCTGCCAGTGAAGGCATGGGCAGGGTGTGAGCAGAGTCTGAGGAGGAAGGCTTACCCCAGCTACCGCGGGCAGAAGAGGCTGGAGGAACAAAGGCAGTGGCCATGGGGGTGTAGTGGCAAATGGAATCAAGACATTAAGAGGGACATCTGGGCATAAAAGGTCCAGTGACCTTGACCTGGTGAAATAGAGCCTTCTGAGACACAAAGTGTGGACAGAGGCCCTGCCCTGCCCACCTAGAAGCAAGTATTAGGCACTTCAGAGACCCAGTCTGGTGGAGAGCAGTCACATCCCATTCACTCTGTGATGTGTTACTAGTCAATATCACGAATGGAACACATTTAAAAATGGACCTGGCAGGTCCACACCCAGGACTTTACCCAGAGAGGCAGCCAGACAAGTGCACAGTACATAATTCGTGTGCAAGGTGCTTCTTAGCAGGAAAACTGTGAACAACCTTATTTTCATCAGTAGCGGAGTATTTAATTAAGTGGTGGTACTTTCAGGCTTTAAAATAGTATCCTCAAGCTGTTAGTAGTTTTTTGTTTTGTTTTGTTTTACAAATCATACAATACAGAAGAGAAAAAGTGAAAGGTAAAATCTTACCCATCTTTTGTTTCCCCACTCATATTTCCCAAGAGGGTTTCTTGAGTATTCTTCAAGGAATCCTTTCTTCTGGGTCCCTGAGTGGCTCAGTCAGTTAAGCATCTGACTTAAACCCAGGTCATGATCTTGTAGTTCGTGGGTTTGAGCCCCATGTCGAGCCTCCTTCAGATTCTGTGTCTCCTTCTCTCTCCCTCTGCCCCTCCCCTGCTCTTGCTCTGTCTGACTGTGTCTCTCTCAAAACTAAATAAACATTTAAAAAATCTAAAAAAAAGAAACATTTCCTTCTCACATACAGGTATATCCACATATATTCTTTACATATATAAATGTATAAAGATTCTTTTTAGGTAAAAATAGCATAATTCTATAAATATCATTTTGCAATGTAATATCATCTCATTATATGATGTATCTTTGACATTTATCCACATGAGTACATTAGATTAATAGCTGGATGGATATGGATAGACCAAACTTGACTCAATCAGTCTGCTATTAATGGATATTTTCCTATATACATACATATATATATATATATATATATACACACACACACACACATTTGTGTTACTCGAGGGTATATTCCCACAGTATACTTTTTACAATTTAAGACATTAAGAATGACGATGCGTCCTACGTTTCTTGTGCCCACAATGTATTATGGAGAGAAAAACACCAGGCAGCAAAATAGTATGTATGGGTTGCGTGGTCCTATTGATGTAAATTTGTGTATATCTCTGTGTGTATATATTTGTAGCATCTGGAGGGATGCTCGCTAAAATGCTAAAAGGAGTTATTGATCACAACCTAGTGATTGCAGGTGTTTTTTCTCTTTAGTGTTTTTCATGCTTATTATTATTATTTAGAATTTGAATATATCTTTGGAGGGAAAAGCAAGCTATTTTATATTTAGAGAAGAGTTAAATTGGAGCTGGTTCATTCATTACACTTGAAATAGTTTGCGCTTGGATCTGTACTTTTCTTATTGGGTTCCCTTGAGAGTTAAACTGTACCTTTTTCCTCCTCCAGTTGCGAACTCACCAGCAGCGCGAATTGTGGACCTGAGCGCAGTTCACTGGCGGCACCACAAGAGGGCAGTGTTTGCAGGACATTTTGCGCAGGGCCGCCTCCCGCTGCTCGCCGGGGTCTAGAATTTTGCAGGATGTCATCTCTGCGCGGCCAGAGCAGAGATGAGATGTATGCTCTGTGGCTACCAGTTTGAGCCATGACACATATTAGTCCGTCAACAGGGTTGCGCGCAGGTGGCACTAGGGAGGGATCTGCCTGCAGCCCCGCCCTCTCCAAACCGCCCCCACAGCCTTCCTACCTGGCCTCCCACCCAGCTGTTCTGGGCCCAGCCTGCTTCTGCCTCCAGGGCTGACCTGAGCCAGAGGGAATGGGATATCCGCGCACCCCACCCCCCCAGCACCTGCACCCTGCGATGCTGATTTGGAGCTCCAGCACCGGCTGGACCACCCAGCCACTAGGTCCGTTGAGTCTTATTCTCCATACTAGGGAGCTGCATGGTCTTCTCTTCCCTCCTTCTGCTTTCTTTCATCTTCTTAATTATTTTTTTGAAAAAGCAATGCATATTCATGACACAAATTCAAAGACTACAAAAGGAGAAGCAATCTGATGAAAAGCAGGACTTCCCTCCTGTCCCAGCTTCCCAGTTTTCTTCCCTAAGGCAGTAAAGCTAAGAGGTTTTAGCCACAGTCTCTTCCCAGAGAATCTGGGTGCATGTGCGAGTACAG
This sequence comes from Proteles cristata cristata, assembly GCA_017311185.1. Classification (NCBI taxonomy): domain Eukaryota; kingdom Metazoa; phylum Chordata; class Mammalia; order Carnivora; family Hyaenidae; genus Proteles; species Proteles cristata. The sequence continues at coordinate 1,633,762 of JAESUZ010000548.1, read as the reverse complement.
ATGGTCAGGCGGGGGTTCAAAATCACCTTGACTCCCGGTTTGCTTGTACTAGGCACGAAACCCTTCCACATCGTTCCCAGAGCACCTGCCCAGGTACTTTCTTCACTGGCTTCGGAGCATCCTGTCGTGTGGATGCACCGTGCCTGATTCAGCCATCCCTCCTGGGGGACGCGTGCGCCCTTTCCAGTCTCTTAATGTCGGGAGTGGAGGCCAGGGACTATGTTGTAGGCCCAGCTTTAAACTCAGGTGTAAAATCTACGTGCACTAAGTTGTCAGCAGTGGAACTACAGGTCAGAGGGTGCAGGTATGTTGAGCTTTCATACTCGTTGCACATTGCTCTCCAAAGACGCTTTGAACCACTCTACATGCATATAATCCCGGCCTGAGTGTCCCGTGTTGGTTTGACAGGTTACTGGTTCTCGATCTTGACCGAGGCCAGAATTACCTGGGGAGACTTCTAAATATGCCAATTCCTAGGCCATATCCCATATCCCAAGCTGATTAAACCAGAATGTGACAGTTTGGGGTGTGGGGAGACTGGCATTGGCACTTGAAACATTTCCCCACGAGATTCTAATGGGCAGACAGGGATGAAAGATGCTATGATCCATGGGAAACATCTCATGGATTTAAATGTATATTTCTTTAATTATGAAAGGAGGATGAATATTTTTCTTGAATTGCAGACCCTTTAGAGACTCCAAACAAAATCACTGGATCTTCTGCTGAGAAAAAAAAGGGCATGCATGTTGGTCTCAATTTAAGGGGCCACAGACACTTTGAAGCTCCTCCTCAGGCCTCCCGGGACCCTGGGCCTCACGTTAAGGACAGGCCAGGACATAGTTCCTTCCAGACTCTTCTGCTGTGCCCCGGGCCTCGGGTGCTCTCCCCGGAGCCCCAGCCAAACCTAACCCCTCTGCCCCCTCCCCCACCCACTGAGATCTGCAAGGAGCCTCTGCTCCAAAACCCTACCTGTGTCCCTGCGGAATAACCCAGGTGGGCCTTCCCTGATGAGCTGAGCTGCGGGGGCTCCCAGCGATCCACAGCGGGTAGTGTCTGCGCTCAGAGAGCTCACGATCGGCAGAGGATTCTGCTGCTGTGAACAGGAGCTGTGGGGACGGGGGTGACATGGTGCTGTGGAGTACAGTCAACTCAGGTGGGAGCACAGACTGAGGAGAAGGGTGGCAGGGGCCTCCCTGGGGACAGGTCCTGAGCCGGAGCTGGCAGGGAGAGGGTGGGGAGGGGCCAAGGGTGTAATGGGAGCTTGTCACCTGCTGAAGAGCTAAGAGCCTGGAAGGTGTGGACACACAGGGAGTTGCCAGTAATTTGGGAGCGAGGGTTTAGGGGAGAAGCGAGTCGGGAGATAGGGAAGGCAGGGCAGATGGGTTTCGGAGCAGGGATGTGCTGTTAGAACATTCGCTCTGTGGGGGGCCAGGCGGGCAGAAGGGAAGGATTCTGGGGTGTTAGAGCAGCAGAGCTCAGCAGGGGAGCGGAGGGTTGGGTCACATGCACCTGGCTTAGGCTGGAGGGTGGTTAGGGCCATAGCCAGGGAGGGATGACGGTGCTTAGTGGGCAGGTTTGGTTTGCGCGTGCATGTGCATGCACGAGTGTGCGCAGGGGGGAGGAGAGGGTGGGAGAGCAGGATATGGGTGGACAGCACAGCACTGACGGGAGGGGAAGGAGCTGGCCGGCTCACTCAGGGAAATCAAGCCCCAGAGCCGTCTCAGAGACCACATGCGAGGGTTTTCAGTTCAGTTCCTCTGGAACTTGGCATCCAGAGTCTCCCACTCGCCAGCGCTCCTGATTATGAGTAACAGAAAGTCATCTCCAGTCCATGTAAGCAAAGGAGGCCTTGTCCTTAGGGCCCAGAGACTCCATGATGCCCACGGGGTCCCTGCAGCAGGGCCCAGCGCCAACAGGACTGGAGTTCCCTGGGCTCCCCTCTCTGGCCTCCCTGGGAGCCGCTCCTTCCCCCTCTCCCCTTACAGGCTTGTGCTCAGCAGCTTGGGGCTCTACTGACTGGCCCACGTTAGTGTGACAGCTTCAGTCCCCCCCAGAGAGAGTCCACCTGTATTGATGTCTGCTTATCTCATCTCAGCTCAAAGCTCTCCGGGAAGGAGCGCATTGGCCCAGCTCGATCAGGGACTCTCACTCCTCAGCCAATCAGCTGGGACATTAGGCGCCGGGCCTCATTTCCAGGACATGGTGACCCCCAGGGCAACTGTGTGGAGGGAGATCATTCTTGCTAAACAGGTGCTGGGCAGACAGCCCCCCACCCCCGGTATCAAACCTGACTCCCCAAACATAACCGTTAGACGTCCATCCATTCATTCACCCACTCATTCATCTTACGAACCTTTCTTGAGCAGCTACAGAGTGTGGGCCCCTCTCTAAGTTCTGCGCTCATGGAAGTGAACAAGACAGATGACGTTATGGCTGTAATGAAGCCTATGCTCTGGTAGGAAGAAGAAGGCAATAAATCAACAACTCCACAAGGAAGATATCAGGGCATGATGTTCTGGAGAGCGAGGAAATAGGGCGATGTGCCATAGAAACCCGTCAGAGACCCTACACTGCCTCTGACAAGGAGCCAACCGGGTAAAGATCGGTGATAAGCAGTGGAAACAGAGGACAGGGACCTGAGCGAGTCTGGGAATAAGTCAGGAGTGTTTAAGACCCACAGGAAGGTCACCAGAGACCTGGCACGCAGCCACCGGAAGGTTCTTTCCTTTCAACTCAATTTTTTGAATATATAGTGTGTACAAGTGTTACAAAACTAAAAACACATACAGGGATAGACAGTGAAAAACTGAGTCCTCGCCCTTGTGCTGCTTCGGGTAACTCCTATTAGTTACTGTAATAAGCACTCCTGACTCTCAGTGACGTGATGTTCTACAGCCATGGCCCATGACATAGTCAGGGGCTCCTGGCTGGCACCCTTCCTCCCCAGGGCCCTATTCTGAGCAGTGATCAGAGATTCATACCCTTTCATTACAGGGCTCCACCATTGCCAGAGGGCTTCACCTCCAGCTTTACGAGAGTGCTGGGAGCAGAGGGGCCTGGCTTCTCGGAGACAGGCACCACTTGTCGTCCCATGGGCCCCGAGTTACTGCAAGGGAAGCTGGGAAGTGGACCTTCCCTGTGTGCGGAGGGAGAGGAAATGGACCGGCGAGCATGTGGCCAGTCTCCGCCCCACTCCGCCGCCTGGTTTCCCAAGAGGTCACCACTATAGCCCAGTCCTCTGCGTCCCAGAGAGATCTCATGGACACAGAAGCAAAGACATACCTACACGAACTGTAACTTTAGAAACCACAAATCCGCTTATGCCATACACATGATGCCTTGCTTTATTTTCACTTAAGGTTATATTGTGGACACTGGAGGTTTTAATGTGAGGAACGATGTGCTCTGATTTCTATTGTAAAAAAGCATCCTGGCAGGTGGGAGAGAATGGGGTGGGGTGGGGGCAGTGGGAGCCGGAGGCCGGTCAGGAGGCGGTTGCGGGTGTCACCGTGGACTTCATTGACGCCTGTGATGCTTCTGGTGCAGACGTCAGTGACGCTATCCCCTCCGTGCAGCGACCAGCCCGAGTGCTGTATGATTTCGCCCATTGTTTTGTTTTTGTTTGTTTTGATAGTTGACAGCATATGTGTGAGCCTTATCGGAATATGTTGAGTTTTGGTTGTTTTTTCTTGGCTTGATTTTACTTCTCTGTAGTTCGTTCCTTCACATTGCTATACGATCTAACGTTGGGTGACTATACCATAATTTATTTATCCATTCTCCAGTCCAACGGTGTCTTGTTTTTTGTTTTTGTTATTTTTTTCTGAATTTGAGCTGTCAACAGCAGTGCTATCACCCTTCCCGTATCTCCACAGCTTTTTAGAGACTGCTTGCTTCGTCATGGTTGACTCAGTCACTACCCTCTTTGCGAGTTGTGCAGAAAGGCACCTAGCACTCACCCTTATCGTCACCAACCCTGAGGATCATCACATTTCTAAATGATTGCCAGTCTTCAGTTGCATCTTTTTGTGACCTCCATGTGCATTTCCCTGGTCCCAGCATAGAACCCGAGTGTCTCTATAAACATCTCTTTGCCTTTTGGGTGGTCTCTTCTGTGAAGTGCCTGGTCAGTTTTTCTCCATTTAAAAAAATGCTTATTAATTTTGAGAGAGAGAGAGAGAGAGGTAGAGAGCAAGCAGGGGAGAGGCAGAGAGAGAGGAAACAGAATCCCGAGCAGGCTCCACGCTGCCAGCATAGAACCCCACGTGGGGCTCGAACTCACAAACCATGAGATCATGACCTAAGCTGAAACCAAGAGTTGGAAGCTTAACTGACTGAGCCACCCAAGCGACCTTTTTTTTTTAATGAACTGTCTCTTTAAAATTGATATGTGGGCATTTAATGCATTGTGGATACCAGTCCTTTGTCAGTTACGGATGTAATGAACATCTCCTGATCTGAGGGCTTCCTTTTCTCTCTTTATGATGTGTCTTTTTTTTTTTTAATGTTTTATTTATTTCTAGGAGAGAGAGAGAGACAGCATGAGCCGGGGAGGGTCAGAGAGAGAGGGAGTCACAGACTGAAACAGGTTCCAGGCTCTGAGCTGGCAGTCAGCACAGAGCCCGACGCGGGGCTCGAACCCACGAACTGCGAGATCATGACCTAAGCAAAAGTCGAACGCTTAACCGACTAAGCCACCCAGGCACCCCTTTATGATGTGTCTTTTGATGACTGCTGTGTTCTAATTTCATCATAGTAGGGTATTAACACTCTTTTATGCTTTGCATGGTTTGAGCCTTGTTTTAAGAAATCCTTACTGGGCTGGAATTGATGACGGGACACAAGGAGCTCAGGTTCCTAGGCAGGTGCAGCTCAGTGGCTAAGGGGCTCCCGGAGAGGCACAGCCCGGTGCATCCCCTGGGGCCCTCGGGGTGGTTGACAGCTGCGAGACTGATTTAAAACCGGAGGAGGTGAAGGAGGGAGATGGGAGAGAGGCTGAGTGCTTTGAATTTGATCCTTTTAGCAACAATTAATCACCACGATGGGCTGAGGAAGGGACTTTCTGAGAACAAGGTGTAGATGCAGGAAAGCCTGTCTGCTTGGCCTCACCTTGGACCCAGTCACCCGATTCTTGCTGTCCCCTCTGTCATTTATGGAGACATGTCATAGCGATGAGCACCTTCTCCAGGGGAAGCGTAAACCACCGAGAGGTGGGAGAGCATCTGGGCATGTGCGTGTGAGGTCGTGCAGGGCTGACTTAGCGGCATTTATAATAATAATAACTGATGGGGACGCTGAGGCCCTGATTGGGTGGCGAGAGAGTGAGCCACAGGGTGGCCTGGAGCAGGAATTTTTAATGGGGAGTCAGAAAAAATTTATGGCCCTTATTTTCACTAACCTCTAGATCAAATTCAGCATTTGCTTCGATCGTGAATGTAGGCAGGACATCTAACCGTGCGAGCGAGACCTGCGACCTGTTCCTCAGGGACACTGAAGAGAGTTTCATGTCACCTTCCTATTTTTGTAGATATCTTGAAATATCTACTTCAAGATTATAGTTGTTATAAGCATCTACTAGATCTTTGATATTTAATGTCTTGAAAGAAGCACATATATTAATATATCACATTGTTTAGAATATTTTGGAGCTCAGTTAGGTTGAGCGTCGGACTTTGGCTGAGGTCACGATCTCGCAGTTTGTGAGTTCAAGCCCCACGCCAGGCTCTGTGCTGTCAGCCTGTCAGCACAAAGCCCGCTTCTGATCCTCTGTCCCCTTCTCTCTGCCCCTCCCCCGTGTGTGCTTTCTCAAACATAAATAAATAATTTTTTAAAAGTATTTTGATCATCATATTGGTAAATAACTGGGTTCCCTTGTAATCCCATGTGACTGATTTTATGAATTTGAGAGCATGATTCTGAGGAAGGAGTCATAGGTTTCCCCAGGTGACCAAAGGGTCCCCGAGACACGGGAGGCTAAGAATGGGGACCGTGGAGTGAGGACCCTGCCTCACTAAGCCTTGTGTTCTCAGTCACGTGCGGTGTGTGCAGAGGCTGGAAGAGAGGAGTGAGTGATGGTGGCCTGCAGATGGGCACGGAAGTCATGTTTCCCTGGTGGCCCTGTACTTCGCAGGCCCTGGACACACGCAGATGACATGGGTCCCTACCCTTTGTGTGAGAACGAGTTGGCGCCGAAGCAGCGTGTGCTGGTCACTGGCCTTCTGTCATGAATGGCGAGCCTCCTCTCAGTAGACCCTAAGCCCCTCCAGGGTGGGCTGGCACCGTCCACGTCCTCTGGCCCTTGCAGTCCCCTAAGTGGGTGCATGTGGAGAGGGGAGGGGAGCTGTGAGAACACGGTGCTCAAAGCCCTTCTGAATCTGTCCCTGTCCCCATCTCTCTTTGCTGTGTCTTCTTCCCTGGCCACCCGACTCCCCATCCACATCGGGCTCTGTGCCGATCCCCACACATACTCTGCACTATCCAGCTTCTAGAACTTTCTCGCACTTCTCCCTGCTCCATCAGGATAGATTAAGTAAAGTTTTGGGCACCGACAACCTTCTGATTCTGTCATGCGCTAGATGCAACTCTGCTCCAGATTGTCTTCGTTTGGAAACAGAGGCTGACAGGGCAGCCGTTACCTAGAAACTTCTGGGTCTCCTGACAAGGCAGGCAAGAACATGGCACCTTGCACCAAGTGTCACTGTTGCAGGATTCTCACGCAGAGAGTCGTGACACCAAGGCTTTTCTTTCTAGGAAGCAACTTTATTCGTGTTGGCATCTCTCAGTTGGGTTCGTACCCAAAGAACTGAGCAGCCCACATCACATAACATAGTTTTTTAATGCATTTTCTATTTCTTTGTCTCCCGTATATGGTAACACATAAACATGCAGTCTGATTAAGTTGTCTCAGTTTACAAGGCCATGGGGAATGTAGGCACCTAGGCGCATATCTAGGTGACCTTGAAGTCTTCTCTCCTCTTTTTTTCTCTCTCCTTAGGGAGGGGTTCCTACCACATCACTTCTCCTCACAACTCATTGGGCAGAAAGTCACATGCCCGCACTTGAGTTCAGTGGAGAAGGCACATGATTCTCTCTGAGGGAGGGGCCGTGGCCCTGAGGCACCCCCCCTCTCCATCCCTTCCATGTTGGGGACATTCTGTCCCTCTCTCTGTATTCACCTGGGACCCCACCTTGCCTGGTTCCCTGTGGAAGTTTGTCTTTCCCACCCTCATATTCTTTTTTAAAAGATTAAAAACATTTTAAGTTTATTTATTTTTGAGAGAGAGAGAGCACATGTGAGGGAGGGGGCAGAGAAAAAGAAAGGGAGGGAGAGAATCCTAAGCAGGCTCCATGCTGTCAGCACAGAGCCTGATGTCGGGCTTGAACTCATGATCCATGAGATTATGACCTGAGCTGAAATCAAGAGTCAGATGCTTAACTGACTGAGCCCCCCAGGCACCCTCCTGGCCTCATATTCTCATGTTTGCCCTGGTCGCCCAGATGTGCTTCCTGTCTAAACTGCGCTGGACCTTCAGCGTTGGCAAATCGGTTACTGCCGCTGTGGGTAAGCTCCCCAGACATTCATCCATGGCCTGGTGATTTGCGATGTTGCAAAGAGAAGCCACAGCTGCTCAAGGCCCTGGGAGGGCTTTGAAACCTGTGCCAGGAGTGATGGTTATTGGCTTGAGAATTTTAAGAAGGATATTTTGTTGCTTGTCTCATAAGGAGCGAACTGACTTACATTAGCATTCAATGCCCCTGTGACCCGAGATGGACACTTCCACCCTGGGTGGATGAAGCCAGGCTTGGGTTACAGGGATTATGGGCCAGACAGGAGGATCCCTTGTTCCTGGGTCGACAGGACCACAAAAAGCTTCAGTCAGAGGGCAGCTCCTTTTGACTGGTTTCTTGAGGGCGCTGGGTCTGCTTTGAAGAACAGGCTCCTCTGCCCCATCTAAGGTCAGCTGTTAGAGCGCCACCTTGAGGTTTCACTGTGACTAGTCAATGCCTAGTTACCCTTCTGTGAATTAACTGCATTGCACAAGATTAAGGGGGCTTGTGCGAGGAAGACAACAGCCCAACAGTGAATCAGCAAAATCAGGTGCATATTGAAAGGCTATATTGTTTGGAAGTGTCAAGTACCCATCTTGGGTCTAGCGTTGAGGCATGCCCGTCCCCTTTCCAACCTGCTGTGGTCCGTCAGGACATGACCAGGGATGTGCTAGAGCTGGCCTGTGGCAGATCCCGAGCGCCGAACATCAAATCCTCAGGAATTTTGTGACTCAGTTGCCAGACACGGCCACTGCTGAAAATTAAAAGAGGATATAACAGTGGAATAAATTACATTAAAACTAAAGGTAATGACAAAAACAGTCCTTTCTAATCGTTTTACTATTATCACTGTGCCAGAAGGTTATTTACATTATTACGTTTATTGTATCCATACAATGGAAATGGGACTTAATGGTTGAGTGTCTCTTCCCACCTCCACACTGGGTGACGTCACGTTGGTGGGCTAAAGATCAGCTAAGGTGGGAGTGTTTTTTTAAAAAAATTTTTTTGTGTTTCGTTTATTTCTGAGAGAGAGAGAGAGAGAGACAGCATGAGCAGGGGAGGGTCAGAGAGAAAGGGAGACACAGAATCCGAAACAGGCTCCAGGCTCTGAGCTGGCAGTCAGCGCAGAGCCGGTCGTGGGGCTCAAACCGGCGAACTGAGATTATGACCTGAGCTGAAGTTGGACACTTAACTGACTGAGCCACCCAGGCGCCCCTCATGGTGGGAGCGTTTATACCACAGGAATGGGCAGACACTGCATGCATCAGCTACGAGAGCGATGGTGGTTAAACGTTTACCAGCACACTTGTGAGTATGCACCCTGCAAGCACAGTGGGTGTGAGGGTGGAGGGATTGGATGGGGAAGGAAGAAGGAGGAAGGTGCAGGCGCTCACAGTGTGTCTCTGTCCTCCCGAGGAGTCCCCGTCATGTCTGCGAAATGGAGGGTTTGGAAAAGAAAGACAAGAATGATCCTAAAATCCATTGTTTTAAATTATTTCCTTGATGACTATTTAGATTCTTTTGGTCACTTAACCAGCGTGGCAAACTATTCCTGAGCTACCCGTGGAACATTCCTAGGAGGGCGTAAGTGTCAGAGACCGTGCGCAGGCCCAGATGTGGGGAGAGCGGGGAGCGCCCGCCCAGTGGCACACAGCAAATATTTAGCCAGCACGTACAGGGAGTGCGTCTGCGAGACGGGCTGGCGCCTCCCACCACTGGGTGTCTGGGTACAGTTCACAGGGGTGTGCACAGCCACAGTCCACCCAGAGGCTTTCCTGGCTCCCGCTTACCCTTTACGTTGCCTCTTTGGTTCTTTGGAAGTAAATCAAATTAAAAGCAAACTTGAACCGAGTCCAAGTTGTCCATATCTCCTATTCTTGACCCCAGTCCAGGTACCTACTGCAGTCATTAAGCAATTTATATGAGGCACTGTGGTCCTCCATTTGTCCTACTCACATCACACTTTTAAAGGTCTCAGGAATATGTATACATACGTATGTATATATATTCATTCCTATATAGACATATATTCCTAATGTTTATAATTCTAACTAATAAGATTACATTAAGTTCCATGTTGTATCAGTTTGCAGTTTTAAGCATCCTCTGGAGATAACAGTTTAAAAAAATGAAGCTGATGCATTTTTAATTGCCTTTCAGCCCTGATGCTTGGTGGCATCCATTGATCAATGGCTTTAAGTGCTCCAGACAATGGATGAGTTTCTGCTAGAGTAATAAATTCATTGCTCAGCGATGACCATCGCAGTTGAATTTTTATTTTGTGTGGCCTCCTTGGCAAAGCGGTGGTCTCGAAAGCGAGGCTTTGTTAAAAGAGAAAAGGGTTTTCTGAATTCCAAAGCTGCGCTCTAAGTAGGAAGTGTCAGTACCACTGACTTTGATCATGGAGTTTTGCCATAAGCCATAAAAATAGAAAGACTTTGGCCTACAGGGAAGCGAAGCTGCCAGCAGACGGGAAGGCGCGGGGGAAAGCACTCCGCCCTGCCCGGGAGAGAGCTGAAGGTGGCCGGTCGGCAGCATGAAGATGTGACCGAGAGAGGAGGCCGTCACAGGAGCCCAGATGCTGGGGGAGAGGGGTGGGGCCTCCGGGGAGAGAGGAGCCGCAGGAGGTGAGCCTGAGGTGGTGCTCCCAGGTGTGGACCTGAGTCCTACAGGGGCCACCGGGGTTCACGGTGTCTCCTGAGGGGCACAGAGGTGCTGACAGATGACGGGGGGAGGGGGAGGGGGGCAGACAAAGACCAGAGCAGTGATGGGCTGCGGACGGCACCTGGGCACCGGGAGCAAAGGCACGGGCCCAGCTTAGCAGCCGAGGATGCAGGGGAGCACCCCAAGGCGAGGTGGGACACTCAGTTCAGCAGAGCAGAGGTGAGTGGGGTGAGACACTTAGCAGGAGGCCAGAGAGGCGCCCAAGGACAGCAGGTGCCTCCGAAGCCCTTCCCCCAGCCACCCGAGAGCCACGTTCCTTTCTTTATGGCCATCAGCTGCCCCAGTCGAGTCCAGGGTGAGGTCAACTCACATGAGGCTGTGGCGCAGCGCCTGGCTTTGTTCTGGGCCTGGTGCAGGGTATGGCTTCAGGCCCTGGGAGCCCTCACAGACCAGGGGAGGGCTTAGCCACACTGAGGAGCTTCTGCCACACGATGCCACAGACAGAGAGGCCACAGGGGCTGCAGGGTCAGGCCACGCCGTTCTGTCACTGAGTCTTGAAATCTCCCCATTACCTCTGAACCCCCGGTGTCTCCACGTGCACCAGCTGCTGGACTCAGCTGTCCCCTCAGCATGCAGATCAAGTGGCTGAGCAGCCGCTCAGGGCCCGAGGGACGGCAGGGCTCACCCCAGTGGCCCTGAGGATCCCTGGAGCGATAGTGGTGGGAGGGAAGGGACATCCTTCTGTCACCTCACATGAGGCACTCTGCAAGTGTGTCACCAGGCCGTTGGGGGGAGCACGCTTGTCCTGAAGGTTTGGGGAAGGGGTGGACTAATCCAGAACAGGCAGGAAACAACTTCATGGCCAACATTAGATTTCCCATTTCTGGAAGGCACATTGGCTGATTGCAGCTATAAAGACTCCCTCTGGGAGTCCGATGAGGAGGAGTTCAAATCCCAGGTCCCCCACCCTTGCTGGCTTTGCGCCCCTGTGTGATCTGCGCACACTGCCTCCCTTCCTGGGGCTCAGTCACTCATCTTTAGAATGGGCTCATAATGCCTCTTTGCAGGTTTGAGAATTATGGAGAAACTATGGGAAGGACTCACACGTTCATGGTCAGAATGAGTGCACTATAGATGGCAACAATTGCTGTTACCGGCTTCTGGCTCAGCCCCTTGGGGAGGGGGGCGGGGACCTGTGCCAGGCTTTCTAGAGGATACGATTGAAGTCAGGCCACAGATGGGAGGGAGGGGGCAGCGGACGCCGGGGGCCCCCCAAACCGTGGAGTGCTTGGGAGGTTGTGTCGAGTGGGAGGACCTGGAGGCATCAGTGCTGGGAAGCCGGCCGAGGGGCTACGGTGACCGGATGCATTGACAGAAGGAGGTCGGAACGGCAGGCCGGCAGCGGGTGCACCTGGGCACGCACCGCGAGGCTCCAGCGCAGGCGCAAGCCGGGGGCGGGGGGGCACGGGGCCTGGAGGCCAGGGAGCTCAAGGCCCGAACGGCCTGCCAGATGGAATCAGTCCAGCGGCCACGTGCATGAGGCTGGGGCCGCGGTAGATGGTAGACCCCCAGTTTCCTGGTGACATGCACTGGGGGCACCCGGAAGACCTCTTCCCCACAGCTGCTCTCCTGCTAAGAAGGATAGCTGGGCCACCAGCTCCTGCTTCAAAGGCAAGTCCTGGCAGGGCCATGTCTCTGGAGAGACTCCAGGGCACCATTAGTCTCTCTCTCCCAGGAATTCTCGGACTGTGACAAGAGCCCCTTAAAGCACAATCTCTGAGCCTCACCCAGGGTTTCTGGTTCAGCAGCTCTGTGATGGGGCCCAAGAATTTGCATTTCTAGTAAGTTCCCAAATGATATTTATGCCGCTGGTCTGGGGATCACATTTTGAGAGCCACTCACCTAGGTCTTGGGCCAGTATCTTTTGGGATCCTCATAGCATAGCTCTGTGGTGAATATTACCCTCCTCAGCACATAGCTAATGATGCTCAAGGTCAGAGAGGGTAAGTGATGTCACTCAGCTGAACAGTGGGAGAGGCACAATTTGCATTAGGTCTGCCAGCACCTAGTGCTCTGCTCCTTCACCATGATAATGACTGTCATCATCATCACCATCATCACCACCACCATCGTCACCATCATCACCACCACCATCGTCACCATCATCACCATCACCAATGTCACCATCATCACCACCACCAATGTTACCATCATCAGCACCACCACCATCATCACCACCATCATCATCACCATCATCACCACCACCATTGTCACCATCATCACCATCACCAATGTCACCATCATCACCACCACCAATGTTACCATCATCAGCACCACCACCATCATCACCACCATCATCATCACCATCATCACCACCACTATTGTCACCATCACCACCACCATTGTCACCATCATCACCAATGTCACCATCATCACCACCACCACCATCATCATCACCATCATCACCACCACCATTGTCACCATCATTACCACCACCATCATCACCACAATCATCATTATCACCATCATCATCATTATCATTATACTTTAAACGCTCCAGGGTGGCCTGTCTTTGCCCTTGTCCAGGGCCAGGACCCAGCTGGACCTTAATAATTATTAGCCAAGTGGGGGGCGCCTGGGTGGCTTAGTCAGTTAAGCGTCCGACTTTCGCTTAGGTCATGATCTCGTGGTTCGTGGGTTCGAGTCCCGCGTCAGACTGTGCTGACTGCCAGCTCAGGGCCTGGAGCCTGTTTCAGTCTGTGACTCCCTCTCTCTCTGACCCTCCCCTGCTCACACTGTCTCTCTCTCTCTCCTAGAAATAAATAAAACATTAAAAATAAAATTAAAAAAAATAATTATTAGCCAAGTGGAATCCCTTCCCGGAGCCAGTCAGTGAGAAAGACTTTCTCAGACTGCAATCGGCAACGGTCAGCTGAGACACCCCCTGAGGCTGTCCCAGGTTGGCCAGAGCGTAAGGAGATGGGTAAGCAATTCGTTGGTTTGTTTACTTATTTATTACAAGGAGGGGCAGGGCAGTCATGGGTGAAGGTGAGGTTAAGAGGTGATGGAAGGAAGCAGATCAGCACCCTGGCCGTGCTGCCCTTTGCTCTCTCTCGAGACCCAGTGGGATCAGGAAAGGCAGCTCTTGCTCACCAGGCTGGCTCTGACCCCGGCGCCGTTCCTGGGCTCCCACACTCTGCCTGTCTCCTGGGGTGGTGCAGCCTGGCCGTCCCAACCTGGACAGAGGTTTCTGGGAAGTCAAACACTGCTCGCTGTTTGTGTGCGGGGTGTGCTTTTGTAGCACCTGAATGACCTCAGTCAGGGGCCCCGCAAGGGGAGGGAAAGTCTTGGGTCCCAGGGACCTGGTGCTGCCTTGCTGGGGACCTCTGGCTGCTCGCGGAGGGAGAAGAACAGGAAGAAGCGGGGCACAGTAGGGGTGGCTCATCGCTCATGGAGTTGACAGAAGCTTCTGGAGATGCAAGTGTTTGGGGGCCTTGGCCACCCACTCTCTGAATCTAGCCTGGGGTCCCCACCGCCTCCGGCTCCCTCCTAGTCAGCTCAGGCTGCTGAAACACAGCCACCGCAGCTTGGGGCCTTAAGCAACTGACATCTAGTTTCCACTGTTCTGGAGGCTGGAGTCCAAGATCCGGTTGCCGGGGGACAGGGAGCACAGGGAGGAAGCAAGCTCTCTTTGGTCTCTGTGCAAGGGCCCTGACCCCAGAGGAGGACTCCACCCCTGTGATCTATTGCTTCCCCAAGGCCCCACCGGCTAGTACCACCCCAGCAGGGGTGAAGCCTTCCAGGAGGAGAAGACAAACATTCAGTCCGTAGCAGGCCCACTTCTGCCCTTCTGCCTTCTAGCCTCCATGTAAATTCTCTGTGTCTCAGTTCCCACGCCTGCAAAGGAGCAGAAACAAATGTTCCCCAAACATGCCTGCTTGCAGACGAAGCACCGAGTCTGGGCCTGACAAGCGGTTTGTTCTCCGTAATTGCTGGTCTGCGTATTCCGCCAGCAGAGTGGGCCTGTGGCCCCCTGGTCCCGTCGCCTGGCCCCTGGGGCAGGTGGGGTAGACTCGAGGGCCTCTGCTTAAATGTAGGGGCCTGGACTGTCCCGGACCCTCCCCTCTCCTCCTGTATGGGCTTGTCCACCCACTGCCTCCTCAGTACCCCCTGCCGTCCCCCCATGCTGATGGTCCCCAGAGACACCTGTCTGGACACCTCCACTTGGACATCTGGGAGACCACGTGAGCCAGCTTGTCCTGCGTGGAACCACCATCGCCCTCACCGCCCCCCTGCTCCGTCCTGGCACTGCCCTCTCGCACAGTATCCATCCCCAAGGTCATGGAGTGTCACGATCCTGGCAGATGTGAAACACGGGGGATACGGGAGGTGGTTGGGGGTGGCTGTGGCTGGGAGCGCGCGGCCCAGGAGCAGGTTGGTATCAGTGCGGCTCAAGGGGATGATCACGTCCTCCAGACCTCCCTCCTCTGCTTCGGTCCCCAAACCTCAGGCACCACTTCCTTCACCATTGTCCCCTCCCAGAGGCACCCTCTTGACCTGGGGCCTGGACCCCGTGTGGCAAGTTCCGTCGACCTGGAGAGAAACCTCCAACCACTGCAGAGAGAAACTGCCGGCCTGCCTTTCCCGCTCCTTGCTTTTCTCTGAAAACCATGCAGGCAGCCTGGGGTCCCTGTGATGGGATTTTGCAATTACGATCCCTTCCCTTTGGATTTATTCATTCCGGAAACATCCTCCCAAGGCCCCTCTGTCCAGGCCCAGGAAGTGAGTCAGACCTGGGCTCTGCCCTGAACTCTTGCACAGCTTAAAGCCCTTTTTATTTTCTCTCAGTTCCCATTTCAGCTCGTGGAGGAGGCTAGCTCTCACCAGGCTTGACACTGACGTCACTGGGGACTCACCCCTAGGTTTCTGTTTTGGCCTGTGTCCCACGTGGCTATTGGGGCTTCCGTCCTGCCCTCGGCACTGCCGGGCCTCCCCCCTGCTGCTGGGAGCTGAGAGCGAGCTGGTGGGGAGGGGGAGGGCTTCCTAGTTTTATTCTCCCCCATGAATGTGCTCCATGAACGTGATTCTGCTGAGAGTCTGTCTGTGGGGCTGCCAGGGGCTCTGGGGACAGGGGTCAAAATCAGTGGCCTTGAACTGTAGAAATGGGACATGTCTAGATTGTCCCCAGCCTGGACACCCTCTGTCTATCCCTACATACACATAGCGGTGATGTCTCTGCCCACACCCCCATCGCTGGGAGCTGCAGCTCCCTGTGTTTGCAAACCAAGGCCCAGGCCCCTCGAACACACACACACACACACACACACACACACACACACACACACACACACACACACCGGGGCCCGCGCCCCAGCCCACACAGCATCCATGGCAAAGAGACAGAGCTCTCCCCTTTAAAAATAAAAATCTCCCCCCAGAGAGATTTGTGAGGAACCTGAGAAGACTTTTAGGTGGCTGAGGCTCTATGCTTTAGGCAAATTCGGGGAAATTTGCCCTGAGAAGGGCACCTAGCTCTTAAGAACAGAGGGCTGCTGGGTGGGGTGGGAGCGTCTGGGGCACAGGGAGGAGGAGAGAGCAGACATGCTGGTGACGATCAGTCAGCCCAGGGGGCCTTTAGGAAAACGGGGCTCTCTGATATTTTAGCCGTGACTCCTGGGGTGGGCTGTGTTGGGGTCTGGAGTCTCTCTCTGCTACCTGCTTTCTCAAAGGTGGCTTCAGTCACCGTCTCAGCCTCCCCCTACACACCTCCCTGCTCCCCCACCCCTACCCACACACATGTGCTTTGTGGCTTTGAGCCATCAGACTTAGCTTTGAGCCATTCTGAATCTTTTCAAATTCACAGACCCAAGGAAGGCATCCGTTTGGTCCTGCCAAGCGCCATCCCCATGGGACCTGGCTGTGCCAGACACAGGAGGGCGCCCTCTGACCGAAGCTCCCTGTGATTGCACCTTCTGCCTCTGTTGACAGTTCTGCAGGGAGCCTCTCCTCCATGGACTTGCTTTGGAATTCTCCAGGAGGGCTCCCAGGGGTCCACATAAGTCAAGCTCTTGATAGTTATGTGAGAGTCAGGGGGTTTTGCTCTGGGTTTTTTGTCAGCTGTGTGACCACGACATCACTGACCTCTCTTGCTTGATTTTCTCCTCCACAAAATGGGCTCACAACACACCTTGTTTCTCGGGCTCTTTTGAGGATAGACGGAGATACAGTATATTGGGTGCCCAGCGGAGGCCCCACTTTATAAAGCAGCAGCCCCTCCCTGCTTGTTCATCTCTCTCTGAAGGCGCCTGGACGGAGGCCTGAGATCCGCACATCTCCAAGGCAGGGGACTGGCCTGAATGACCTCAGGGTGTGCAGCCACTGGCCCTTGCAGTTTTCTCCCAGAGAGGTGGTGCTGTCAGGAAGGTACTTGAGATAGAATGAATTTTTTTTTCAAAATTTATTAGTGTTTTTATTTATTTTATCTTATTTTTTTATTTTAATTTTTTTTTACTTATTTCTGAGAGAGAGACAGTGTGAGCAGGGGAGGGTCAGAGAGAGAGGGAGACACAGAATCTGAAGCAGGCTCCAGGCTCTGAGCTAGCTGTCAGCACAGAGCCTGACACGGGGCTCGAACCCACAAACCGTGAGATCATGACCTGAGCCAAAGTCAGATGCTCAACCAACTGAGCCACCCAGGTGCCACTAGTGTTTATTTATTTTTGAGACAGAGCGTGAGCAGGGGAGGCAGAGAGAGAGGGAAACACAGAATCTGAAGCAGGTTCCAGGCTCTGAGCTGTCAGCACGTGGGGCTTGAACCCATGAACTGTAAGATCATGACCTGAGCCGAAGTTGGACGCTGAACTGACTGAGCCGCCTGGACACCCTGAAAACCAAACCTGTGAGGAGAGTAAATGCTCTCCTGAGATGTCTTGTGCAGTTTTTTCCCTGTTGTCTCTGGAGCTTCCTGTGCTTCCAGGAGAGTCGGTAACTGCAACTGATTATTGACCTTGATGGCCTAAACCTAATTAGCATGTTTCAAAGTCACGAAGAGCTTCTCAGTCCTGGGCTTCGATGCAGGTATTGATCGTGCAGCCACCTAGAGCCTAGCACACTGGGACGGACAGATCTTACCGACAGCAACCTTCTGGGTAGAAGTGACGGCCAGGGAGACACGGCTCCTGAGGGCCTGTTGCTGTTGCTTTGGTCACCCCGGGCCCCATCCTGGGTAGCGAGGACCCTTCACACCAGGCTCCAGCCCACAAGGTCTATGTTGGAGCCCCTACCAGCCCCCCTTGGTAGCTGGGTGATTCGACTTTCTCTAATGTTCCTTCTTTCTGGTAGCACTGTAGCAGGGGTGGTGGAGAAAAGACCTGCCTTAAGAAATGGCCACTGAGGTCACACCTTAGGCTTCGGTGGTCTAGAATAGGAGACCCTTAAGGTTCCAGCAGAAGCGTTGGCGGCCGGAGGAAGAGGAGGTCAGCACGATGGTTGTCCAGAGAGGAGTACCTGCTGGTGGCTGGGCCTGGGGACTTCCAAGGACAGAGAAGCTGAGTGTCTGATTTATACGGCTCGATGTGCTGTGCTGGATGTTACTGTCTCATTGACCCCAAATCTGTCCTGAAAATCTCCTCCCAAAGCAGGGGTATTTGGGGTGGATCAAAGAACAAGCTTGAGAGGAATATGGAGCTATGCTGGGGTCAAAGTCAGGGTGACCTTAGTGGACTGTATTTAGTGCAGCCTGGGCAGAGGTGAGAGATAATTAACATAACATAAAACTTGCCAATGTAAAATGTACAGTTCAGTGGGATTTTAGTATATTCACTGTGTCATGCCACCCTCACACTATCTAATTCCATCACCCAGCAGAGAGACCCTGTACCTGTTGGTAGTCGCTCCTATCCCCTCCGCCTGCCCCTGGCAACCACGAATCTGCCTCCAGTCTCTGTGGATTCGCCTCCTCTGGACATTTCATACAAATGGAATCCTATGGTATTGTCCTTTGGTGTCTGGCTTATTTCATTATTAGCATCATGTTTTCAAGGTTCATCCATGTTGTGGCAGGTGTCAGAATTCCTTCCTTTTTATTGCTGAGTTATTTTCCATTGTATGGATAAATTATATCTTTTTTTTTTTTAACATTTTATTTATTTTAGAGAGACAGAGAGAGAGCATGAGTGAAGGAGGGGAGGGAAGGGCAGAGACAGATGGAAACAGAATCTGAAGCAGGCTGAGCTGTCAGCACAGAGCCCAATGGGGGGCTTGAGCCCACAAACCATGAGATCATGACCAGAGCTGAAGTCAGAGGCTTAACTGACAGAGCCACCCAAGTGCCCCTGGATAAACTATATATTATTTATCCATTCATCATTGAGGGGTTTTTGGGCATTTTTGCCTTTTCCTCGTTGTGAATGGTGCTGCTAGGAGCATTCATGAGCTGCTTAGTGTGTGAAGATAGGTCTTCAGTTTTCTTGGTGGGATTGCTCGTTCAGTTGGTAATTCTAGGGTCAACTTTTGCAGAAACCGCCAAACTGTTTCTTGTGCTGCTTCTGTAGCTCCGCATGTGAGATCCTGGGGTGCAAGAGATTAGGAGAGGCACAGTCACACCCTATTGAATGCAGGTACAATTAGGAAACAGCCGAGAGAGGCTGCACAGGGCAGGGGAGGGGGGGCCGTGGGGAAGAGCCCGAGAGGGACAACGCCTCCTTCTTACCAGACCTGAGCTCAGATGGAACCCTAGGGGGTGAAGGGTGCTGGCAGGGGGAGAAGCACCTGCTTCCCTCTGCCCTGCGTTGGGGGCCCTCCATCATTCTGCCATCACTGATGGGGGAGGGGGACAATTGGGAGCAGAGACCAGGCTGGCCTCCAGGCTGATCAGGAGAGAAGGAAACGGTAAAGAGTGGAGAAATCGGGACCTTCTAGAACAAGGCTGGGGCCTTAGCCCTCTCCTCACTCTAGCCGGCCTCAGGGGCACAAGGTGGACACAGACCTAAGCAGGTGTCCCCTCCTTTAGCCTCCAGGGACACTGCAGCTCCCCACTTCCACTGGGACAGGGTGGGCTGAAGGCTGGGTGGAGCTTCCTGGAGATAAGTTGTGGTCGCAACCCCAGCATTTCCCTGGGGGCCCACACGTGCCAACATTAGCTTTTCCTTAAGTCTCTGGCATATTCCTTAAAGGAAGTCTCTCAAAGAAATTGTTAGTTTATTAAATTACAAGTATGGAGGAGGTGAGAGATAATTGGAACCACGGATTCGTGAATGGCTTCCCTGGCTCCTAGAAAGAGTTATTTTGAAGAGAAACATGATTAAAACAAGGGGAGTCCCCTGAGCCAGGCCAGGCTGATTGAATCATGGGGAGGAAATGACAATCTGGGTTAATTTGTTATGCCATTTTGAGGCATTGAAGATCACTGGGGGAACTTTGTACTTCCTCGTGAATGCCTCTGAGAGAGGACCAGACAGTCATGGTGAGGGGCCCTGGGGGCGAGGGCATCCTTGTCTGAAGGTGCATGCAGGCACAAAGGACCTTTCTCACGGGCTATCAGATGCCGCAGCCTGGGCAGAGGTGTCTGATGGAGCTTTCCGGAAGGGAGTGATACCTGCCTGGAAGCACATTTTGGCTCCTCTCCAGGCTAACAAACCCTTTGCTCCCAGGTGAGTGACCATCCTGGCTTCCCGGGAGAGGAGTTCCTGGCATGCAAGACTTTCAGATTTAAACCAGGGGGTTCCCAAGAAAATTGGGAGCTCAGCTTCTTTTGAGTCGGGAATGGTTCTTAGAAACCAAGATCTGGGCTGTAGGTGGCTCATTGCTGCTGGAGTGTCATTGTTTCTAAGTCTTCTCTGTAAATGAAACCAGGAACTCTCTATTTTTCAAAACCATGAGCACACACTGATATATCTAACTTACACCCAGTAACCTAGGTTTTTCTTCACTTTCCCCCATTCTATAGTTGTATCTTCCTCTCCACAGCAAAACCCTGGTCTCCAACATCAAATATTTGCTCATTTGTTCTATCCTTTAATACACTAAAAACATAGCTTCAGAATTGTGCCACCAATACCTCCGCCAGCAATAAAACCTACTAAATTAAGTTCAAGATGTCTTTGCAGTTCCTTTGACCAATAGAAAATGTCATATTAAAGATACATGGTCATATTATCTCTAACATTACTTGAATTAAAGATTTTCTCCGTGAAGTTACATCATGCCTACCACTCTTAGAATGCAGCGTAAGGTTTATTTGCTTCTCTTTATGTCAAGTTTAGGGTTTGCTTTTAAAAAAATCCTTTGAGGGGCGCCTGGGTGGCTTAGTCGGTTAAGCGTCCGACTTTCGCTTAGGTCATGATCTCGCGGTTCGTGGGTTCGGGCCCCGCGTCGGGCTCTGTGCTGACTGCTGGCTCAGAGCCTGGAGCCTGTTTCAGTCTGTGACTCCCTCTCTCTCTGACCCTCCCCTGCTCACGCTGTCTCTCTCTCTCTCCTAAAAATAAATAAAACATTTAAAAAAAAAAAAAACTTAAAAAAGTCCTTTGGACTTAGGGCACCTGGGTGGCTCAGTCAGTTGAGTGTCCCACTTTGACTCAGGTCATGATCTCATGGTTTGTGAGTTTGCGCCCTGCAAGAGGCTTGCTGCTGTCAGCGCAGAGCCCACTTCGGATCCTCTGTCTCCCTCTCTCTCTACCCCTTCTTCTCTCTCTCTCTCAAAAACGAATAATATTAAATAAAATCCTTTGGACTTAATTTCATTTTGAGATTATGAAATGCTCCAAACTGAAACTGGGTACAAAAGTAAGTTCATAGATGACTCCCGCTGTCCCCATCCCTTTCACCATGGCTGCCCATTTTTATTAGCTTCTAGTTTATTGCTTCTGAATTTCTCTTTGTAAAGCTAAGGATAAATGTATAAATATACATAAGGATATAGATATATGTATATACATATACATATATGTATACACACACGCACACATATATATATATATATATATATATATATATCCCCTTGTCTTACACAAAACATAGAATACATTTTATGGTCTTCCATATTTTGCTTGTTTTACTTAATAATATATATCCTGGAAATTGCTCCATATTAATTAATAAGGAGTTTCTTCATTCATTTCTATGGCTCCATAGAATTTCCTTGAGTAGATGTTTTATAGTTTATATCCAACTAGTTGACGAATGACCATTTGTGTTGTTTCCAATATTTTGCAATCACAAATAATCCCAACTTTTGCACTACTTTTTTTTTTTTCATATTTGTAGATGATTCTTAGATATAAAGTTGTTGGGTCAAATTGTAAAGGCATATATAGTTATGACTACCACAGGGTAGTACCAAAGTGGGTTATAAGGGAATTCATCACTTTTTCGGCAGCCATAACAGAGGGCCTCTGGTCGGTGCTGTGAGACTCAGTCCTGGCACTGGGCAAACTCAAACATTCATTCCCTCATACCCTGCAGCATCACAGATTTCCTTGTGCAAACAGCTTACTGGAGAACACAGGGAGGCAGAGAGGCTCACTGCTGGGCCCCTCCCAGAACTCAATGGTCCTTTCAGTCTCTTCTGAAGTCCGATGAGCATCTAGATCTTACCCACGCCTTTTCTTTGTCCACAAAAGCCTGCTTCCAGCCAATGGCTTTCACAATTCATGCCTATTTTGGACAAAAATAAAGCTTCAGTCTATGCCATCTGTAAATATGACTTTCTTGGGAAACCTCAGATGATCTTTTTCAATTGAATCGAATCTCTTAACCCAAAGAAACTCCCAGTCTGGAGCGTACTTTGTACATGAGGGGAAGAAAAATGACCCCTTTGTATCTGCCTGGAGATGGTCCCAAATTAGGACTGAGACCAGCTATGTCTTTGCCCAGACCGAAGCCACAAATAGAGGGTCTTCTGGCCCCACCCAGCCGGGGTCAGGTCCACCCAGATTCTGGGAAGCTGGGGCCATGTGGGCACAGAGAGACTGGACCATACGCCACTATATGGACAGATGTA
This sequence comes from Proteles cristata cristata, assembly GCA_017311185.1. Classification (NCBI taxonomy): domain Eukaryota; kingdom Metazoa; phylum Chordata; class Mammalia; order Carnivora; family Hyaenidae; genus Proteles; species Proteles cristata. Next base: position 1,611,546 of record JAESUZ010000548.1, on the reverse strand, counting down.
ATCTCTGCAGAGAAAAGAGGTCTGCAGAGACCACTGTCAGAATGTCCGCAGGGGTTATCTCTGGGCAGTGTGTTCTCCCCCAAATGTTACTATTCTCCTTTATGTTTATTGTTATTTTGTTGTTGCTGTTTGAAAACAATCCTATTTCATGGGTGTCATTTGAACCATTTTAATTTTAAGATTATTAGCTAAAAGGTCACTGACTTCCCCTGGCCCACGCGTGCGATGAAAGAGAAAACACAGCCTCATTCAAAAGCAGCAAGTTTCCACCATGCATAAGCTCCAGTTGGATTACTGGAACGCCACCCCCTCCCAACAGCAGGATGTATTTTTCTGTCCCTTGCCATCTGTCATCACAAGCAACAAACCTTCTCTGTGCATCTCTCCTGCGTCTGGAGCTGCCTAGGGCTGGCCGTGACGTAGTACTGCCCCCATGTGCTGGCAGTTGGGCATCAGGAGCAGGTGAACATGACCACTACTGAGTGTAAACAGGGAAACGTCCTAGAGAGTGAAGGGCTAGCTTTGTGCGAGACCCGGGCGAGGTGATTCCCCGGGAAGAGGAAGGCAGTCCAGCTGAGTGCGAGAGAAGAAAAATGGAAAAGAGGGCCATGGCGAGTTTTCCAGGCGGTGTGAAAACGTGGGACCGTGAGATGCAGGGGCTGAGGGGCAGGAGGGTCGAGAGTTAGCCCAGATCCAGATCCTGAGCGTCTTTTCTGAGGGCTTGGGTTTTACGACTTCAGCCTGTAAGGGGTGAGGAGGAAGTCAAGGTTGGAAGATGTCAAATGGGAGTGAACCATGGTCATCATGATAAGCATTTTGGAAAAAAGCATTTTGGCAAAATGGTGTGGGGGGTTGGGACTTGAGGCAAGGAGACCAGTGGCAGAGTAACCCAGCGAGAGATGGCCAGGGGCCCATCGGAGGCGGTGCCCAGGGGCGGGGAAGGAGTGACTGTGGCTGTCTGTGGGATCTAGTGGGATCTAGTGACCACGGAGGTGAGAGAATGAGGCCAAGTGCATTTTGCTGCACCACGTGATCTACGAGGGCAAAGGCCATGTGCGTTAGGAGCCTAGCACAGCCTGGCGCACACAGGGAGCTCAGCGAATATCTGTACCTACCATGCACCATAAAAAACCAAGCTGCCTGAGCGGTCAGAGGGACATCAGTGGGATGTCCCCAGGTCATTGAAAGCAAGTTATAATTTTCCTGCCGTCTTCTAAGAAAATGCAAAGGAGGAACATTCATGACATCCAGAAAAGCTTTTAAAAAAATCCTTTTTTTCTTGTCAGTACCTGCCTCCCCACACTCTCATTTTCTCATATTTATGGCGGCTGCCTCCATCTCTCCTCTTTCCAGATTTGCAAACTTTCTTCTTTGCGTCTGTTCTTTTTTTTTTTTTTTCTTCCCCTTCCACCTTTACCTTTCAGATCAAAGCTGTCTTTTTGCTTTTTCTCTTCCTCTTCTTTTTTCAACTCTGGCGAGAATTCTAATTCTCTTTCCCACATACATCAGTTAGCCTCTGGCTTCTCCAGTTGAGTGTGTGCATGTGTTTTATCCTTTCTCTCCATTAATATCAGAGAAACCCAAACACCAACGATACACAAAGAAGTATCCTTTTAGAAGCAGTGAGAAGGGAAGACTACATGCTCTTATACTTTCCTATCTAGTGTTTTTCAGTTGTTGCTTATAAGCAAGCAAATGTTTTCAGGGGCGCCTGGGTGGCTCAGTCGGTTAAGCCTCTGACTTCAGCTCAGGTCATGACCTCAAGGTCCTTGAGTTCCAGCCCCATGTTGCGCTCTGTGCTGACAGCTCAGGGCCTGGAGCCTGCTGCTGATTCTGTATCTCCCTCTCTTTTTGCTCCTCCCCTACTCACCCTTTGTCTCTCTCTCAAAAATAAATGAACAGTAAAATAAAATTTAAAAAAAAAAGAAAAAAGAACCAAGAAGAAGGGAAGACTACACACTTTTATACTTTCCTGTCTATTTGTTTTTCAGTTGTTACTTAAAACAAGCAAATGTTTTGAGCAGATCTTGGGAATATTGATTCCTTGAATTTGGTACCATTAGAGTAGAAAGTATTTTTACAAATATGATTCTACATTATCATCCCAAAGCCCCTATATGATGCTATTAATATATTCATTTCTTTAAGATGAGAAAAATGAGGTGTAGAGAGGTAATGTGATTTAAAATTTGGTCATTAATTAAGCAAATAGATGGTTTGTGCCTTATTATTGGGACTTCTGACCACAGTATTTCCTGATCTGGATGGGCATGTTCATGTGTGGGATACACAGAGATGTTGAGTGACTTGCATGAGATCACACAGCTAGTGGGAGGGGAGGATTGCTTCGATTCTCAGCCTCTAATCCAGATTCTCCAGATTCTGGGTTCTGAACTCCAGAGTACAGCTGGCCTAGGCTGCTGCCAGCCCAAGAGAGTGGACCCTAGAGCTCTTAGAGCCCTTGAATCTTAGGGGCTGGTTAGAATTCTTCGGCTGTAAGCAACAGAGGTGGGTCTGGCTACTCAAGTTTTATTTTAAAAATATATAATAGAAAGACATAGGGCAGCTCATAGAATCAAAGGAGCTGACTAACCGGGCTTAGGAAAGGATAGAAACCTTGAACTGAGGGTCTCAGAGGGAGGTAATTCCTTGGAGCAAAATCAGGCGCTGCCACAGCAAAAGGGGAATGGATCCCGGGCAGGCACGCATCACGTGTCCACCTCGGGAACCGTCTACTATTTTGCAACTGAACCCTGGATGCTGTTAAAGCCACTGTTGTTGACTCAACATCTATTGCCACCTTGTTTTTTTTGTTTTTTTTTTTTGTTTTTTTTGGGGGGGAAGAGCCCTGATTTTGCTCATACTCGTGGCAGGAGACTCTGTATCCAGCCCCGGAGTAAACCCAGCTCCATGTCCAGGGGAGGGAATCCCGTTGTCCTTTCCCATGGTTGGTTCAGACTTCAGAGTGGTCATGTGGTCCAGTTCGGTCCGGTGAGAAGTGACCGGGGAGGCTGGAATGCGAAGAAGAGAGACCCACAGGAAGACATACGATCTTTTCCCCCTGGATACTCAGTGGCTAAATAGGACACAGGGAACTGCATTGGCCATCTTGCCCCCCCCCGCCCCAAGGTCAGGCTGCAGCTGTAACTGGGTGGGGCCAGAGAGATAGAGATGGTGCCACCTCCAAATTGCTTGTTTCCCAGTCAAGATTCCTATTGTTTGCAGGCAGAGGTGTCCTAATAGAGACACTCTCTTGGGTAGAATGACAGATTTATTAACTGTTACTCTAGAGGTTAGAACTAAAACCAAAAGGTGATATAACGGGGGAGATATTTCAACCAGCAGAGGAAGAGCTTGCTGACACCACTCTGAGATGGGGGGTGTGGGAGCTTCAGGACGGAGTTCCCATCAGGGGAGGAATTCAAACAAGATATCTGTCTGGGGTGCAACCGAACGGTTTTCTGCACAGAGCCGAAGACTCAACGGGATTACCTCTAAAGTTCCTCTGACCTTGAACTTCCAGGACTCTGTGGTCAGGAATAAGGACCTAGAACCAACTTGGACCTCCATCCTAAAGCATTCCATGGGGTCAGACTTTTCTATTTTCTCTTCACCTGAGTCCATCCTCTTAATTTTTTTTTCTTTAAATTCAATTTTTCTGATACTTTGAAAAACCTGAGTGAGCTTGTTGTGTTGCTATCTATTCTTAGAGTCTTTGAAAAACATTTTATAAATATATTCTCTCTCTCTCTAACACACACACACACACACAATCACATGTCCACACATGTACACACAAACACAATTACATGCAGTTAACACCCAAGTTATCCACAGGCAGGAATTCTAACCATAAAGTAGAAATGCCCTCCCCTGGCCCCTGACCGTATTCCAGTAACCCCTGACTTCTCTGTGTCATGAGCTGTCTAGTAAGATAAGCCATGAACTTGAAGTAAGATGTGGGTTTGATTTCCAGCCAGGCTGCCTCTTGGCTGGGTGGTCCTCAGCAAGTCACCTACTCTCTCTTTGCCTGAACTAAGAAGTCAACCAGTAATGTAGCTATCCTGAGGCTGGCACATACATGGATTTCAGCAACTACAGTCATGACGCATTGCCTCAAGGAGGCCTGGACACATTCAGAGAAGGGGTCCAAGTGTGGGTGAGGGTGGGCAGAGTTAGCAGCATTCACACAAGACAGGACACAGATGCATCTGAAGGATGAACCAGAGGTTTCCAAGGAGACTGAAGTCTACTAATTAAGGAGAAAAAAGTCTACTAAAGTCCCCCTTTCATATATATATATATAAATTTACATATATAAATTAAGTTTATGTATTTATTTTGAGAGAGAGAGACAAAGAGAGAATGAACTGGGGATGAGCAGAGAGAGGGGGAGAGAGAGAATCTCAAACAGACTTTGTGCTGTCAACACAGAGCCCAATGTGGGGCTCGAACTCACAAACTGTCAAATCATGACCTGAGCCGAGATCAAAAGTCAGACGGTTAACCAGCTGACCCACCCAGGCACTCCTCAAGGTACCCCTCTTCTTTTTTTTTTTAAAAAAATTGATATTTATTTTTGAGAGAGAGACAGAGAGCAAGCAGGGAAGGGACAGAGATAGAGAGAGGAAGACACAGAACCTGAAGCAGGTTCTAGGCTCTGAGCTGTCAGCACACAGCCTGACATGGGGCTCAAACCCATGAACCATGAGATCATGACCTGAGCCGAAGTCGGATGCTTAACCAACTGAGCCACCCAGGCTCCCCTCCCTCTAGTCTTTTAAATACACATACCTATTCTAGAGAAACAGAGAAGTAGATTGGTGTGATTTGTATTAATCTAGATACGTGGCTCTGTTCATATGAGCAGATTGAGACTTTGGTCTCCTTGGAAACCTCTGAGTCATCCTTCAAATCAGTATCTGTGTCCACTGATTATCAGACTTTAATCAGTAGTGCCTGGCATTTATTGGCACTTACTGTGTGCCAGCCACTTCTTGTATGTACAAGTATTAACTCATTTAGCTATAGAGTAGGTGCAGTTAGTATCGCCAGTTTACCGATGAGAACACTGAAGCAACTGGAAGTGCCCACTGCCAAACAGTAAGAAATTGAGCCCACGCCTGTGCTTTCAACTGTGATCTCTATATACTGCCTTTGTTTTTGTTTTTGTTTTTTGTTCCTGGTTTCAGCCTAAAAGACATTCTTACATGTGGGGAGTTTGGTGAGCCTCACTCTGGAGAGCCTCCCTGTTACCCTTGGCTATTTAAGGGAAGGGTGTTGATTTATTTTTTATTTTTATTAAAAAAATTTTTTTTACATTTATTTATTATTGAGAGACAGAGTGAGAATGGGGGAGGGTCAGAGACTGAGACAGACCCAGAATCCGAAGCAGGCTCCAGGCTCTGAGCTGTCAGCACAGAGCCCGACACAGGGCTTGAACCCATGAACTGTGAGATCATGACCTGAGCCGAAGTTGGACGCTCAATCGACTGAGCCACCCAGGCACCCCTATTTTTTATTTTAAAAAATGTATGTATGTATTAAGAGAGCGTGTGGAAGGGAGAGAGAAAGGGAGAGAGAGCCCAATGCAGGGCTTGAACACGCGAACCATGAGATCATGACCTGAGTAGAAACCGGGAGTTGGACACTTAACCGACTGAGCCATATAGGTGCCCCAAGGGAAGGGTGTTCACAGAGAGGTCAGGCGACCTGGAAGAGCAGCCGGTTACCCCCATAGGGGCGCTCGCCAGGTGTCGAGCGAGCCCTCGGGGCCTGATCCTCAGCCCACACGAGGTCTGCTTTCCCCAGGGGACCCCTGCACCTGGCCCAGCTCAGGGAAGGCAGGCGCAGGTCAGAACACCGCACTACCAGTTCACATGGAGAGCCGGAGGACTCCTTCCCATTTGCTGTCCAGCCCCTTCTGCCCCAGGGGACGCAAGCCACCCCTGACGGAGGCTGACAGGTTAGCAGCCTGACTCTGGTGGGGGCCACAGTTCTCACATTTCCCTGCTGGCCGGGCTTGAAAAAGTGATCGGAATTGTCCCGTGCCTCAGTTTCCTCTTCTGTAAGCAGGATAATGCTAACACCTTCTTCTAGGGTTATTAGGACAGTAAGTGAAAAGAGCATAACCCACAATAGTCCAGAGTGAACTGTATACTCCTCGGAGAGGGCCCTGAGCTCTGCCTGACGTCTACTAAGTGTTCTACTTAGTACATACTAAGTATGCTAAGTACATAGCAGCTTTGGATACTAGTGCAAATTATACCTGGACCAGCCCAACGGCAATTTATTAGAAAGTATACTTTCTTGTTTTCTCTCTGCCTCCAGGCACTGTACTCTCTTTCATCCTGGGTAGGAACTAGGTTTTCCTGTCCTTGTAGAAACCCACCGGGCCTGGTATATAATAGACCCTTAATCCCTCCTGGTTTTAGTGCACAAATAAGTAAAGGAATGAATGAATTCCCCCCACGTAGATCTATGAACCCCTCAAAATGGCATGCACAGTATCAGATTCCCAAAGGGGCACGTGACCCAGGATGTGCCTAAGGGTGGCCACAGGCCTTGGGGACAGGGTAGGGCAGGCCCCACCCTGGTTTGGCAGGAGCCCAGGGGGTGCCCGGGTGCCCTGGCAAATAAGCTTGGGGAAGGGCAGCCACTCTGAGCTCATTCGTGGGATCTGAGAAGGGCTTTTGTGGGATCTGACATTTCGTGTCCAAATGTGAAATTCCTTGGCCCCCGCACAGAGTTGAATGTGTTTGCCGGAGCTGTTTGCCTTCTGATCTCACACGCACACCCCTGGTTTGTTTTCAGAGCTGCAGTTTCAAGGAACGGCAGCACAATTTAGAAACCAAATCGCGTGGCCAGAGTGAGGGCAGTGGCCGAGGCAGGATCCTGCTCCCCGCCCTTCCTGGGAAGCGAGGGGCAGTGTCCCGGCAGAGTTTAGGGAAAGAGGAAGATAGGAAAATATGACAAATCATTAAAGGGGCTCTGGAAAGGGCCAAAGGCCCCCTCATTATCTCTCTGCCTTTGCACAGCTGTTTGATTTCTCTGCATGCCAGAATTTATCATGTGCAGACATGATTTTAGTGGTTATAATTAGTACAGACTTTTTCTGCTTTTTTTTTTAAATATAATATGATATTGTGACATTTTCCCACATTGCTAACCACCTTCCCATTTATATTTGTAATTCTAGTCTGTTGTACTCTTTGCATGAAATAACACTGAAAAGCACATGCATAAATATAGTTGTTTTCTTTTGACATAGAATAGATTTCTAAGAGAAGGAATAATTGATCAAAGTGTTTTTAATGTCACAGATGCTTTTCCAAAGTGCAAAACTGAATTTGTGATGACTTTATCTATATATGCAGGAAAGGATCATTGCAACATAGTCCCACCATCATTAGATACTATTGTTTCACTGTTTTATAATTTACCCCATGTTTTCTAAGTGTTAAATTGTGGCCACACACATATACATCGCTGGTAAGAATGATAATTTTTCGGGCGCTTGTTTAACGTTTTCCGTCATAGATACATTTCTCTGCGACTTTCGTGTTTAGCTCTGGACTTTGAGAAACACACTTGCACACACACGCACACCTGTTAAGTCACGTGTGATGTGACCCCCCCTCCCGCCTCACATATTTTTCTTCTTATCCTCAGTTGGCTTTGTTTCTGAAACAACAGAAACTTAACTTTTTCAAGTTCAATATTTTGATTTGTTTTTACATTTCTTCTCTTGCTCCAACCTTAGAACTTTATCGGGACACCAGGGGGAAAAAAAAAGGAGGAGGAAATCAAGACAGTGACAACCTTTTGGGAGGGGGTAAAATAAATAACACCCTCTCCCCTTGATCCAGACCTTAGTACCTTCCACCCTCAGGGCGAACCGGAGATTTCAGGACAATGTGTTTTCTTCCCATTTCACCAGTGAAGACTGTCCAGGTGCAGGCTAGCTGTGGGAGGAACTCTCTTCCTTCTCTCCCTTCCCGCCTCCCTGCGAGCTAGGGAAGGCCTTTGGTGGGGCGTCTACGGCCCTTACGTGGCTGGGTGGCACCGGGGACCGCACTGCACAGAGCAGACCCCTGGGGAAGCGGGAGGCTGGCCTGTGGACCCACCATGGTGCCCGAGTGCCCCGCCCCGGGGCCTGCTTTCTTGGCAAAGGTGAGATGATGTACCACAGTCGAGTGCTTGGCTTAACATCCGGCACCAGATAAGGCAACACAGATGGGAGCTGTTGCCGCTGGTGACTAAAGTCGTTGTCACAGCCCCCTTTTTTTTTAAATCAGGGGGCACCCAGCCTCTGTCACTGAGCACTTCTGCGCCAGCCTTTGGGCAGGCCAGTCTACACACACCGCCTGATTTTGTCTTCATGGCAGCACTGGGAGGAGGGTGCGATGATTAGTCCCCATTTGGCAGACGAGCAACATAAGGCTTAGAGGAATTAACACGGCAAACTCAGAAGTGGCAAAGCCGGGGTTCCCCTCTCCGGTGTGTGACAGGCAGGGTGAGGCAGGCGGAACAGGTGTGATTTTTATCTGCATCTTGGGAGGCCGGGCATCAGGTAGGCTTGGTGACCTGCCTGCGGGCGCGCAGCAAATTCCGGGCAGAGCCTGGTCTTGGAGACACGGGTCTTGAGGCCACTGTGGACGTGGTGATAATTGCTGTCAGCCAAGAGCACATCGTGTGGCAGGTGTGCTGGGGGCTTCTTGGTTCTTATCAAGCCGGGAGGGGGTCCTGGGGAGAGCCTGGGTGAGAGCCAGGATCGCCTGCGCCTGCAGGGTTTGCTTTGCCCGCCCTGGTCTTACTGCATGTGGGTTTGCCCTGCAGCATCGTGGGATGTGTGCCTGGGCACCAGCGCGTGGCTGGGAAACAACAGAGCGCCTTTGTCGCTGCTCGCCGGACCACCAGCCTAGACTGTCCTTCTCGCACGTGGCCCACATCCCTTGGCTGGCTGAACAGGGGCGGCTGATAAGTTTTCCTTTCACTCTGTTTATTTTCCAAATTCACAAACTCTCTGGGGACAGGCTGATTAATAAAAATAGTCTCCTGGGAAATGCGTCGCCTCTTTCATAAAGCTTCCGCCGCACTCGGGCAAGCTGGGGCTCAGTACCGAGAGCTGGTTATGAGGAACAGCCCTGTGTAATAGCCAGCACTGTTGGCAAGCTTCCTTTGTGTAAGAAACGGGGTTAAACGTTGTCTCCAGTAACGCTCCAATGGCTCTCGTATTTGGGATTTTATCAACCCTCTTTTACAAGTGAATCCGGGAAGGTAGTAACTTACTCAAGACTCTCAAGCCTAGAAAGGGTGGAGCTAGGATTCAAACCCAAGTATAACCCAACTCCCAAACTCATACCCCTTAACGCTTCTACTCTCTACCCCCTGCCCTCCAGGGCCTGGTTTTCTGATGGAGGAGATAGAGGGTAGGTGAGGCCCAGAGCCTTTTTCTTATACGCTTTGCGTGCCTGGGTACTGGTCAGGGTCTGCCTTGAATTTTGGTTATGCCTGTCTGCTTCTCTGCTTTCCGCTGGAGCTGGGAGCTCCTGAAAGCTGGGTCCATGTCTGGCTAGACTGGATGCCAGCACACCAGCATGGCGCGGGGCGCGCAGGTGTCTGCTGAAATGAGAGAATGAATAACAAGGCCTGATGGAGAGGATGGGTAGGGGACCAGCTGTCTTGGCTAATTTGGAGTGGCATGTTTTTGGAAATGGTGTGATTTTAGTGCAAACTTTAGCCATAAAAAAGAGAGGGGGAAAACCCATTTCCTTGACTTCTGTTACAACAGGACTTCACCTCCAGATGGTGAAGCCGGTCGGCTCTGGGGCCCCCGCCTCTGCTCCTTCTAGCTCCAAGGCTTCTGGAAAGTGACTTGACCTTACCACCTTCAGTGTCCACATCTGAAATGTAGGCCAGTATTTGTGCCCCAGAGGGAAAGCTGTGAGGATTAGCTGAGCAGATCTGCACATACAGTGGAAAGGACCGCTGTGGTGACAGCTTCCCGGGAGAGACTTTGTCACGTGAAAAGTTGGATTTTAAAAATTCAGTGATTTGGGTGTTGGGTACCTGGGAGTTCGTGATGTCATTCTTTCTACTTCTTTGGATGCTTGAAACTTGCCACAATAAGGTGTTTTAAAAACAAGTAATAGATGGGGCGCCAGGGTAGCTCAGTCGGTTAAGCGTCCAACTTTGGCTCAGGTCATGATCTCACAGTTCGTGGGTTCGAGCCCCGTGTCGGGCTCTGTGGTGACAGCTCAGAGCCTGGAGCCTGTTTCAGATTCTGTATCTCCCTCTCTCTCTAACTCTCCCCTGCTCACGCTGTCTCTCTCTCTCTCTCAGAAATAAATAAAATGTTAAAAAAAGAGAGAGAATCTTTAAAAAAAAACAAGTAATAGACGTCTGTTAGTTTTGCTTAGAAAACAAACACAAATATGGAGGCGGGAGCTGGGCAGAGAGGGTGAAGGTGGGGGAGGTCCAGGCTTCAGGTTATGGAATGAATGAGCCTTGCAGGTGGTATGGCATAGGGAATACAGTAAAAAATACAAAACCAAAATTCAGTTGCGGATACAGCATGGGATAGAATGCAGAATGTACATGAAATTTGTAAGTGAAATGGCAGATTTGAAAGAAATGAATGGCTTAAAACAGCTGCTTAGAATTATGACTTAAAATCAGGCCAAGGGTGCTTATGACCTCACCGGGCCTTCAATGTTCTCATCTTTAAAAAGTCAGGAATAGTGGCACTTACTTCCAAGTACTTGATAAGTCAGGCAGGAGACGAGATGTGAGGGTGCTTTGTAAACTGCAGTTCTGCCTTCCAGTCGATGATTTGTTCGTCTGTTCAATATGTTTCTTGAGGCCCTGCTACGTGCCAGGTGCCAGGGTCGGCACTGGGCACAGTCCTGCACAGCTCTCATGGCATGCAGGGTAGACTGGGGCATTCTCCTGAGATCACAGTGCCCAGGTGCACATTCTGATGCTGCCACTGATTCCGTGGGTAATCATGGTGGGCCTCAGTTTCCTTGTCTGTAAAATGGGGACAGTGATCCTTCCACTGCATTGCTGTGAAGATCAAAAAGGACAATAGAAGTAAACTGCCTGGAGCAATGTCTAGCACACAGCAAGTGCTTAATGTATGTTCATTATTACTACCACCGCCCACAGAGAGGCTACAGCCTAGTGGGAAAGGCTCAGAATAAACAGAGAGGCAAAATGGCTTTAAACTGTTTGTGTCATGAAGAAATGGGGTGGAATGATATAACATGAAACAACAGGTGGGCCCCTCCAGGGCACTGACCTTTAAGGTGAATCAATCGGATGATATTTAACAAGGAAAGAGGTGAGGGCAGAGGGCAGTAGAGGGTGAGGCCGGAAGAACTGCTCTTGACAGAGTAGTGTCAAGTTACTGGGTACAGTTGGTCAGGTTGTGAACTATTCAACCCTGGGGACATCTTAGACACTGTAGACCTGCATATATATATTTTTTTACCTCAAATTCCTGGAAGATAAAATGAGTGTGTTATTTTGATTAGGATATTACGCTGGTTTCCCAGCAGTTGGAAGTAAAGTGTTTCGAGGAAAGGACCCCTTGTTCTAATTGTAGTAATCGTAAATGTGTCGTCTGGGTTGGTGGAGGCACAGGAGTGGGCGATAAGACAGGGGTGTGACCGGAATGAAGCTGGAGGGGTGGATGGGGCCACATCCCGCAGGGCCTCGTTGGCCTGGGAAACAAGTCTCGGTTGATCCTAATTCCAGTGAGACATTTTGGGGAGGAAAAGTGGATCTCAACCAACTTCCTGGGTATCCCTCAGGCTGACCTGAAGGGGGCGCAAAGCAGCAGCTGGAGGCCCCCAGAGGCTGCTGAGAGATGAAGAGGATGGTCTGTGCTAGCGGGATGGTGGCGGCCCTGGAAAGAAGCGATGTTCACTGCGCATTCGTTAACGAGGAAAAAGGCCAACACAAAGTAAAAGTCAAAGGCAGATGGGGAGAAGACAGGGTTTTGAAGATATTTTATAGCCACAGGTTATTTCCTTTTCCTGTATCTCAAAGTCCTTGAAGATGCTCCCACTTCTCCATCTTCTCACTCTGGTCAAGATGCCTGTGTTTTGCCCCCACACGTCCTGGAGCAATGTCCAGATTGGAAATTCATCGCAAGCAAATGGATCTGGGACTTCGTGGTAAAGGGGGTGAGGTAGGCAGACCTCTGGGGCCGGAACTCGGGGCAGGGGCCGGTGGGCCCGCGAAGGGCAGGTGCGATGACTCAAGTGGTGTCAGCACCAGCTGCCGCCTGGGTAGCTGTGGCTCTCAGTGGGACTGAGTACTCCTCGGCACCACCTCCACTGATCATCCCAGAAGGGCGACCTCCCTGTCCCCTCCACGAGCAGAGGCAGGGGTTCTCAGGAGGTTGGTTAACTTGCCCACGGCACCATGCCTGATTCCGGAACCCTCCCTTGCCCTGCCATTCACAACCTCATCCCGTCATGGCCTGGCCCCCTCTGCCCAGTGTGCCCAAAGGAAAGCCACCATTTTGTTTAGTTGCTAACCAATGGAGACGTTTGAATTTGATTCTTAGTCTCGAATCTAAGGGCCCTCAGCTGGGCTTCAGGGCGCTGAGACCTGGAGGGACACCCTTTCTCCAGAGCCTTGCTGGCCAAGAGTACAAATTTTGACTGTTTTGCTTCCTCGAAGCTTAGAATGGTGCCTGGTACATAGTAAAACCTCAATAAATGTCTGTGGAAGACGTGAAAGATGACCTCAGGATTCAGGTTCTTATCCAATTGTTCTTCCGTAGCCTATGGCTTCTGGAACTGAAGGACATCGTTTCATGGGCTCCTAGTGAAGACTTAATAGTCCCTTTCCACGTTACGGGTCAGGCCCAGAGTCAAGCTCTCAGAAGGTTGAGTTCAGGAACACGCTGACCTCAAGATAGACCTCCTTTCCCTCAGCCCAGTGCTACCTTCCTCCCTTCTCCATGCAAGTACTGTGACCATGGACCTGGCACCACGGAGAAGACACACAACTGTGCAGACAGTGGGCACAGCAGCCTGCCTCTCTGTGGGATGTGCAAATGTTCCTGTGATGGGGCAGAATCATCCAGACAGCCAGCCCTTGACAGGGGGTCAGCAGGCAGCACCAGCATAAGCGAGAGCTGATTTTTCAAGGGTTTTGCCTGGTGTGTGAGGCTGCAGGTGGCCTTGGCACAGTGCAGAATGCTCTCTTTGCCTGGAAGAGAATTCTAGAAAGTTGGAAAGAAGGGATCCTGGAGGTCCGCATCGGTGACACAGATGCCTCAGTCCACACTCTCTGCCAGGGACAGATACTGCTAATCATCACCGCATTCCTTCCCACTTCCCACTGAGCTAGAAAGGGCTTAGTGCCTCCTCTGGTGTCCCTGCCAGTCATCAGCAATCAGTTGCAGGTAGCTTCTTGCTGGGCCTTTTACAGGGGTGGAGAGGGGGACACTGAGGGTCCAAGGCGCTGGGAAGCAGGGGGTTGTCGCTATCTGTATGACTTTGAGAGATTTAGCTTCTCTGAGTCCCAGTTTCCACCCCAGCATTTATTTACTAGACCACTCATTCATTTCTTCCACAAACATATACTGAGCACCCACTGCAAGCCAGGCACCAGGTTACCAGCTAAAGAAGGTGCAAGAAGTAATTTTTCTCCATAACATAAACCTTTTGGCTCTAATAGTCTATAGTATGTTGTAGCCCTCGTGATAGCTTTCCTGGCCACACGATCATTGTGGCTTTCCTTCTCCAAGCCTCGTCTCACTATGCTCTGTCCTCCTTCATATGTGGCTTCCAGAATGTTCCATCTTACTATGAACCAGGGCTTGCAAAGCCAGAGTTTGGGCCGCCCTGAGAATACTGCTGCAAGAGTGGCCACAGATGTCTGCTCTGCTGTCTGAAGTGCTTACAACAAATATTTGGATGACCCTTCATTACCTGAGCAGGCATTTCTCAAGTTTACACTGCAGGCCTGAGTGACTGTGGTATTTTGAGAAATAATTTCCTCTGGCCCTTGAATGTTTCTCCTGGAAGAATCACGTGGTGACCCATGCTGTATATGTGAAATGTTTTGGGATATTAACGGAGAGGCTGATTCATACCAGATGGGGTGGAGATTCGAGGGAAATGGATGCATAAACTGGACACCATGATTCAGCTCCAAGTTTGGATTTTTAAGATGTACTAAAGGTCTGAGGTCAAGCAGAACTTGACCTATTGCCTGGGGTATCCCTTAAGTTTTTATGTGGCCTTAGCTCATCTGAGTCTTGGTCCTGCTCTAAAAGAGTCACTTCTATGATACTCAGTGCATAGACAGAATTCTGGTGGCATCTCAGAAAGTCCAAAGGAGCTTTTACTGGAAGCTTCCTACATAGAAAGTGCAGATTTGGATTAGTATCAGTGTTTCTCAAAATTAAAAAAAAAATTCTGGATAAACATTTAAAAAAGAGCTACCAACCCCCATATCTTCTGTGTGTCTTTCACCAGCCAATTTTTTTCTTTTTTTTTTGCCTAGCTCCATTCTGTAATTTATAATACACAAGGAATAGGCATTTTTGTGGTCCAAATTTGCCAGTTAAATAATAAGTCCTGTTGACTGTGGCCCATGTAGCCTGGCCCTATGCTGAGTGTTTTACATCTGTTATCTCCTATAATTACCCTACCTATGATTATGAACCCCTTTTAAAGATGAAGAAACAGACCCAGAGAGATGCGCCCTCTGCCCACTTGATGGGGGCAGGGAATGACTCAACCCAGATTCGAACCTCGGGTCTGTCTGACTCTAAGGGGCCCCACACTCTTCTCCACTCTACTTTCTCGTGCTGGACTTGCCCTATCTCTGTCTCCCTGCACCTCCAGGACCCGCACTTTCAGTGGTAGATCCATCAGGAAGGGAGGAGGGTCTGCTCATCTGAGGGCTGAAGAACAGGAGGGAGGCTGTTGCAGGGTGGTGTCTGCGGTCTGGGGGGTGAAGAGGATCCCAGAGAGAATGAAGAAGGTGAGGGCCTGAGGCTGAGGCGCTATTTTCCTTGTTACTATATAACTGTTCCAGGCGCTATGCAAAGTCTAGGGGCTACCGTGGTGGACGTGGCCCACTTTGGGAAGCTTGCAGCTGGATGGGGAGAAGGGCCACTTGAGTTCTAGTCTCAGCCCTGTGGCTTCTTAGCTGCACCTTTCTGGGCCTCGATTTTGTCTTCTAAACAATGGGTTAATAATAATAGTGAGCCCAGAGTTGTGGTAAGTGCAATGATAGGAGTGCATGAGGAGTCAGGCACAGAGGAGAGTGGGGGGCTCATGTGGTCTGGGAGGGCCAGGTGGTTTCCTGGAAGAAGTGACACCTAAGTGACCATGGAGAGAAGAGAGGTTTACTGGTAAAAGGAGTGGAGAATGGGTTCCCAAGGGAGGTGTTGATTCTTTGGGGACCTGAGGACAGGCCCATGTGGCTGGAGTGACCGGCACGAGGTGGCGGTGGTGACGTGGCTCTGGGCTGGGCCTCTTTTGGGACTCAGGCGGCCAAAGGCAACCTGTAATTGGTATGGGCGGGGCTGGGGACATTCTCACCGCCCAGTGCCACGGACCACAGCCTGGGTCCCAATGGCCCAGAGGGTGGAGAAGAGATTATTTGGGGGGTGCTGAGGGGAGCCCACAGGGAGCACTGTGAAGGAGAGTGTAGAGGGGAGCCGAAGGGGATCTGCGGCAGGCAGAGCGACCCCCTAAGAGTGGATGTGCTCTGGAATGGCTGTGAGAGCCCCCAGGAGTCGAGGGGATGGCCCTGTGGCGGGCTTGGTCTCCCAGGCAGGGCGAAGCATTTGCTGAGTGCCTGCCTCGTACCAGCTACTCGGTTTGGACTTGGGGATACGGAGGTGAGCAGCACAGTCAAGATCCTACTTATGGAGCTCACTGTGGGTGGGGCTGGGAGTCCCGGACAGAGCCATCTGGGAGGGTGGCATTTCCTGGAGCGGGTGAGGGACCAAGCCATGTGCTTGTCGTGGGGACTGTGTCCCAGGCAGGGCCACTGCCTAGAGCAGGGGCCCCGAGACGGGACCGGATTTGGCGTGTTCACGTGGATGGTGTACACAGTTTAACGTGAGGGGTGGGAGAGGGGTTGGAGAGAGAGTCAAGGACTCCGCTTCATGTAGGACTTGGTGGCAGAGGAGTGACGAGACCTCACCCTGATCTGTTGGTGAGGTGACTATGGGCGTCAAGGGCGGCTGGCGGGGGCCCGTCCCTCTGTCTAGCGACGGGAGACAGGTCACGCCTGCATGGGCACCTTCAGTCTGCTCTGCTAGAAAATGCCGAGCACCGCCCCGAGAACTAGGTGAGGTCATGCATGTGGATGGCCACCCGGGCACCTGGCCGGCCGAGTGTGTGCTCGCTGGGGCGACTCTTAATTAGTGTCGTGATTATTAAAGCCCTGAGGACGAACCCCAGGCCGACTGTGCACTGCCTTTCATGTTCCCTGAAAATCAAAACTGTCTTCTGCTCTCTGCCCACAGCACGGGGCCTGCATGTCATTCTCCATCGTCCTCATGTGCCTTCATGTCACTGTGGCTGGGTGTCAGTGGAAAAGGCAGATGGCCCTCAGGCCTTTCTACCATAGGTGGCAGGAAGGTGGGGACTACGGGGTTCCTGATGGTTCTCACAGGCCGCCAAGGCCAATGTCTAGATGCCAGGGGTCAGGAGTCTGATAGAAAGAGACAGGGCCTAAGGATGCTGAGGAAGGGCACCCAGGCCAGGATGGGGGTACAGGGAAGGCTTCCTGGGGTCAGGAGGTCCGTGCTGAGTTTTGCAGGTAGCTGGTGGTGGCAGGATGACTGGTGAAGCGTTCTAAACATCAAACACATTTTTTTAAAAAAGTTTTTTAATGTTTTATTTATTTCTGAGAGAAAGAGAGAGAGAGAGAGAGAGAGAGACAATGTGAGCAGGGGAGGGTCAGAGAGAGAGGGAGTCACAGACTGAAACAGGCTCCAGGCTTTGAGCTGTCAGTCAGCACAGAGCCCGACGCGGGGCTCAGACCCACGAGTCGTGAGATCATGACCTGAGCCGAAGTCGGATGTTCAACCGACTGAGCCACCCAGGCGCCCCATCATCAAACACATTTTAAGGCATTTGAAATCCCAGCATATAGGAGAGGCAGGGGTGGGTGTGAGGGATTGAAAGAAGTCCTGAGGGGCAGAGTGGGGAGAGATGGAGCAAAGAGGTAGGTGAGCAGGATACACCAGATTCACAAAAAAAAATGCACTGAGGGTTAAGACAAGACCCGGAGACCGGTGAGGTGGCCTTACGGACGCTAGGCAGTGAGAGACGATGGGCTGTGGACCAGGATGGTGGCAGTGAGGGTGGAGGGCAAATGACCAAGGTCACCTGGGCAGCACTTGCCTTGGAGATTGACCGAACTCGGACAGACACAGAGAGATGAATGAGAGCAGATGCCCAGGGGTGTGGCCTGGCGGCTTGTGGGTGATGCCTTGGCAGAGACCCTGCAGCCAGGAGGAGGGTAGCAGAGGATGAGCTGGGCTTTGGAAGGATGGGGAGGGTCTGGGAGGTGCCCTGGGGAGACTCTCAGGAGGGCTGGAGCCCTGGAGGAAGGTCAAGTCCTAGGCGCGGAGGTGGGCCTTCCTGCAGATAGACAGAGGAGCCTCTGAGTGCTGGGCTGCCTGAACACTGGTATAGAAGGAGGAGAGAAAGAAAGTGAGATGTGTGAGTATGTCGCTTACTGCAGGGGCCTGGGGGCTGGGGTGGAGTCCTGGGCTCCCCTGGCTGGAGGCCTTGGACTGGGGTTCTGCAGGATGCCCAGATGTGGGCAGGTAGGGGAGGGAAGTGAAGGAGGTCTCAACATGGAGAGAAATGTAGAGCGTAACCACGTCCGAGGAAGGTTGTTCTTGGGAGGGGGATGCCAGGTGAGGAAGGTTTCAACTTGCTCTCACCAAAGGCATTGAATGTTGAGCTAAAGA
This sequence comes from Proteles cristata cristata, assembly GCA_017311185.1. Taxonomy (NCBI): domain Eukaryota; kingdom Metazoa; phylum Chordata; class Mammalia; order Carnivora; family Hyaenidae; genus Proteles; species Proteles cristata. The sequence goes on along the minus strand of JAESUZ010000548.1, from coordinate 1,593,578 downwards.
GTTAAGGCTTTTTCTTGTAGGTGAGGGAAGCCCAGCATGGTTTGAAACACAAGAGAAACTTAATCAGAGCCATGTTTAAGAACAAATTCTTTCTGGCGTCACTGCTTAGGCATGTGTCCATGTGCCACCAGTGCTCAGTGGACAGCATGCCGGTGGCTGTCCTTGCCCTTGGTGTTTCAGTCCACGTAGCCTCAGCCCGGCCAGCTTCACTCAGTGGGGACATATGAGCGAGCAGAACTGGGAAGGCAGCTGGAAGGGTTGAAGCAGAGTCCACCTTGTCACCTGCACAACTGCCTTAACCCTTTCTCTGGCCTGGTTCTCCGGCCTGTGCTCTCGGCATGCAGGGCCGTGTCTTGGATCTGCCTCTGCGATCCTGGGGTATTGTCTCCGCAGGCAAGCAGCCTTAGTAGGGAGAGAGCACTCTGTGGGAAAACAGTGTTCTCCACGCTGCAAGGGTCCCCAGCCATGTGCTTTCCCCCGCTGACCACTGCCCTGCACAACTGGCCATTGCCCACGGTAAAAAGGTGCCTGTGACTTCATAGTATCTAATACTTTTTGGATTGCTTCCTATGCATCAGACCCCAAGCAATGCACGCTCATTGCTCATCTAGTCCTCCTCTTTCTCACAAAGTGGGTTCTCTTGTACCCATTTCAAAGATGAGGATATTGAGGCTCAAAGAGGTTAGATAACTAGCTCAGGGTCTCCAGTCAGAGACTTTACATTCAGGATTTTTAATGCAGGCAGTGGACAAGTTCATCCTTTTTTTTTTTTTTATGTTTATTTATTTTTGAGAGAGAGAGAGCATGCACATGAGCAGGGGAGGTGCAGAGAGGGGGACAGAGGATCCCAAGTGGGCCATGACAACTGAGAGCCCCATGCAGGGCTCGAACTCTCCAGCTGTGAGATCAACCTGAACCAAAGTTAGATGCTCAATTGACTGAGCCACCCAGGTGCCCCCAAGTTCATCCTTTTAACTCATCACCCTAACATCACTTTCTGAGTGGAGGCTGGACTCTGGGCTCTGGCGGTAGCACCCTGGCCACCCCCTCCTTCATAACTTGGCTGCAGGATGAAGCCTCCCTGGAGATGGGTGACCCATCTCAGGGCATCATGGAGTGCTGATAGTTAGAACCCCCGTTTGGTCACTCACTTGATGTGTGTATTCTAGGGATGATCACTGAGATCCCTTACACCTCAGTTTCCTTCTCTGCAAAATGCGGACCATTAGTCCCCACCTCTTAGAGTTATGCAGAGAAAATGAGATAAGGCTCTGAAGCACTTAGCGTAGGCGAAGCATAAGGGAAGGGCCAAGTAACGGTGGTCATTGGAGTCTTATCACCACCTTCGCTGCCTCCTTGCGCAGAGGACGCAGAAGCCACTTGGCCAGTCGCGAACAGGTGCCAGGGGCGCGTGGGGGGTGGGGGGCGGAGCCTGAGTACCTGGAGGATGAATCACTGACCGCTGAAGCTCTGCATTATGAACGCCCTGATTCTCAGACTTTTAACGAGGGCCGGGTTGGAAGCCCTTATATGGAAGGCGCGACGCAGCCTCCGCGGCAAGCGCCTCCCGGGGTCCCGAGTTGCCATGGAGTCCCGCAGGCGGCCTGGAGGCCGCGGCCCGCGGCAGCGCGGCGAAGCAGGCCCCCGCGGAGGTCCTCGGTCTGAGGCCTGAGTCCTGGCCGCGCCGGCTTCCTCCTGTGCACGGGCCCTTGCCCGCTCCCCCGGGGCCCTGGGGGCGAGAGATGAATGGATGGAGACTGGAGCGGGCGTCCTCGGGACAGTGGGGTTTCTGTGCGGTGCCCGCTGCAGGGCTTGAGCCCCCTGCCATTCCGAAGAGCGGACGCGCAGCCGGGCGGAGGGGACCTGAAATCCCGTCCCCGCCGCTCGCCGAGCTGTGCGCCTTCCGCGCGCGCCGGGGTTCGGCCAGCGGAGGAGCGGCCTGGAGCCTGCCGCGCCTCCTCCCAGGCGGCGGCCCACTCGGGGGCGAGTCCCGGAGAGGAGGGGCCGGGTCTGGGGGGCGGGCGGACGCCGGGCCGAGCCGCGCGCCCGCCTTCCCCGGCCTTCCCCCGCCGGCGGGGCTCCGCGGGGCGGGGCGCGGGGCGGGCCCGGGAGGAGCGCGGGGAGGAGTCCGGGCTGCGGCGGCGGCCGCGTCACAGCAGTGCTCCCGCTGCCCCGCCGCTCAGACCCGGCCCGAGCGCCGCCGAGGACGCGGACGGGGACCCGCACGGGCACAGGGGCTGCGCCGGAGGCTCCTCTCGCGGGCCGGGGCTGCGCGACCATGGCGGACAAGGAGGCCGGCGGCGGCGACTCGGGGCCCCGAGGTGAGCGCAGGGCGCGGGTCCTGCGGCTGCGGCGGGGCGGGCCGGGGAGGGATGGGGCGCGCTCGGCCCGGCGCCCCCCGAAGCTCCCTGTCGGGTCGCGGGAAAGTGGGCGCGCACCCGCAACATCTTGCCCTAGCGGGTGGGCCCGGGGTCAGCGCCGCGGCGGGGCAGGGGGTCCTGGGGGCCGCCTCCGGCCCGCACATCACGTGCTGCGTTCCCCGCCAGGGTGCGGACACTGCGGCGGGGCCCGCAGCCCCCTCCCGGGCGCTCTGACCATCCCTGTCGCGGGGTGGCGCCTCCTGCGGGGCCCCTTGCGAGTGCGGGTGAGAACCGCCCCACCGTGTCCATCCCTTGCGCACTGTGCGGGGACGCCCGCGCTTGCGGAGTAAAGGACCGACCGCCGGGTGGCCCCGAATCCCCAGCGGCTCTTTTCCGTGACTCAGCGAGGCGGGGGTGGGAGCCTGGGGCAAATCGAGGATTTGGAGCGGTCCCCTCGCCCCGCCGAGGTCGGACGTCCACGCCGGGAGGGGGGCTGCAGCTCCTGGCTGAACTGCGGCGCACAGCCCGCCCCGCCCATCCCCAGGGATTCTGCGGGCTGTGGAGGGGCGAAGCGGCGGGGGCTCGGCTGTCCCCTCCTTGCCCGGGCTGGGCAAGGAAGGTGGCGCCCAGTGCCGAGGACCAGCACTCGCATTTTGCCAACGTGCCATGGTTGCTTTCTTTGGGGAGCGTGGTTAGGGCTCACATGGGGCGGGGGTGTTGAGTAAGGAGCGAGAGAACCCGGGAGCGGGAGGTAGAGGTGGAACAGCTTTTGGAGCCCAGGGCCGTAAATCATGGTTTCGCCAGCCTAGGAAACAGCCTGGCCAGGATCGTGGGTCCCAAGTGGGGAAAGTTGGGCGCACGGAGACGCCGCGCGTCCCCGACCTGAGGGTCTTCAGCACTAGTAACCGCTGGAGGGGAGCGGCAGTGTAAGGCGCTTGGCGCGGATGAAATGAAAATGTCTGGAAAGTAAGGGAGATTCATCCAGGAAAGGCTTTGCGGGGACCGCAAAGCTGGGGAAACTGAGTCAGGTGGCGGCGCAGGCACCGTGGGCTGGGTGCTTGCGGTCTTGCTGTCTGTGGCCGCGGCCCCCGCCCTTTGCTGCGCTCCGAGCGGCACCTGCCTCCTCCCCAGCCCATTGTTCCTGCAGATCAGGGAGGTGCCTCCTTACCCGGCACTGGCACTGCGGTACTGGGGGAGTGCGCGAGGGTGGGGGGGGGGGAGGGGACATCCTGACAGTGCTCACCCTTGGGAGCAGTCTTGGAGAGGCCAGGCGGGGCCCAAACACACATCCAGATCTCCCCCGCCCCCTGCCCTTCCTCAGCTGGCAAACGTGGTTGATGGGCTGGTGGCTTTGTCTGGATATCACTCAGCAACTGACTGATTTATCACGACCACCCCCACCCTTTTTCTTTACATTGGAAAAAAATAGGATAATAGGGGGAGACATCAGAATTGCCAAGAATTGCTAAAGCTTAAGTTAGGGAACCAGTTTCTTGCCTCTTGTGCTGGGATAAATAGTGGCTGGCTGTATTAAGTGTAAGGCTCGCCATAACGTGTGTGAAATCAGAAAGAGTGAGCCGGGACTTGCCCCCTACCCCCATCATTTTGGAAATGATGCACCCCTACCCTACACACAGGCACACACAGGCACTGTGTGGTTGTCTCCCCTCAGGCTGGGAGAGCTCCCCATCCAGGATAGGGAAACACATGCTGGGTGTGCTGGGCCACCTGGCACTGTTCACCCGTGTCTATTCTGGAGTGTGTCTTCACTTCCAGTGATCTGCAGTTCAAGGCAGCCAGTGAGAATATCCGACACATGGACTTGGGACACAGAGCAGGCTGTCCTTGGCAACTCGCTGCTTCTCTCTTGGTTCCCATCCCTTCATCTCTAAAATGGGAGATATTAATAGTATCTCATAGGAGCAGACCCTGCTCACCCACCATCTAACACATCTATTTCTGAGGCTTCCTCACTGAGTGTTCTGCGCTGGGCAATGAACATTCATGATTTTATTTGTTGAAAGCCACGTCAGATCTGTTACCAGCATTCCCCTCTATCCCAGGCAGGAAATCTAAACATTTCCAATTGAAAGACCTATCCAAGGTCACACATCTAGGAAGTATTGATTTGGACTCAGGCCATCTGATTGTAGGGCTCTCACCCTTCACTACCAATCCTGCATCGCCCCTGTGGGCGTGGCCAGTGATTACTACTCTATTAGGAACACAAAAATGGTGTTCTTCAGGAGATCATTTCAAGGATCCTTTTGGTGCCAAAGGGTGAGTACCAGAGGGATCCGACTGTGTTGGGACTTGGGAGCAGCAAGAGCGCTGGCCAGTGTGGGGTGCCAGAAAGGCTGGCCTTAACATCTTCCCCAACAAAGCAAGTGGGGGTGGGGCGTGGGCGGAGTCGCCCATGAAACAAGAATGTTGATAGTTGTGGAAGCTGGGTGATGGGTACATGGTGGTGCATTACTCTTCCCTTCGTATATGTGTGCAGATTTCCTTACTAGAACATTTAAATTAATTTGCAAAGCCGGAAGGGCCACCTTTTAATCTTTAGATCCCCGCCAAGACCTGGGTTGCGCTGAGGCTGAGCTAGCGCTGGTGGTGACCCAGTAGAAACCTGTAATATGATCCAGGGCGAGGGTGGAGTTAGGAACAGGGGGCCAGGGGGGTTGCCTGTGTCGGGGGTACCTCTGGAGGCATTGCGTTGGGCTTTGGGGATGGAATTCCAACACCTTAGCAGTTAATCATGATAGAAATAAACATTTTAAACATGGACATTTATCGAGGACTTAGTGTATGCTGAAATCTGAAGATATCAGATTATTTCATTTGGCCCTGGCCAAATAACCTCTGTTATTGCATGACTGTCTAGGAGAGAGGCCCTGTTACCCCCATTTCATTGAGGGGAGAGCTGCCAGGCCAGCCTGGCACAGCTGGAAATGGGTTTGAGTGAAGGTTAGGAGGTGGCCGCGCTGCCCAGCCTCTCTTAGCACATGCCTGGTCTGTCATAGGCCCATAGGGAATTCTCCTGAGTGTCCGAATGAATGAGCATGTGGCCAGTAGAGTGTAGCTACCCCACTTTTCCGTGGCTGCTGAGCTACAGACGGAAGTGGAAGGGCTCTGGTTTTGGCTCTGAGGAGCCAAGGAAAAAGTTGAAATGATGCTCTGAGTGTCCCTGGAGACGGTTATGGCCATGGACCCACTTCTGTGTCCGTACCTGCATCTACAGCTCTGTCTGCGGCCACTGTGGTCCCTCTGTACTTCCTGTGGCTGTTGTTCCTTGCACAGTGTCCTGTGTTTCCCAGAGCCCTGTGGTCTCCTTTAGCCCTCATGCAGTTCTCCTTGCCAGGAACCTCTTCCCTTTCCCCAGCAAACTCCTACTTATCCTCCAAAACCCAACTCAGGTATCACTTCTGGGAAAGCCTTCCTAGGCTCATCCATCTTGGTCAGATCTTGCCTGTGTGGTCCTGGAGTCTTGGGTACCGACTGTTGATAACCTTAGCTAGTATCCAAGAAGTGATTATGACGTTCCCATTTTATATGTGTACTTCCCATTGACTCTTCCACCAACTCTATGAGGCTGTGTTATTAGGACCCCATTTTGCCAACGAAGCAGTTGAGGATTTTGAGATGTCTGATAATTTTCCCAGCCAAGGAATCAAATCACCCAGCCAATGAATGCTTGAGGCAGGATATGAAGCAGTCACGGACCCTATAAGCTTGTGCTTTTCTCTTAATGCCTTTTCTCCCAGTAAGGGAGAAGAGGGATTATATCTTTCATTCGTAATCTTAGTAAGGGCACATAGTAGGTGCTCACTGAACATCCTACTCTGTGTCCAATGAGTATCAGTCAGTAATCCATAAGGGAATGCAGCAGTGAGGAATGGCATCTACATCCTGGCCACTCCTCAGCGAAATGGTGCTTCTAGAAACATGGGTGCTCAGGAGTGGGTGGAAGTGAAGAGGAGTAGGCAGGGCTCAGTCAATCCTGGAAGAGATGAGACTTTGATTCCAACGAGGGTTTGAGTGACGAGTCAATACTATGGGGGCGAAATGCTCTCTCATTGCATAAATAGGCCTCTGGTAGGGGAGAAAGCTTCTTTATTATTGCTGTGCATAATGACAGTGGCAGCGAGGAACCAGGGGCTTTAATGAATGAGCAGCACATGCATGGCAAGGAGAGCGTGCCTCTCTGCAGGCATGTCTGGGCATGGAATGCAGGGAGAGCCAAGGAGGGCACCAAGAGCTGCAGACACTCCCAGAACCGACACTGGCCCCACCGCAGTGGGCTCTGCAAATCCTTGTTGCCTTCCTTTTACTGGAGGTGACTCCGGATCCATGGCTCTGAGAGGTGCAGTAACAGGTGCAGAGGAGGAAAGGAGCAAAGTGGCTTTGGAGCCCAAAGTGCATGTCAACTCCAGCTAAGCTTTCCTTTGCTGGTCCATGCAAGGGGCACATGATGCCTGCCTCGGTCTGCTGCGGGAATAGAGCAGGTGTGAGAGGGGCAGGAATGGATCAAATTCTTTAAGAGGAAGGGAGAGGTAGCTTTCCTGCCTCTGTCTCCCAGTTGTCCACGGCGATTGCCATTGCCTTGCCTGTCATGGTGATGGATCCAGCTGGTCTGGAAGCTTAGAAGGTGGGCAGATTCCGCTTCATTGTTTTCAGACGTGGGGCTTTGTGGAGAATATGTCTAGGTTCCTGATGCTTTTGGACCTTCAGTGCTCCACCCTGAAGTGATGAACACCTCTTTCCTGGCAAACACGATGCCAGCCCCCTTGAGCACCTTTCCCCCATCTCTGCAGATTCCACTGGGTGCAAGGCTGGTTCTGGAGCATATAGGATCAGAAGCTACACTAGTTGGCAGCTGGACATCGCCTGGGGTTAGTTCTTGATCCCGGCTGCCTTAGGATCACCTGGGGGAGCTTTGTAAAAGTCTTGATGCCTAGGTCTCCTCCCAGAACTATTGTATCAGGACTTTGAGTCAACAGCCAAGTTTGAGAATCAGTGAGTTACCACATATCTGGAGTTCAGACTTGGGACTCAGCATGTGGGGGCTGGGGGCAGGGGCATCCGACACGGTTCACTCCCTGGTGCTAGACTGTCTGCGTCAGCAGAGTTTATAAGCACCAGCTCTGTGTTAAATGCTTTGCTTGTGTTGTCTTGTTTAATCTTCATAAATACTCCATGAAGTGGGAGATGTTACACCAGGGGAAACTGAGGCTCAGAGGAATTGAATACATTCCCCAGGGTGAGAGAGCTGGGGGTGGGGAGGGGCGATGTTACAACAGAGCTCAGGGCCGGCAGCAAAACCTCCATGGACTCCTGTTATCCTTAGGGAACCTTTTCTCAATCTTCAGCCATTTGAGATTCACTCTCCTGATTCCACTGTATGTACTGACCATCTAAACTGTGATTTATTGATTACTTTTGAAATTGATCTGCTGTTTTTTTTTTTAAATGTTTTTATTTATTTCTAGGGGGAGAGAGAGAGACAGCGTCAGCAGGGGAGAGTCAGAGAGAGAGGGAGTCACAGACTGAAACAGGCTCCAGGCTCTGAGCTGGCAGTCAGCACAGAGCCCGACGTGGGGCCTGAACCCACGAACCGCGAGATCATGACCTAAGCGAAAGTCGGATGCTCAACCGACTAAGCCACCCAGGTGCCCCGATCTGCTGTTTTAAAATAGGATTTAAGAGTCTTATTTGTGTAAATTCCATAAATGGGTCACCTGTGTCACTTGCCACACAGGGAAGGTAACCACAGCGAAATGTGTGGAAACCCAAATGTGGTCAGAATGCTTTAGCCAGATGCCTTTTCCTTTGGAAAACTTTGTGCTGAGGCTGCACTCTGGGCAAGAGGGAGGCCAGAGGATTTTACATGAGGTCAAGGATACAGGAGCACCAGAGTGAGATGTTCTGTTTTCTGGAAATCAGTCTCCAGAGGGACTTGAACAGGAAGAGAAGTGCTTGGGAATCACTGGGGTGGGGGTGGGGGGTGGGGTGGGGTATAAGATCCTTATGATTTTCAGTCCCAGACCTTCTGGAATTAGACTTTCCAGGGAAAAGGGGCTCTGGGAATAGATTTGCAAAGCCTGCCAAGTGACTTAGCCTCTCTCCCACCCCACCTCAGTGTCTTCATCTGTAAAGTGGGAATAATCAATAGTACCCATTCCAGAGCAGATTTTATTTATTCCCACAACCTCTGCTAAGTTTGTGGCTCATTTGCTGCTCTCTGTTATTATGTATTGTTATGAATCCTGCAGACACAGGTGGGGCATTCATCAGTGGCTGCGTTTTGTCCAGAAGGTCCAGAGGGGACCAGGGCTGGCCTGAGATCCCACAGCTGGGAAGGGACAGAGCCCGGCCAGAACCTTTGGCCACATGGCTTCTTGTCCAGCAGGCCCAGAACTGTGGAGGCGAGCTGGGTGTCTCGGGCTGTGGGCCCCATTTAATGCCCATGGGGCCCTTTGCCAAGGCTCTGAGCTCCCTGCTGGGCTTCTTGATTGGAGCAGCAGAGGGGTTTACTAGTCTTTTTTGTATCCCTGGACTCTATCCAGGGCTGCTGACCTCTGCTCTCAGGTGGACTCCCAGCCTGCCATTGGATGGGCTCTGTCTGTGTGCTGCGACTCCAGACCTGGAGCCTTGCAGATGCTGCTCTGAGCTCTTCCAGGACCACCCCTCCTCTTCCAGCCTTGACCATGACCTGGCAGCTAGGGATGTCAGCTGGGGCTGATGGCTGCTCCACAGTGCCCCAACTGGGGGAACTGTGAACTGCAGCATATGGGCCTGGGTTTTACCTTGAGGGCGGCCATACGTCCTGGTTGGTACCTCTTGTGCAGTGATAAAAAGTGAATTTATTAATCACTTCTTTCACTTTCTGAGTCTCCCAGTTTGGAAGATAAATTATGTGGTGGTGCTACTTAGCTCTGTCCCTTCCCCAGCCATGTGGGCCTCAAGTGGGAGAGAGAGGCAAGGAGATGTGTGGTTAAACCTGGGTTCAGCCATGTGTAATTCCTGGGTGTAACATTATGGCCCTGCCAGTTCTCCTTCTGTAAACAAGGGTGACTATCAAGCTCAATCCAGTGGGGTGCTGTGAGAATCGAATGACGGAATATAAGTCAAGTCTAAGCACATGCCTGGTGCATGGCAGGTGCTTCCTAAGTGGGTGTAATTGGTTGTTATCAATGCCAGTTTGCTTTGGGAGTTGTCATGGTGAGACATGAGATCTGGAGCTCTACTGCCTGGCTTCTACCCTGGGCCGTGTCACTTACCTGCTCTGTGGCCGTGGTAAGTTACCAAGCCTCTCCAAGGCTCAGTTTTTCATGTGTAAAATATGGATTGTAATTGTTGTCTTCGTGTGCTTTTGGTGAGGATTTAATGAGTTTGTTTAAGAAGAGCACTTAGAACAAGGCCAGTCATAAGTAGACATTAAGTTAATGTTAACTATTATTATTAGCTGCTGTTGTTATTAAGAATAAGAGTCCTAAGTTGCATTCTGTAGGCAGGAGAAATTATCTGCGAAGTTAGTTTCCTATTGCCACCGTAAACATTACCACAAACTCAGTGGCATAAAACAACACAAATTTACTCTCTTCTAGTCTGGAGGTTGGAAGTGAGTCCAAAGTGGGTCTGACTGAGCTAGCATCAAGGTGTTGGCAGAGGCGTGTTCCTTCTGGAGGCTCTGGGTGAGATTCGGCTTCCTGGTCTTTTCCAGATTCTAGAGGCTGTCTGCATTCCTTGGCTCGTGGCCCCTTTTCCTGCCTTCAAACATCACTCCAACCTCTGCCTCCATTGGCACATTTGCTGTCTGACTCTGCCCCTCCCACCTCCCTCTTTTAAGGACTCTTGTGTGAAAACCTCCTCTGAGGCCCACCTGGATGATCAGAACTGCGTCTGCCTCTCAAGATCCTCGGTGTAATCACACCTGCAAAATCCCTTTGGTCATGTAAGGCAACATCTTCATAGGTTCTGGGATTAGGATAGATATACTTGGTGGGATGCTATTTATTATGCAGTCTATGACAGCCAGAAAGACTGGGGTCTTGCCTAGATTTAGGAATGTTAGTTAGAGAACCTTCAGTCTCCTGCAGAGGTGGTTTGAACATTAGGAACTATTTCTCCTTTGGTGTTTTATATGGGTTGGGTTCTTGCCTGCTGTGTGATACCTTTCTGGAGTTTGGGTTGTTGGTTAGCCCTTGGTTTTTATTTAAAAAAGAATTTTTTTAAATGCCTTTTTATTTTTGAGAGAGAAAGACAGAGTGCAAGTGGGGGAGGGACAGAGAGAGAGGGAGACACAGAATCCGTAGCAGGCTCCAGACTCTGAGCTGTCAGCACAGAGCCAGATATGGGGCTTGAACTCATGAATGGTGAGATCATGACCTGACCCGAAGTCGGATGCTTAACCAACTGAGCCACCCAGGTGCCCCCCTTGGCTTTTAATCAGTCCTGGTAGGGTCCTTGGGCACAATACCACTTTGGGGATTGGTTTAGCCCCTTCTCAGGGGCCTGTGAAATTTAGGGCCCTAAATAAAAAAAGATGCATTGGTTCCCAAGTGGGAAAGTTATTAAAATATTAAAGAATAAGTGAAATGTCTGCAGAGCATCACATTATATCTGCGTTTGCTAGGGGACAAACCACCCCGGAATTTAATGGTAGCCATTAAAACGGTAGCCATTTTATTTGCCAGCGATTATGTGCTGGATGCTTGTTTGGCTGGTCTCGCCTGGGGTCACTCATGTGACTGCAGCCATCTTTCGGCTCCACTGGGCTGGAGAGTCCAAGATGCTCTCACTCATGAGTGTAGCGGTTGGTCCTGGCTGTCAGCTGGACTTCTTTTTCCATTTGGTGTTTTCTTCTCCAGGAGGCTGGCTTGGGCTTCTTTACATGGTGGTTTCCGAGCAACAAGAAGATGATGAACAGGGGGTTGCAAGGAAGGCTTCTGGAGAAGTTGTGTGCTGTCCCCTCTGCCTTCTGGTGGTCAAAGTACGTCAGGAGGTGCACCAGATACAAGAGGTAGAGAAAGAGGTCCACCTCTTCGTGGGCGGTGCTGCCAGGAATTTGTGGCTACTTTACGCCGGAGTCAGTTTGACTAAAAAGATAAAAGAACAAACTGTAAAAAGTTGCATTCTGTGTTAAAGCAGCTTGCAGGCTGGATTCACTGCCTTCTTACAATGTTCCATGAATGTGTAGTGTCAAGAAGTCTGCCCGCTGTAAATCAGATCTTACTCATGGTCAGATTATCCAGAAAGCCACTTCCGGTTATCTTACAGGTGAAATTACTTGGTTGTTGGTCTAAAGCTCGTGTTCCCATGATTGACAAATGGGGAAAGGACGTTGGTGCGGGAAGTTGTGTTTGCTCACTGACGGTTTTAACCAGTGTGGTTTGTGTTGTGATAGACCGGAAAGTGCTTTCTCATGAAGGAAGAGCAATAAGACAGGAACTAAAAAAAAATGCTAAAAGTCTACATATAGTGCACGTTGTGGCTGTTTTAGTATCTTTCTACCCTGCTCAGGCTGAAGGGGGAAGCTGAGACGGCCAGGGAAGGAACTAGAAGGCATTGCACTGTAAGAACCCAGTGTGTACAGGTGACACCCTGGGTAGGGTTTTTGATTTGGGTGAGAATGGTCTCTGTAGGAAGCGAGTGGCCCCGGGCCACCTGGGTGGCTCAGTCAGTTATGCATCTGACTTCAGCTCAGGTCATGATCTCATGGTTCGTGGGTTCGAGCCCTGTGTTGGACTCTGTGTGGACAGCTCAGAGCCTGGAGCCTGCTTTGGATTCTGTGTCTCCCTCTCTCTCTGCCCCTTACCCACTCACACTGTCTCTGTCTCTCAAAGAATAAACATTAAAAAAAAAAAAAAAAGGAAAGAAATGAGTGATTCTGAGGCCCATCATCTCAAAGGAGAAGCGCCCCCCATCGACTGAGCCCCTGGGGCTTTTGGTCCAGGGCCTGGAGTGGCTCACTCTGCTAGGGTATTAACTAGAGCCTTGACTACTTTGGGAAAGGCTCAAGGGACAAGGTCCTATAAGTCTTGAGTGATGTGCACCAACCCTGTCTTTTCCATGAATCCTATTATTTTTAGTGTGAGATTTTGCAGAATGTGAAGATTTCCAGGACAACATACCACACTGCGGCAGAAACGCTTGTATTTCTGCATGCTGTAAGGACAAATGTCCATTTAAAACTGTTTGTCCTGGGGGCGCCTGGGTGGCTCAGTCAGTTAACCATCTGACTCTTGATCTTGGCTCAGGTTATGATGATTTCCTTGTCCTGGGATCGAGCCCTGTGCCAGGCTCTGTGCTGATGGCACGGGGCCTACTTGGGATTCTCTTTTTCTTCTTCTCTCTGCCCCTCCTCCACTCACACACACACACTCTCTCTCTTAAAATAAATAAACTAATAAATAAATAAAAGTATATATTTGCTGGGGTGCCTCGGTGGCCCAGTGGGTTAAGCATCCGACTTCGGCTCAGGTCATGATCTCACAGTTTGTAAGTTTGAGCCCCATGTGGGGCTCTGTGCTGACAGCTCAGAGCCAGGAGCCTGCTTCAGTTTCTGTGTCTCCCTCTCTCTCTGCCCCTCCCCCGCCAACGCTCTGTCTCTCTCTGTCTCTCAAAAAAATGAATAAATGTTAAAACACTTTTTTGAAAAAACAATATATATATTTGCCCTGTTACAGAGGGGACCTCAGATGACTCGGCCAACTGGAAAAGGCTCCTGTCTTACCTACACCTCGTTTCTAAGAACATTAGCTGAAGTTTTGTGACTGTTCTACTTCTCAGATGTGTAGCATGTTTCTGAGCAGCTTCGCTCTTTTATTGTCAGGAAACCCGAGGCTCCAGGAAGGTAGGAAGGTAGGAAGTTTTGGCGGATGGACCCACTAAGCGCCCTGAGATCTCAGTGGGAAGTGGGTTTTGCTGGTGTCCATTGTTCCCCATAAACTGATCCTCCTTATTGCCTTCTGTGTTTTGTAAATAAGACCCCATGGGGCATGTGGGGGGCTCAGTCAGTTGGACATCCCACTTGGGCTCAGGCCATGATCTCACGGTTCGTGGGTTCGAGCCCCACATCGGGCTCTGTGCTGACAGGGCAGAGAGCCTGCTTTGGACCCCCTCTCTCTCCCACTCTCTCTGCATCTCTCCTGCTCATGCTCCCTCTGTCTCTCAAAAATAAATAAACATAAAAATAAAAAGGCCCTGTGGCCTTGTGCGTTTCCCAGTGACTGAGCACAGTGCTTTCTGAGCCCAGATTCCTGGGTCCCGCATGGGACGCAGATGGGGTAGGTGCTAGCGCTCGGGTCTGCTGCCTCCGAGGCCACAAGCTGGCCTCTTTGTTTGGCCCCAGGTTTCCATAGGCTAAAGGCTACATTCCTCTGGTCACTTCCTTCCTTGCCTTTCCTTTTCTCATTGTCCCTGAGGGGCCATCTCTGCCGGTTGGGATAAGAAACTGTTTACAGCACAAACGTCAGGAATCCTTTTCCCAAGGCGGAGATGGAAGTTGTAGAGGAAACAGAGCCCGTAGGTGGCATCGACAGTCAGGTGAGACCTGGTCCGCCAAATGCTGGGGCTGGGCCTACCCTCACGCTTCCCAGATGGGGAAACTGAGGTCAGGGAAGACTGAGGAGACTGCTCCCAATACTTGGCAAGGCCAGTGTGAGAATCCAGGTCGGCTGGCTCCCTCTACACACTTCCCAACTGAACCCAGGGTGGCCTCGGAATCCTTAACACGTCAGTCCAGCCAGCCCCTCCGGATCAGAGATAGCACCGGGGTCTACACTGCTTTGCCATCAGTAACTTAATGACTTGCCCCTCCCCACAGGAGTTATATTTTAAATTTTTTTTTTTTTTGCATTTATTCAGTTTTGAGAGACAGAGAATGAGTGGGGAAGGGGCAGAGAGAGAGGGAGACACAGAATCTGAAACAGGCTCTGAGCCATCAGCACAGAGCCTGATGTGGGGCTTGAACCCACAAACTGTGAGATCATGACCTGAGCTGAAGTCAGATGCTTAACTGACTAAGCCACCCAGGCACCCAACACAGGAGTTATATTTTAAACAAGCGTTTGAAGAGGTAACGTTTAATGTAGAGGCCTGAGGTGTGCAGTCAAATTGCTCTGAGTGGGAGTCCCGAACAGTAGAGCCCCAGGCGCCACCTTCTCTGCTCCCTCGCATAGTCCCTCCACTGACATTGGTGGTTGCCAGTTTTTTGTGCCAGTGGTAAGTAGGGCTTTAGTTACAGGTGACTATACGTTTTCTAGTTAGAGGACGCCAAAAAAGAGATTTTGTAGGGAGGATCCCATCATGGCTCCTGGGACTCCCTCTGTGCCGGGTCTAGGAGGGAAAGTGCCGGGAGCCTGGGGTTCTCCCCCCACCCCACCCCATCTCCTCTGCTTTACCCTGCTTGTGGCCTGTGCCCCCTCCCTGCAGTCCCCCTTTATGGGCTTCTGAATCTGTCTTGCTCCAATCCTGATTCCCAGGGGGAGGCCCCTAGGTCCAGGCATGATTACGATCTGTCCCTGGAACTATTGCCCCGGCCAGGGGCTGGGGTCACTTGCTGGGAGAGGGGAGGAGCTGGGGGGAGCACTGTCCTGTGGTCAGGGAGTAATTGCCTATTACAGACAGTTACAGTGCTAGTAACTGAGTGAGTCATTCACAGTAGGTGGTTTCTGGGTGAGGACTGTGCGTGTAGAGAATAGATGGGCAGCCTGTGGGGAACTGCTCGTTTTTTAATAGCAACAGATAACTGATGCGGTCCTGTTTTCCTTTTTTTTTTTTTTATGAATTAAATATAATAGCAGATAATAGGTTTAATAAGAAACCTTCCAGGCGCACCTGGGTGGCTCAGCCGGTTAAGCATCTGACTTTGGCTCAGGTCATTGTCTCATGGTTTGTGGGTTCGAGCCCTGCATCGGGCTTTGCACTGACAGTGTGGATGGAGCCTGCCTGAGACTCTCTCTCTCCTTCTCTCTGTGCCCCTGTCTACTTGTTCTCTGTCTCTCTGTCTCTCAAAATAAATAAATAAAAAATACTTTAAAAAGTTTCAGTGTCTGACCTCGGCAAAATACAAACTTCATAACACTATGTTAGGCCCTTTGGGAGGGAGGTTTACTGCTTGGTACGTCGAGTCGAGGCACCGTCGAGCATGCAGCTGGTTGAGATGTGAGGCAGCGGCTCTGCAGCTTTGGGTCGTCACCAGCCATTAGTGTGGCTTCGGGGTCAGAGTGAGAAATGGGTGCCGGTAGGGGCTTGCAGCCTGTGTGAGCCGACCCCCCAGGAAGTGGCAGTGACCTCAGTAGTACACGGTGACCTAGTGGCAGAGTAGGGTGATGCTGTCCCTTACAGCAAATGGAAACTCTGCTTGTCTGGGCTGGGATACTGGGGACGGGGTGGGGGGCCGCTGAAGATAGGGGTGTTGGGGTGGCGGTACCCAGCTTGTGCGTGGTGGTGGCCGGGGCACCCGGGGAAGGGTTTGGGAAGCACGGGGTGGTCTGACCCAGGCTTCTCGGGGTCTGTCATAAGGAGAACGGTGAGCAGAGGTTCTGTGGACCCAGCGAAGACCTGATACTGCTGGGGACTTGTGAGGTCCTGTTAGAGTCATCTCAGAAGAGACTGCTCTGTGTGTGTGTGTGTGTGTGTGTGTGTGTGTGTGTGTGTACATGTGCACGTATAAGTATTCATGTATGCGTATGCCTGTGGAGAGAGGGAGTAACAGAGGCGGACAGGAAGGGAGAGAGCCAGAGACAGACAGCGGAAGGTAAAGACGAAGAGATGTTAGAAGCTTCTGGTAGGTCTTCTTTTGGGGTTCCTATGGCTGATTCACACATGAACCCACAAGAATTTGGCGGGTCAGAGACAGTGATTCCGCCCTCACGCTGCACCCCTTGGGTCTTCCTGAATGTTCGCTTGTGAAACCCCAAAGCACCACATGCGGGGGACACAGAGCCTGGGTTTCTTTGGAAGGAAGACAAGCAGGTAGGATGGGATTTATCCAGAAGCACTAGGAATACACTTATCATTTGTGTCTATACCTCGTGTGTTGAATGCATATTCCTATGGGAACAGACTTCCTCACCGAGTTACATTATGTAAGGGGCATATCTTCCTGTAGAGTAAGGCCTCGGGAGAATACAGACAATCTGACGAACGCAGCTGGGGTCCTGCGAAGATTGCCCTTCGAAAATCTTACTGTGGGGCGGGGCGATGGGGGGGGGCAGGGCCACTTTCTAATGAAATATTAGCAGCAGTAAGATTGAAATAAACTCCAAAAGAAACACAGAAGCCCGAACCACAGTGATGGCGGCAGAGGGATGGCCCTGCTCATCCTGCGCTTCATCGAAGTGCAGTCTGGGATCCCCCCAACCCCCACCCCTACCCCCACCCAGAGACCTTCACCTCCTTCTGCCCCAAGAGCTCTTCCCTCACACGGCTCCCCAGCCTGGCTTATAGCTGGCCACTCTCAGAGATAATTTGCAAATTGGTTTCCATCTGTGAATATGCTTACAATTCAAGGTGACCCTCCCTGCGAGCTCCCTCCCTCCCCGCAAAGCCTCAGGGCTCAGAACTCACAAGGGGCTGTAGAGTCCTCTCCGGGACACTGCCAGCTCCAGGCTTGTGCCCAGATTTGGCAACAGAACACCAGGACTCTGACCAGATGTAAATGATTAAAGCCTGGGGCCCAGGGGTAGAGCCAGGTCAGAAGAGCCCAGGGTGAGGCCTGGGACCCAAACGGAGCACCTTCCCTTCCCCCTGACTCTGCAGGCCTTCTATCCAGCGCTGGGATGGCCCATTTCAGACCGGGAACGTTTGAGAACATTGAGGGGTGTTGAGTATTGAAGCCAGAAGCGACCCCCGTAAAGTGCAGCTCCACTCTTAGGCCTGGAGGAGGGGGCCCGAGGCCAAGGCAGTTCCAGACCCCCTCCCAGCCGTGGCCCCTGCGCTTCCCTCTGGGAGTCCGTGTGGAGCTGCAGTGCGAGTGTGGGTCCAGCCTGAGCTCTGTGGTGCGCTTGCCGGAGGCATTGGGCAGCTTTGGAAATCTCCCTGAGTTTCTGTTTCCTCCTGTATGGGCTGGAGCTGAGAAATATCCCATGGAGTTGGTGGAGGGATTTGCCAGGTGGAGAGCTGGCCCCCGGGAGGTGGGGGCTGGGTGACTACTGGGAGCTGGTGGGGGTGGGGACCGGGTGACCCCTGGGAGCTGGTGGGGGTGGGGGCCGGGTGACCCTTGGGAGCTGGTGGGGTTGGGTACCCGGTGACTCCTGGGAGCTGGTGGGGTTGGGTACCTGGTGACCCCTGGGAGCTGGTGGGGTTGAGCCGGGTAACCTCTGAGAGCTGGTGGGGTTGGGTACCCGTGACCCTGGGAGCTGGTGGGGGTGGGGGCGGGTGACCCCTGGGAGCTGGTGGGGTGGGGGCCGGGTGACCCCTGGGAGCTGGTGGGGGTGGGGGCCGGGTGACCCCTGGGAGCTGGTGGGGGTGGGGGCCGGGTGACCCCTGGGAGCTGGTGGGGGTGGGGGCCGGGTGACCCCTGGGAGCTAGTGGGAGAGGGTACTGGGTGACCCCTGGGAGCTGGAGGAGGCTGGGGTTCTGGTGGGGCCGACAGAGGAGCAGTCAGGGGCCTCCAGGAGCACCCCCGGGGTGGGGTCTGCAGGCAGTGATACCTGAAAGCCAGCCTGGCACCCTGCTCACCCCACCCCACCCTCTCATCGGTCCCCATGCAGCTGTCCTGGGCAGGTACTGAGTGAGCACAAGATAACTTTGTTTCTCATGACAAGATCCATCAAGGAAAATGTAATCCCAAGGAAGAAAAGAGGAAACCACGCCCAGAGTCAGCCTTGTTAACCCCTTGGTGGTCAGACTTCCAGAACTGCCAGGCAGGGCGAGACACAGCTGGTAGATGGGCTTCATGGAACTTCGTACCTTGAGGTAGTGGTGTTGTCCTCTCTTTATGAACGAGGACACAGGGGCTCCCAAGTTTATGGTCCTTGGTTAGGGCCCCGCAGGGAGGCAGACGGTGGTGGACCTGCTGGTTCCTGAGTCCAGAGTGTGGGTCCTTCAAAAACTGTTGTTCTGGATCATTTCTGTCATGCTCCCCCATGTCCCTCGCCCCCGCCCCCAAGAAGCCTTGCTTCCCTGTAGAGAGAACACCTGGCAGCAAGATGGGCCGGGCGTCCCAGGGCGCGTGGCCAGGTGCACGACGTGACCCTCGCCATCTCTTCCCAGAGCTCCTGACGCACTTGGCCGGGAGGGTCCTGACCGCAGCTGGCTCTGCATAGCCCGACTAAATTCTCAATAAAGATGACCCGGGCCCCAGATATTGGGGTGTGATCAGGGGCCCCCACGTGGGCATCTGGCAAAAGAGTGAATGGGCCAGGAAGCCCCTTCTCCTCTGCAGGTGCCTGGGCGGGGCCGAGTAGGGGAGAGGCTCGCTGGGGAGCAGCTGCCTCTGCGGGGTCTTCCTCAGGAGCCGGCGGGCCCTTCCCCCCAGGAGCAGCTTTGCTTGCTTCCAGCAGGCTGAGCCCAAGTGCCCCCTGCCCTGCAGGGGCGAGGCTGCTCCTTGCTGGCAGCCCGGAGGAGCAGGGGAGGGGCGGGGTGGGCTGTGCCAGGGGGCAGGCTGGGGGCCTCTGGACAAATGTTTGCTCCTCCATTTCAACACCTGGCCCATAACTGGAAGGAACGAGAGATTCCACATGAAAGTCTGGGTCTCTGCCCCTCTGGACAGGGGTTTCCGGTTTGCAGTGTTCCTTGCTCCACACCCCTGCTTTGACTTTTCTTTTCTCGTTCCCCTGGGCCCATTGGTTTTCTCTGAGCAGAGTCAGGGGAAATTCTAGTGCCCACATCGCATGAAAAGTGGGGCATGAAAAGAAACCCTTTCTCCTTTGTGCCGCCTTCCTGACCCTGTAGCAGGGGTCTTGGTGACCTTGAGGAGCAAGGCTGGGGAGTCCTCAGACTTGGGTTCAAATTAGCTTTGTCTCCGGCCAGCTGCAAGAGAGGCTTCTCTCTCCCTCCACCTCAGCTCCTGTAGAGTCGGGCGCCGGCAGGGTGGTGTGAGGAGTGAGGGAGAGGGTGTCTGCAATGCTGTTCTTGGCACTTAACACCTGGAGCCCTCCTGGTTTGTGATTGTTGGTACAGTTGGCACAAGGCGAAGCTTCGAACTGCTAAGTGTCCAGCCCGGAGGGGTTTGGTGTGCGTGTGCACCATGTGCGGTGTAGGCTGAGGATGCCCTCCAGGGATGTGCGTGTCCCGCGCCCCTGGAACATTCCCAGGGTGTTACCTTGCCTGGCAAAGGGACTTTGCAGATGTGAAGGGTCCCGAGGAGAGATTATCCTGGATTATGTGTGATCCCAAGCGTCCTTAAAAGTGCAAGAGGGAGGCTGGAGGGTCAGAGAGGCAGAGAGACTGGAAGATGCTTGGCTGCAGGCTTTGAAGATGGAGGAAGGGGACCCAAGCCACGGAGTGCAGATGTCCTCGAGAAGCTGGAAAATGTAAGGAAATGGCTTTTTTTTCTGGAGCCTCCACGACCTTGATGTTAGCCCAGTGAGGCCCATGTCAGACTTGAGACCTCCAGAATGGTGAAGAGCTCTGGAACTCTCTGGTTTTCAGTCCCTAGGTTAACAATAATTTATTATAGCAGCAGTAGGAAGGTGAGACACTGCTCCCACACCCCTCTCCTCAGGCAAGACAGAGGATATTTTCATCACTCTAGAACATTCCCTCGTGCCGTGTCTCAGGCGGTCTCTACCCACCCGGTGAGGAACCACTGTTCTGACATCTTTCACTTTAGATGTACTTGCTCTTGAACTTTACATGAATGGAATCCTCCTTCACATCCAAGGGTTTTCATTCGAAACAGTGCTCTTGAGGTCCATTCATGTTGTTGGGTGTATTGATACTTTGTTCCCTTTTTATTGCTGAGTACTCTCATCGACCCTGTACCACATGGTTCATCCATTCTCCTATTGATGGATGTTTGCCTTGTTTCCAGTTTTTGAAGATTATGAAAAAAAAAAGCTGCTGTAAACTTTCAGAAATAGATCTTGTTGTGGGCACACATCCGACCAGTAGAATCCTAGTCATGGAGTGGCTGGGCGCTAGGGCAGGGATGCGTTCGGCGTGGGTGGATAGCGTGAGTCAGCCTGGCCAGCCTCAGAGCCCGGGACCGATGGTCACCTTGCTGGCCCGCGGTGATTCCTGGGAGCGCGTATGTGATGCTGTGGGCCTTCTCTGCTCCAGGGCCGGGGCTGAGTGGCCCTCAGGTAGAGATTCAGGTGGAAAACCCCAGCCAGCACGCGTGTGCTCTGGGTCTTGAAAGAGCAGGCAAGCCTTTACTTCTTGAGTACCTGCTCCGTACCCACCTCGGTGCTGGAACTTTCTTCTAGGTCTTGCCTTGTAGTCTTCGCACAGCCCTGCGAGGGGGAATAGTTGTTACCCGCTTTGCAGTGTGGAAGCTGAGGCCCGGGACATTTCTGACTGTGGCAGAGCTGGTGAGGGTGGGACCAGGTGTCTGTCTTCCCAGGCCCAGCCAGTGTCGGGTGTTCAATCCCATCTCCAACCCGGAAGAGTAGCCCGGGGCTCTGCCTGGTTGGAGGGCAGCCATGAGAGTCAGCCCCTCCCGTGGCAAGGACAGCAGTGCCCTCTCTCTCTGCAGACGGTGCGTGAGCCAGGCCCGAGGGACGGCAGATGGCTTCGCAGATGTCCAACAGCAGTCCAGCTGGTGCAGGGGGTTATGGGGACAGTACGGATGGAGCAGCAGGGGGAGGGGCTGATGGCAGCGACTGATGGGCTAACGAGCTAGATCTGATATGGAGGGCAATAGAGAGCCACGGTCGGTCCCGATCAGTCGGTGCTTGAAGCTTGGAGCAAACCTGGTGAAATCGGTGGTCGTGACTTATCCAGGGGAACAGCCTGGAGGCAGAGTGAAGGGCCCTCTGGGAAGCTCTCCACACCTCCCTGCCTTTGCTCATGCTGTTCCCTTTGCCTGGTATTCTCTCCCTGTCTTGTGCACTCGGCAAACTTGACCTTGGAGATGCCGGTCAAACATCACCACCCCGGGTCTGCCTCCCCCGCCCCAGTCCCCCTGCGGCACTTTACCACGGTGTCTAATGAAGAGTGCAAAATAGGATTTTACCATTTTATTAATTACAGTTTCAAACTGCAGCCATTCACCCTGTTTTGGTCTGATAACTCATAGCTGGCTTCTCATGAATTAAATCCCCATGTGATGGATGTCCCCTAGATAAGGTTAATGGCGGCTGGATGGGGATGGGGCAGAGGAGGCACACAGGGCTGGAGGGGGAGAGGGGACTATTCCACGTGGTGATGAACTCCCCAGGTAACGTGGCAGCGATTGCCCTGCGGGTACTGTTTCGTTGTACTGAATCAAGTGTGGTGCAGCCATCTTCCTGTTAATGGATGTCTGGTTTGTCTCCAGTTTGGGGCCATGACGAAAAATACTACGGTGAACATTCTGGAACAGATCTGTTTGCGGGCTCCTATGTGCAGTCACTTCTGGGTCCTAGGACAAGGATGTCTTCAGCCTGGTTAGACATTCCCTGCTGCGCATTTAGCTCCTGGAAGTCATCTTGTCCACTAACCAAGAAAATGCCTCCAGAATGTGTCCGTGTCATCACCGTCTGTGGAGAGAGAGATGCAGGGAGACGACCTGTGCAGGTGTCCTTCTCGCCGGCTCCCACTTTTCCCAGTAGGGGGCATTCCTGTGGGCTCCTCCTGGAGGTCACCCCCCCTCCCCCCAGAGGGGAGGTCACTGCCCTGCGCTCTGCCCTGCGCTCAGACATTCCCCACGTGGTGGGGGTGCGCCTGTGGGGAGTCAGGCTGGTCATTCTGAGTCTGGAGCATTCTGCTCTGCAGAGGAGGTGGCTGTTGATTAATTGAGTTGCAGAAGGAGCTGTTAAAGATAACAGTGCCGGCAGAGAGGCTGCTGTGCACCGGGCTGGGCTTAATGAAGCAGGCAGCCTGCATGGTGGGAGGGACAGGCCTGTGGGACAGCAGTAATGACAACCCACAGACAGACCACCTGGGCTTGTGGATGCCCCGGAAGCCCTTCCTAGGCCCCGGCTTGGCAATTGGCCATCCATGGTTGTGGTTGTTGTTGTTGATGGTAGTGGTGGTGGTGTGTATGTGTGTGTGTGTCTGTGTGTGTGTGTGAGTGCATAAGTCTCATTCCCTGGGCCTTGGTCCTTGCCCACCAGGCTCTGCAGTGGCCAGACCAGGGGTCCTAGAGGCCGAGTATCCTGAAGGCCACTCATGCCCACACAACACGCATGACCCTGGGGTGTGTGGGCAGCTAGGGCCATCTGTGTGGCCTGCCTGGGGCCCCTAAACACAGAATGCACATTATTTCCTGGGATCCATGTAGTATATTCATGTATTCTATAACGTATACTTATGCAGTATATTAAGGCTCTGCCCACCTCATCAAAGCTGCTTGGTGTCAGATGGGCTGGGAGCCACCCTGGGTCCGCAGCTTGGGGGTTCCCCCTTGCTCCGTGGAGTAGCCTTAGGAAGTAAACCTCCTTCCCCGAAAGTACCTTTACGTGGCCTTTCTGTTCTCTGGGAAAAGACTTGGAGCACATTTGGTCCTTGGGGAATTACTCATTGGTTTTCTTTCTTTGTTTTTATCTGCCTTTACCACCCTGGAAGTAGATACTCTATTTTAAGTCCTCACTAGAGCAGTTCCTCTTGAAATTTGGCCATGTATGCTTAGCTTAGCACAGTCTAAAGTTAATCAATATCTTAACCTAGTTTACTAATTCTTTCTTCATAAGAACGTCAATCCGTCATTGAAGGTTTCATATTAAAAAAAAAAAGTAAGAATGAGGGATTTGAAACTTAAAAGGTCTTTAGAAGTCTCTGAAAGGATTTTTCTGTCCTTGATGCTAACGTGGCAATGTTTGCCCACCGTGTGAGCAGTGTTCCGTGTGCAGATGCAAGGGCCACTTGAGCTAAGAGGGCATTTGGTTCCCAGCACCCAGAGAATCTCCTTCCCATGTGTCACCCCCTTGGAAGCCCCCTGTCCAGGCTGCAGTGAATGGTCCACACTTGACCTCCCTGCGGGTCCTTGTGGACCCTTTGTGGCATTTGCCTACTCTTCTTCTTTATCTTCTGGAATCAGCCATTTCGCAGGCAGATTCCTGAAGATGTGCCAACCCCAGGACGCTGGCACATCCACATTGTTACAGAGAAGAGTGTTCTAATGCTGACACTTTGCCTTCCTGACAAGACGGGGCAGTGATTCCTACAGAAGGGCTGGTTACAGCTGCCGAGTGTTGGGCATCTTCTGACATTTATTCCAGAATGCCTTGAAACTGCCTGTCTGTGTCAGGAAGCACTGGCAAGTCATCCGTCTGCAGCCCTCCGTCAGGACAGGGCTTGGCACTGAGCCCCGGCCGGCGGGCGGCTACAGAGCATCTAGGGGAAAAGTGAAAATACAGCTGGTGACTGGGGTACTGTCCCTGCTCTGTGCCCCTGTTCACATGTTGCCAAAGCGCAGGGTGCCTGGGGAGAGGCCAGGGCCAGCTGTTGCCCCGGCCCGCTCGGAAAACCCGAGACTGGCTTTGCCGCTGGACAAGTTCCGAGAGAATTGCTGGAAACTGTGGCCGGCAGAGAGGCTGGCGTCTGCCCAGGGGTGGAGGGGGGGCGGGCCGGGGCGGCGGCCAGGGTGGGCGGGAGTGACCGATATCTAGTTCCAGGGAGGAAGGCTGTGCTCCTGAGCGCAGGGGGGACAGGGGACAGTTTTCCTTACAGAGTGATTTGCACCAGCTCTTTGATTTTTTTTTTTTTTTTTGAGATTCACAGCATAAAAAAAATGAACCTATCATAAAGTGTACCTTTTTAAAGTATACAATTCAGTGGCTTTTAGTATAGCCTCACGGTTGTGCAACTATCGGCTCTGTCAAATCCCAGAATATTTCCACTGCCCTGAAAAGAAACTCATGCCCATTTGCAGTCCCCGCCCCTCATCCCTACCCCCTCCACAGCTCTAATGATCTCTGTGCAGTGCCGCGAGCTGCCCAGGGCACAGACTCTGGCCAGTCACAGAATTCTGGAACCTTGTCGAGACTGGAATGTGGTGGAGGGAATGATCTCAGGCATTGGAGACAGGCACCTCCTCCTGTGTGCTTTCAGGAGGATGCTTAACCTCTCTGTGCCATGGTTTCCTCTGCTGTTAAATGGGACTAATAACCTATTTTCTACCTCATTGGGTCGTTCGTGAGGATAAAATGAGACGCTGTATAAATAATAATCGTTACGTTTGTTAAAACCTCTGCCTGCCTTATTCCTATTTAATCCTCCTTAATCCTGAGAGGTAAGGGTTATTATTATCCTATTTAATACAGAAGGAAAACCAGGCCCCAGAGAAGTTTAGTAACTTGTTTAAGGTTGCACAACTATGCTTCGGTTTTTAGCTGCGAAGCATGGAAAACCTGATTTTATCTTGTTTCCAGAAAAAAGGAAATTAGTTATGACTCGGGATGGAAAGTCCAGAAGTCCCGCAAGCTCCAAGGCAGGCTGGCAGCTCATGGTCCCCTCCAGATGGATGGAGGTTCTCTTGGTGGTATCTGCATCTTGGGCTGGTGGCAAAATGGTACTCATGTGTGCTGGTTTCATGTCCCTATATGCCCATGGCTCTTCTCCTGGGCACAGTCTTTAGAGTAAGAATATTTCTTTCCCAGAAGCCCCCCCAGCTGACTCTCCTTCTTGCTCCATGGGCCCAAACTGAGGGGTCACAAACCCATTCCCACTTCTGTCATTGGCAAGGGGAAGAGTTTTGCCATGATTGGTTTAGATCACCCAGGATCGACCCTGGGTCTAGGGAAAGGTCCCCCTTCCTCTATCCCCAGGCTAGTCGTGTAAAACTGAGGGCTGGTTAAGAAGAGATTTTGGGTGGGCACAGGTGGATTCACCAAGGCCAGTAGGTAACCAAGCTGAGATTTAGACCAGTACCCCCGTCCCCTGTGTTAACCACACTGCAACACAGCCTCTACGTAGCTCCTGATGGAGAGTGTGGGCATGTGTGACTCTATGCAGTCTGGTTCCCACGCGCTCGTGCTTTTTCTGACCTTTTGTTATTCTTCTTCAGCTAAGTGGTTCCTGGCCCCAGCTTGAACCCCTCTAGTGATGGGGAACTCAGTACCTTATGAGGCATTTCCTTTCTTGTTTGACTATTAAGTACTTTTACAGTACTTTGATATGAATTAGAAAGAAATCTACTCTGGGTGGGAAAATTGGAAAAAGGTGAGATAGCGCTTCATTTCATGGCTTGGGATGGCTCCTTTGTGCTAAGAATATGGCACCCCTACCTACGGATGGGTGAAGCCCTGCTTGGGAGACATCCCTCCCCCGAGGCAGGTGCCTTTGTGCAATGCGCAAACTGTCTCTTCTCTTAAGTCACTCTTCAGAGGACACTGGCCAAGCGTGGGAAGTTTGCGCTCTGGTTCCCTGGCTGGGGGCGCACAGGCGCTAAGGGCAGCCCTTCCTGCCTGAAGATGTACAACGCTCCCTCATCGAGAAAGTTCAGCTGAAGGGGGTGAACCAGCTATCTGTCTCCCCCACCCTCACCTCCTGTTCTGCTTCTCCCTTCCCCCTCCCCAGGGACAGAAGGTGAATGTTTGGGAGGGGAGATGTCCCACTCAGTGTGAGACCAACAGGCCAGAACGTCATTGCCTCTGTCTTTCACTTCACTGCAGTCAGTATCACTGTGCTGTGGCCTCTAATAGACTGAGCTGTCCCAAGGCTGTTCGTGATAGAACTTGGGAAAGTCTAAACCGGGGTCTTCTGGGAGCCCAGGCAGGTGGGATCTTTTCTTTGGGGTGCTAGACAGCTTCTTCATTTACCTGTTCAGTTTTGAAATGAACAGGAAAGCTCGTATGTAATTCCCTGATGCGAGTGGGGCATGTGGCTTCCCAGATTCTCCTCCATCCTTCCAAAAGTGCCCCTGAGGGGAACAGATGGGCTGAGCAATGAAGTTGGGGCCAGACAGTTTCTCTCACCCGTGGCAGCACCAGCTCTGTTTCCCATCACTAAGAGGTTTCCCGAAGGTTCCATGTGCCAAGTTTCTGTCCGGTGGGTCTTTTTATCCTTGATTAACAAGCCTGGAGAAGCACCACTGAAAGCAAATGCATTCACTGACTTTGCATGTGTGGGCGCTCGCCTGTCCCCTGATGTAGGCACATGGCTTGATGCTCAACAGCAGTTGGGCCTATTTGTTGATGATGATGATGGCAATGATAATAAATAACATCTATAATTTGTTGAATGCCTGCCATGCACCAGGGCTTATGGGTATTATATCGTTTTGTCCTTATAGCAATCCTATAAAATATATCACCATCATCATGAAGCCCCCTATCCCCAGTTTCCAGGAGAGAAAACTGAGGCTCCTGAGAAATTGAGTTGCTCACCCAGCATTGCGCATCTGAACTCAAGGATTTCCACTCAAGTTTTCCTGACCTTGAACTTGTACCTTTAACTTCCACATTGTCAACAGCCCCTCTCACGCCCTGATCTATGGATTTGAAGCATTACAGCTTTCAAAAATGGAGAGCTCTACTGGGCCCACGGAAGCATGAGCCCCACAGTCTTCTGAGCCTGGAGGCAGAGCTCACCAGCTAGGGCTTGGAAGAGCCCTGTGATCATGACCTCCTGACTTTCCCCTCACTGTGCTCATCAGTGAAATGGGGATTTATATTAACATCTCTCTTGGAGCTTCACCTGTCATGAGCAGTGACGCCTGTTGAAGACACATTGGGCATAGTGCAGGCACACAGGGGAAGAGCCGGAGAGCTCTGTCCTGCTCAGTGGCATCCTGACAGTGCGGGCTCCTTTCTTACATTCTAAGCCTTACTTTTCTCATCCACGGAATAATGACAATACCTCACAGTCCCTTTCACACAGCAGGATTTCGTGAGCTACACCTATAAAGCTCTTAGCTTGGCATGGAGTTCGCATTCCATGAGTAATAGGATGGCTTTCCTGATAGATTTCTGGGTCTGGTCATTTCTAATAATTTCAATTAAGAATGTGAGTTTGAATAAACATGTACAAGAGCCTAGAGTCAAAACTATACATAAACATATGACCCCATAAAGGAGTTCAGCACATGGCAAGTGGGGGCTGTTACTTCAGGGGTATCTCATGAATTATGTCCTTTGTTTATTGAAACGAGGATCCCCACGTCACAGAGGGAGAAGATGTGTCCAGAGAGGTGTGAATGTACATAGTTTTGCGTTTGCCGGACATTTGAGTTCCTTCCAAACGTTCTTCTGTGAACAACAGCCCCACCTCTGGCTTTTCCCATCCTGTTCCTAACCTGTCTTGGTTCTGAGGAGACAAGTGCCCCGGTTCTGCAGCCCCAGCTGGTGATGTGTCTGTCCCTCTATTGCTGTATTTTTTGTTCATTTGATTCATGATCCAATAAAGGTTCATGCATTGCAGTGTCTGGAGTTGCTGTCTCTTATGCATCTTTTCAACTATAGGAGTCCATCTCTGGGGCTGATCAAGTTCACGTGGGAACTCAATAAAAAATGTAAATTCTCAGCTGTGCCCGACCTGTCAGAGTGGAAACTTTGGGCTGGGGGTTGGGCCAGCAACTTGTTTAACATTCTTGGTGATTCTGATTCAGGAGTCTGAGACTCTTTGCTCTATAGTTTCCCCCTCCTTTCCTGTATATTTTCCTCATAATTCACTTTTTGGAGAAACCTGGCACTTGTCCTGTAGTGGTGTGGGCTTTGTCAGCTGATCCCCAGGTTCTGATGAACAAGTTCCTCTTTCCTCCTGGCTGAGAACGCTGAGAAGACTCTCTTCCCTCTAACCGAGGGGGCTGACTTTTGGAGGATACTGCAGAATCAGGGTGCCGTCCGGGCACAGTATGGGGGCTGGACCAAGCACAGCTATTCTAGGCTCTGTGAAAAGGTTTGGTATGGCCGGGAATGGGGAGCAATGGAAGGAGGAGAGGCCACGGAGGAAGGAGAGTAGACTTCTAAGGGCTTGGTGCTGGTGGTGTGCTAGACTTCCATCTTGTGGGATATGGGGATCGAAGACCCTGACAGTGGTGGAGTTCTATGGGCAGAGAACTCAGTGTGACCAGACGGCTCTGTCTATAGGGGAGCATGACTTTGAGAGGGGAGACTTGGAGCAGGGAATCTGAGAGATGCTGAGTGAGAGCCCTGGTAAGTGTTAGCAGGATCTGGATCAAGGCTGCAGCGATGAGGTTGCAGAGGAGGAAGTGAATGTGAGAGATGCTGAGAGCCTCTCACAGGAATGGCTCAGTTTGGGAGTGCAGTGAGACGGGAGGCGGGTGTCTAGGAAACCTATCTGGGAACCATGGTGGTTCCATTGACCAAAAGGAACGTCTGAAGAGAGAGGTAGTTCTGGGTGCTTTGAGAGCTGATTCCACATTGTTGGAGTTAACTCAATACATGTATTACTAATATTATGACTTGGGGAGGGGGGTCAATGCCTCAAGTTGGGTAAGACTTCTGTAGCCTTCCAAATCTCTGGATAGTAACTGAGTCCACTTATGGACATACATATCAACATCCATCTGTCTGTCTACACATCCATCCACTCATCCATCTATCCATCTAACTATCCATCCTTTTATGCCTCCATATATCCATCCATCCACCCACCCAACTATTCATCTATCTAGCTATCTACCCACCCATCTCTCCATCCGTCCGTCCGTCCATCCATCCTTTTATCCATCCATCCATCCACCCACCCATCTATCCATTCTTTTATCCATCCATCCATCCATCCATCCATCCATCCATCCATCCATCCATCATTTTATCCATCCACGTATCCACCTACTTAACATTTATTGAGTGCCTGTGACATGTAAGGAGCTAAGGAATCAGAGATGAATTGAAACATGGCCTTGCTCAGATGAGCCTAAGGTCTGCGGAACTGAAGCCAGGTGGATGGAAGTATTTTAATCACCATGTAGGGGGTAATCTGATAGGGCCCCTCCAAATGCTAGGTTCCAGGGCTCAGGGCTGTGAGGTTGCTGGATGTAATTCATGAAAGTTAATAGGAAGACCCGTTGGTCTAAGAACCATTTCCTCACCTCCCCCAGTGGTGGCCTGGATACATACATGCATGTGAACCATCCCGCTCATGGTCTGGGGTCACAAGGACTTGGGGGACTCACTGTCATTGGGGAAATCCAGTTGCTCCAATTCCCTCTCATTGGGGCACCTTATCTCCTAAGCCATCCCTAGGGGTAGGTCACTGGAGGAGGGTGGTACCCAGTGCCAGGATGCTCCTGGTGCAGCCTGTGTCTCTCAGCTGTGCCTGGTGTTGAGGTTCTGCACTGTAAATACTCATTTCCATAATTACTATTTAGCATTTGGAGAGCAGCTATTTTACACTCAGTGTTCTTTGTAGCCAGGAGGGTCTCCCAGTTCATGCCAATAAAATTTCCATTTACTCTGGACATCAACCATGGTGATTTAAAAAAAAAAAAAACCCATAAATTATTTACTGAAATGGAGTTTCAACTTACAGTAATAATGCATTAGTTCAGCTAGCCATGAAGCCTGTTATAGGGTAATAAATTTTTTTTATTTTCCTTCCTCAAAGATTTTTGCCCGTCACCTACCCATGACCTTGAGCTGATCAATTTTCAGAGATGACAGTGCAGGGAAGGCATATAAGGAGAGAGAGAGAAAGGGAGAGCTTTTTTTTTTTCAAATAGCCTGGTTTTAGGCAATTGTCAGCAAATACCTGTTATCACACAGCTAGGAGGGAAAAGAAATGAAAATATATATCGCATTTTGTAAATTGTAAGGACTAGACCTTAAAAATCCTCTTGAAATTGATATTCATTTGATAGATACATGAATCTGAAAGCTAGAAAGAAGCCTGTTTGGAAAAGCTGGAAGTTCACAATTGTTGAGATCACCTGTCATTTCACATATAAGCCTACAGCCTTGTAGAATAAAGGCAGCCAAAGGG
Organism: Proteles cristata cristata; assembly: GCA_017311185.1. Classification (NCBI taxonomy): domain Eukaryota; kingdom Metazoa; phylum Chordata; class Mammalia; order Carnivora; family Hyaenidae; genus Proteles; species Proteles cristata. Next base: position 1,563,243 of record JAESUZ010000548.1, on the reverse strand, counting down.
TTCTGTCTTCATTTTTTTTTAATGTTGTATTTATGGAGCAGGATTGATTTTATGTATCTCAGAAAGTCTACAATTCTGCTCACGGCCATTTGCTGACTAATGTCTCCAGCAGAGAAAAACGACAAGCAAGTTCATGAATTATGGCTGGCTTTGACGTTTTCTTATCCAGACTATTTTTTAGTTTAAGAACATCTGCTTTGATTAAAGCCATTAGAGCCAGGAGCAAATAAAAATGTGTCTGAATTTTACATGTCTGGCATTTTATAGCAGGAACCTTGATGAAGTCTGTCTTAATTCTCGCACCCCTAAGGCAAGTGATGAGTATTTAACCTAGCAAATTCAACTAGTTTCTTTTCCACTGTCTGATCTGGGGTTCTAGGAAAATCCTCTGGCAGGAGACTTGTGGGCTCAGCCATGTTTTACTTACTTATACTGCTTTGCTGCAAAGGTATATTCATTTATTTATATACTCTTCTGTGCCATTAAAAAAAGTGACTTGGTTGAAAAATCTGTTGGAAGATGAGTCCCAGGTTGAGTGAACCTAGAAACACCCTTATCAAATTACTTTTATATTCACACAAACTAAAAAAAAAATTGCATAGTAAATACACAAGACAAGAAGTGACATTAAATGATCTGAAACTAATAACAAAGGAGACCTGACGATTTCTCTTGCTCTACTAGAAGGCTTCAGGGTCCCTTCCTCCTGAGCTTACCGTAGACCTGGGGCTGACTGTCTGCATTCTTGCAACGTTCAGTATTTTTTCTGATTCTGTGATGTGAAGTCATCCAGTCCCTCTGTGTTACCACATTTCAGGGTGACTTAGTGCTTGGAATGGAAGACGCTGCGAGTTTCTATTTAATGTAACTGCGACAGTGGAGCGTTTCTTAAAACTCCCAGGGCCCTCCTCTCTGCCCTTGATGACACTTCCAGGTGGAGTATTTTTCTTTCATCTCTGATTTGCCAGTTTCTTCTCCCTGCCTCCACAGAGGGGAGTCAATTCTGTTTTCATCAGCTTCCTTTCTGTCTCCTGAGCCTGCACTCTGAAAATCCCCATGTAGCTCTGCCTTGCTTGTCTGTTCCCGGTGTGCTCAAGGTCCTCCGTGTTTCCCGCACTGGAATACCATGTAGGTGGGCGTATTCATGGGCAGGTGTTATTGTAGTGGCTTTATGGAGAAGCATAAACAGGCTCGGAATTGGTGACGGTTGGTTATTCCTACAGTAGATTATGGCCTTTGTATCAGCAGTAGCCGGGACAGTCAGCAGGTGCCTTGCACATATAGACATTCCATATATCAATTTTTATCCCTGTTACATACCCATAGATCAATAACTAATATTCCATTGACCCCAGTCTGCTTATTCCTAATTACTTACCCATCGAACAAGAGCTCTCCAGCGTGGTTTAGGTCATTAACACACTAGAAATTGCCCCTATTCTTCAGGACCTGCCGTAGGCTTTTTTCCATATTCTTTTCGCCACGAATTTTTGAGTACCACTTGGACATCCTAAATAGTTAAATAGGGCAGTGTTGTCACTGCAAGCTTTGTATAGTCCTGTGCTAGATTGGTACACCTTAACTGGCAAATAATCTTTGATTTGGGTTATGCAGAGTTATAGTTGTGGGCGTGCATGATATGAATCCATCTATAGAAATGTTACTCCTCCATGCCTTCTATGCAAATCGTTTTAAATCATCACATGGTACAGCTGCGTTTTCATTTCTGATGGAGAAAGTCCATGAAATACAATTGCCTCGAGGCCTGGCTGAGTGATCTGCAAGGGATTGGGTGGGGGCGGGACAGGGAGATTCAAACAAATCCTCAGTTCTCGTTCTTGTGTCTCCTGGAGTCCTCTGGGGGCCCAAAGGCACGTGTTCAACGTGTGGCCCAACACATGCTCTTTTGCAAGTCAGTGGGGCATGCTCTGGGAAGAGCTGAGTGATGGGATAATTAGAACCAAGCAGACAGCGGGGTGGATGGTTTGTCTGCAGATAATAGCTTGTTTGCTAATTGCCAACACCAGATTTACTGGGCAATTAGACATTTGGTACCTTCTAAGACCTTCTGTGCAAATGTAGACACATGGCCGCGGGCCTTGCAGGTAGCAGGTGGAGAGAAGGTGGCTCCCAGGGCTGGATGGCATCTCTGCAGGCTGCCCAAGGGGCCGTGGACAGGGCAGACTTCTTGCCGACAGGTGGGAAGGACCATCTGCCTGGGCTCCCTTAGCAAAGAGGCAGGATTCCCCCTGTTTTATGGAAGGGGGTGCCCTTGGCTGGGAGATTAGCAAAGAAGGTGGACTTGAGCAGTCTGGGCCAGGAGCCTGGCTTATATCTCCCTTCTCTTTTCAAGAGCACCAACCCATGGGTGCTACTAGGAATCAGAAATTGGTTTCCCTCTAAGACGAGCAAGTTGCATTTTCTTTAATGAAACTTTTTTTATTGTGATAAAGTATCTATAACATAAAATTTGCCGTTTTAACATCTTTTAAGTGTACAAATCAGGGGCATTAATTGCATTCACTGTGTTGTGCAACCACTGCCACGACTATTTTTCAAACCTTGTTCATCCCTCAGAATAGAAACTCTGCACACCCCGTTCCTTCCCCCCACCACCCCCCAGCCCTGGTAACCTCTGGTCTACTTTCTGTCTCTGTGAACTTGCCTATTCTAGATATTTCAGGCAAGGGAAATTACACAATATTTGTCCTCTTGTGTCCCACTTATTTTACTCGCCATAATGTTTTCTCGGTTCTTCTATGTTATAGTGTGTGTAAGAATTTCTTTTCTTAAATTTTTTTAATGTTTTTATTTATTTCTGAGAGAGAGACAGCATGAGCAGGGGAGGGTCAGAGAGAGAGGGAGACACAGAGTCTGAAACAGGCTCCAGGCTCTGAGCTGGCAGGCAGCACAGAGCCTGATGCAGGGCTTGAACCCACGAACTGCGAGATCATGACCTGAGCCGACATCAGATGCTTAACCGACTGAGCCACCCAGGCGCCTCTGTGTGTAAGCATTTCATTCCTTTTTACAGCCGCATAATATTTCACGGTGTGGACATATCTCATTTTGTTTACTCGTCTGTTCATGGGTACTTAACTTGTTTCCACTTCTTGGTTCTTGTGAATAACGTCACAGCGAACAGACACATACTGGCTTGAATCCCTGTTTTCAATTCTTTTGGGTAGGCACCTGGGAGGAGAATTGCTGCGTCATAGGGTAATTCTGTATTTGACTTTTGGAGGATCCGCGAAACCGTGTTTCACGGCGGCTGTCCCATTTTGCACTCCCAGATGGCTACAAGGGTCCCAGTTTCTCCACATAGCTTGCCAATAGTTGTTATTCCTTTCTTTTTTATATATATATATATTAGCCATCTTGGTGGGTGTGATGCAGTTAGCTCACTGTGGTTTGGATTCGCATGTCTCTCATAGCTGATGATGCTAAACATCTTTTCACGCACTTATTGACCATTTGTATATCTTCTTTGGAGAAATGGCCGTTGGAGTTCTTCACCCAGTGAGTTGCTTTTTTGGCCTCTGTACTTACTGGCTTCCGCACGTTTCTCCCAGGGGTTGGAATTTGAGGCTCCTCGGTGGGGAGAGAGACCGTATGCCTGCAGCGAGCGGAGGTGGCTGAGCAGATTTGAAGGCTCACATTTACTTTTCCGTGATTCCTTTCATTCCCTCCGCCCGTTTGGCACCTACTGGAGTGATGCTATTTGAGCTCTCACCAAGCAGGAAAAAACAAAAATCAGTAAGTGTGTGGGAGTCACCAAAGTGATTTGGCAGCAGAAGCAGACGGAGCCGCTCCTGTTCTCCCGTAGAATCATCTAGGCTTTCTCAGACACCTCACACCTTCCGGGTTTCCTTGACCACAAGTATCCTTTTAACAAATTACCTATTTTTTTTTTCCTGCTGGGTCTTAGTCCATGTGCTGCTAGATGGGGCAGCAATTGCAGAGCAGCTCAGATGACACCCGGGATTGGCCATTGTCCCCATGGTGGGAGGCCACCGTCCCTGCTCCGCTGCTCTGCCGGCCTTGCTGGTCCTGGGTGGTGGGCAGGGAGAGCGGTGTGGGGACGGTAGGCCTTCTCCCTGGGTGCTTGCTCCTGGGGGAGGGCAGCTAGGCTCTGGCAAGATGTCAGGACAAATGTCAGCCCCGGAATAATTGCAAGAGGAGCAGGGCAATCAACAAAATGATGTTTGTCTGCTCTGCTCTTGGCTCTTCTCCGGTGTGACTTTGTGGGGCCCCACGTGCGGGGTCCAGGAATGCTGACCCACCTGTCATTCTGCTGTGGGTTTTTTTTTTTTACTGGATGTCAAAGACCTTCAGTATCGCCGAAGAGAGAGGAGTTCTCCGTGGTGTGATGCAGCCTCATGCCGGAGGGAGGGAGGAGGGGCTGTGTCCACTAAGCATCAACAATCTTTCTGGAAGCTGCAGTCCTGTCCTGTGTTCCTGTAAGAAGTCTTGTTGGGAGGCGCCTGGGTGGCTCAGTCAGTTAAGCGTCCGACTTTGGCTCAGGTCGTGATCTCACGGTTCGTGGGTTCGAGCCCTGCATCGGACTCTGTGCTGACAGCTCAGAGCCTGGAGCCTGTTTCAGATTCTGCATCTCCCTCTCTCTCTGCCCTCCCCTGCTCGCGCTGTCTCTCTCTCTCTCTCTCAGAAATAAATAAAACATTAAAAATTAAAAAAAAAAAGGCTTGTTGGCCTGTGGGGTGGGGTAGAGAACCTGAGGGCTGTGGATACTTTCTCAAAAAACAACAGACAAACAAACAAACAAAAAAAAACGTATGCAAGAGTTTGCACGGGTGTCTACAGGTTCATCTGGTCCGTCATGGTACCCGGGTTAGGAACTGGCTCGTTAGAGGGCACGAGCCTGGAGCCGAGGCCACGAGGGGATAGGGCAGCATCTCTGCTAGGTGGGAGTCGGGTGGCGCATAGTGAGAGGCCTGGTGGCCCCTGGGAGAAGAAGAACGTTTCATTTGGACAAGTTTAAGCGCCAAACACGAGGGCGTGCCAGAACGGGCGCTCTGCGTTTACAGCCGGGGTCCGCCTTGTCTACACCGTTAGCCGGCTTTCTAGCGGCAATAGCCCCGGTTGCAGGGAAGTCAGGCAGCGCCCCTCTGCCCCCGGGCTCAGCCCACACGCTTCTAAGGAGTACGTGTGTCTTTTCCTTCCAGAAACAGCCCCCACATCTGCATATTCATCTCCGGCCCGGAGTCTGGGGGACACCGGAATAACGCCACTGTCCCCTTCCCATATTGTGGTAAGGAACGCGTAGGTGTGCGTGCGGCTGTGTGCTGACTGTGTTTGCTTTCTGGACGTGCTCTCACGAGGCAGGCTGCTGGGCGGCCCCTCACATTCACGGGTGGAGACCGCCTTGTTCTGGAACCAGCCGTGGGAGCCCACCAAGCCCCTTGCCCACCCGGGGCCTGGAAAGGCCTTCTGAGGTGTGGCTGGGGCTTCCGGAGCTGTTGGCCTGGGGGGTTGCAGGCAGGGTGGCAGCTGTCCTTCAACGATCGAGGGCCCAGAGACGACGGTGAGGCGTCCTTCTGGAAGGGAGCAGCCGCAACTGGCCGGTGCCTCCAGCTCCCTGCCGTGTCCACATGCCTGGGGCTGAGCTCACTGCTCCCACAGCGGCCCCCGGAAGAAGACGTGCTTGCTGAGGGGCTGGGAGGCTGGGCATTTGCGCCCACCCGACCCCTTGAAAAGATGGATGTTGTGGGGCAGCTGTTCAAGGGGCCAACCAGAGAGAAGTACCCGAGGAGGGGGAGCTTCCCGGGTACCAGCTTGTCCTGGTTTTACCATCGGGTTTTACCTCACTCAGTGTCCTAGAAGTCCCTCAGTCCTGGGGGACCTGGGAGGCTGGCTGCAGGCTTTCACACTCTGCACCCTGAGGCCTCCCTGTACGAGCTTCAGGGTCACCCTGGGGTGTGTGGGCATGGGGGTCAGTGAGGAAAGGCCAGATGAGTGGGGCTCTCACCCCCTTCTCTAAACAATATGCTTCGAACCCCCAATGCATTGGTGTATAATGTGGAGCTCTGTGGATATATAACAAGTCTACACTGCAAAAAAAAAAAGAAAAAAGAAAAAAATGGTTTGCAAAGCTGGGATGGCCTGACCCACTTGCTTAATGCTGAGGAACATCTCTGGTCCCCGAGGGCACGGGACTTGACAAGATCACGTGGTGAGGGTCCCTGGCCTGCAGAGCCTTACTCCCGCTCACAGCACACCTGAGCAGATGGAGTGCTCACCGGGGTGTGCCCAGGCCACAGCGCGGAGCATTCTGGGTGGGCAGCATCTGGAGGTCTGCACACGAATGCAGGAAAGGCAGCAAGGGGAAGGTTGGGTCAGTCAAGGAACCCCCGGGCTTCCAGACTGGATGGTAGAATTTCCATAATTCATCATGTTCATAAGCAGTTGACAAAGGGGGGTAGTGGGCAAGCTGTAGGCAAGTGACTTCACCCCATCAGCTTGGCCGACCATTCAGGGGACACCTGCATTTCTCCCTGCGCCACCCGGGCGGGGAGCCGAGGCTGGCCTGCCTTCTCCACAGGGCTCGCTGCGCGGCACACTTGAGCCAGAATTCTGTCTATAGTGGGTGCACATCTGGGCACAACCCCCGGGGTGTCCTCCTGAAAGCAGGCTGGCCACCCCACCCTCCTCGGTGTATCTGCAGAATGACGCTGACCCGAACGTCTCGGAGCAGCAGACGTTTCTCGTGGTGGTGGCCATTGACTTTGGGACCACGTCCAGTGGCTATGCCTACAGCTTCACCAAGGAGCCAGAATGTATCCACGTGATGAGGTGAGTGCTGTGGGGCGGGGAGGGCCATGAGCAGGCGCCAGTCAGTGCACCTGTGGAGACTTGGGGGGGCCTTAAGGGAGGGGAGTTAGTTTAAGGAGCAGGTGAGTGGCACTTAGTATGCGGGTTCTGGATTCTGGCCCAGCTCAGCCCAAACCCACTGTGCCATTTTGGGTAAATCACTCTTATCCCTGGGCTCCAGGTTCCTGGCCTGTAAAAGCGTTGGTTTCATTCTGACTCAGTTGGTCGGGGGAAGGGCTTGGACAGTGCATTTGAAAACTGGCCCAGGTTATTCCAGCAGGCGACTCAGGCAAGAGGTGCCGACTCAGGGTATCTGTGATGGAGGAGGTCCAGACATCAGCTCGGCCACATACTGTGTGAGCTTCTGCAAGTGCTGAACCTCGTGAACCTCAATTTCCTCATCTGTGAAATGGGGATAAGGACAGTGTCTGCTTCTCAGAGTGTGTGTGCGAATGAAATGAGATTTTCCATCAAGGGCTTAGCACGGAGTGAAATGTGAGAAGGGAAGGTCCTAATTCTTACGTGACAGTGACCAGAGGCCGAAAGCACCATGCCTAAGAAGAAGCAGGGGGTGGATTTCAGCCAAGGGAAATAACATTGAATTGCTTGGGAGGAATTCTCACACAGTAGCAGCAGCGTTCAAGTTCTCAAGAGACATCATCTCGGTTCTTGTAGAGATTTTGGAGAGAGTTTCCACGTGAATTTTATTTCAGTCAGAACCTGTTAACGTCACCATGATACAGACTGACAAAATTATGACAGAGAAAGTTTAATTTTTTGTATTTTAATAGGAATGAAGGAATAAAAATTGTAAGGGGAAAAACTCAGAAGGTTCATTGCCTACTGCAAATGTCCATGTTAATGGTAACAGAAAGTCCATTCGTTGAAAGGTTGTGTTTGGAGCGTCACCCTGGCCCCGGTGCCCAGCGTCTGCCTGGGTGGTGATCATCCCTCTGTCTCAGTGGGGTCGCCATGGGGAGCCCTCCCTGGGTAAAAGCCTGCATCTTGATGGAGCTTGGCTGGGGCACCTTCCAGGGGCGGTTCCAGACCCATCTGCATGGCAAATCTAGGCTGGCTCTCCCCCCGGACTGTGATGGTGCTACTGAAGCTTAACGATGCAGTGATGGGAGCAGGTGTGGACTCAGCCAGGTGCCCCGCCCCCTTCCCCGGCAGGCAGGGGAGAGAGGTGACGTCCCCTCCTATACTGTGTCACCACCAGAGGCTCCTCGTGGTGGTCTCATGGCTAGTGGACGGGGGGCCAGCTGCAGAGCCAGCACCTGGTAGAGAAGAGAGCATCCTGGCCACCGTGGCTCCTGTGGCTTCTCTGCTGCGGCCCCAGAGCAAGAGGGAGGAGCTTCGAATCCCCTGCTCTCTCCACTCTCCTTTGTATTCTCCTTTCTACCTGAGAGAAGGAAAGAAGCTTCACTGGGGCTCCACCTACCCCCTGCCCCACCCCCTTATTCTTCCGTCAGTACTAAGATGTAATCGCACAGCCTCTGCCTGTCTGTCTGTCCTCACCTCTCTCCTCTTCAACACGGCCTTGCAGGACATAGTCCCTTCCCAGCTCACTGCACCCATCAGGGCTCTCCTGCCCCCTTGTGCTGTGGCTGTCACTCTGCTAGGGAGGCACCCACATCTGTTGCCTCCTGGGTGTCTCCTGGAAACGCCAGGCTTACAACCTGTCCCGGGAGTTCATTGCCATGGGCTCACCTGGGGTTTCCCACTTTCCTTGGTTAGGGCTCCAGGTTTCCGTGAAGGGCGCTTTCTCCTCTAGGCTCTCAGAGCTCACCTCAGTTGCCGTTTAGCTCGGTTCTCCCTTAGGATGGCTTGTCCTCCTCCGAGACCCCTTTTCTCTGTCCTGGTTTGAGCCCCATTGTCTCTGCTCCTAGAATAGGGCTGCACCTCCTCCTCAGCCTCCTGGCTTCCCGTCTAGTTCAGTTTGCTCTGATCAGTCACAACTCTGATTCTGCTGTGCCTCTTCCCTAAAACCTTCAGTGGCTCCCTGTTAGTCACTGATTAAGTCTCTCCCTTCCCAGGGTTCTCTGCAGCGTGGTTCCAAACACCTTCACAATCTCGTTTCTCACACTTCCATTTGTACACGCCTTCTCTACCTCACACGGTCTCTTAGCATCCCCATAAATGCCCTGTGTTTACCCACCTCTGAGCAGCCTGCAGTGCCCTTCCCTCCTTCTAGATCTGGCTCCCTGTCAGTCCTTTAAGCCTCTCCTGAGCCCTGCATTCTTCCCCTGCCCCACCACCTGGCACCTCTGCCTTCTCTGACCCCCAGGGCATTTCCCTGGGCACCCTTCATCTCCATGTGATAAGGCCGGTATTTATGTATTTCTTTATACCCTACCTTGTTTTAGAGAGGACACAAATACATTTGCTTTGAGTGCTTGCAAATTAAAAAATAACAGACCCTCTCTCTCCCCCAAAAAGACATAACCTACTAGGTTGTGAGTTGCTCAAAGGCAGAGACATAAATGTTTCATCTCTGTGTCCATAGCACCTGCACAGAGTAGATGCTCAGTAAACGCTGAGTGCAAGGTCAAAGCAGACCTTATTGCTGAGCAAGAACCAGGTGCTGGCTGCTTCCATACTGCTTTCTAACTGAAGTCATATCTCTGATCACTGCTCAACCAGCGGGCCTGGAGAGCATCTGCAGCAGCTGCTGTGAGCACCCACACCTATAGGAATCATGCACATGTGCTCACATCACTGCTGTCTGAACCGGGCTTAAGAGAGAAGGTCCCACAGCCTCTGCCTTTCTTTGGTGTCAGGCGATGGGAAGGAGGCGACCCTGGGGTGTCCAACCAGAAGACCCCAACCACCATCTTGTTGACCCCCGAGAGGAAATTCCACAGCTTCGGGTATGCCGCCAGGGACTTCTACCATGACCTGGATCCCAACGAGGCCAAGCAGTGGCTGTACCTGGAGAAATTCAAGATGAAGCTGCATACCACTGGGGTAAGTGAGAGACTCTCCCTGGCCGCCGGTCCCCTGCAATGGAGAGCCAAGGTTCCCCCAGCCATGGTGGGGCGGGGGGAGGTCTTCCCAACTCAGGAAACCCTTAGGTGTCTCCCAAGCAGAAATTAACATCCGTTTACCTTGATCTTAGAAATGACTTGGCACACTTAACCCTTTTGTGGCAGAGACAGCACTTTCTGATACACATGTATGCAGAGAGATATTCAGAATATTTAACAGCTTGTTCGCCTTGGACACTGACCGGAGTGGACACTGGCTGGAGCACAGGAGTAGGGGGGGGTGGGGGGTGGGGGGAACGCATGCCAGGAGATCCCCCTTCGGTTGCTGGGTTGTTGGGAGATTGGAGATTCAGAAGGAGGGACTTGGGGGCTTGGGGCATTTGGGGGACCTAGGGCAGTGGCCATCTAACTAGCATAGAAGTAACAACTGGTAGGGAGCCTGGATGTGGTTCAGTCAATTAAACGTTGACTCTTGATTTTGGCTCAGGTCATGATCCCACGGTTTGTGAGATCCAGCCCCACATCGGGGTCTGTGTTGAGTGTGGTGTCTGCTTGGGATATCTTCTCTCTATTTCTCTCTCTCTCTCTCTTCCTCTCAGTAAGTAAATTAATTAATTAATTAACTAATAAAAAAAAAAGGAGTAACAACTGGCCCATTAGCTCTCTGTGTGGGGAAGCGGGCAGCTCAGGAACTCCAGTGCCCAACTATTGGAGGCTCAGTTCCCAAAGCAGTTCTGTTCTCAGGATGCCAGTTCTAGAAGCTGTCTCCATCAGTTAGGCCCCCCTCCTGAGCGTCGTGGAAAAATTTGGGCCACAGGACAGGACTCTTCTCAGTTTGAGCGTTTTATCCCATGAGTTTTCCTTCATTCTTGGTACTTAGAGATTCAGGATGGCGGTGGTGTTTAAGACCCTGGGACTAGATGGCCTAGATTTAAATCCTGCCTCTGCCACCTTCAAGATACTTAATCCAAGTTACTTAACCTCACTGCACCTCCCATAAAATAGAGACACTGACAGTGCCTTCTTCATGGGGATGTTGTAAGGATTAAAGGAATCGAAATACGCAAAGCTCTTAGAGCCAAGCTGGTACTTAGTAAGTTCTAGTTAATTGCCAGCTCCCATTATTGCTTTCCTTGTAGGCTGTTAAGTGCTTGCAGATGACAAAACACATGTTAATGGAAACCCAGCAGCCAGCACCCCGCCTCCCAGGCTGTGTGCCCCACGGTGTGGTTGTCTCTCTGTGAAGCAGACAGGCATCTGCCAGAAATGCGTCCTTTTACCTGACGGGATTCAGCGCTGAACAGCAATCTCTTGCAGGTGGAAAGGCCAGGAATTTTTCAGTCTTAGTTTTTTTCAATTCTGAGCCTATGGCTTCCGGGTGCTTGGCCACCTCTCTGAGCCTGGGAGTCGCCTCCCCAAATCTGGAGTGTCCTCGCTGAGCACCCGGGGTGGGAGGTGGCTGTTTGGGAGGAGTGGGCTTGTGCCCATGGGCAGCCTCCACGAGGCCAGCTTAGTAGCTTCGTGCCCCTTCATGCTCTAAAGGCAAAGCGTAATTATCCAGCCAAGATTGATCCGGACGCCCCACTGATTTTTTTCCCCCTGGTCATAATGAGCCTGTTGGTTTTGGGGTGATTTAGGACCTTCCTTCTGGTGTCCGGTCCCATTCTCTGCCCATCTCCACCCTGTGAGCACTTTTCCTGTCGTTTTTGAAGACTCTGGCCCAGGCAGCAGCTCACAGAGCACCCTCCACCCGAGGACCAGACTGCTTTAGCTTCTGGCAGAGGAAGGGAGGCAGTGATGCTGTGCTCCCCAGAGGATTAAGCACAAGCCTTAAAAATAGGAGCTCTTCTATTTTGGTGACTTGGTTGGCAGCTCATTGGGAAATGAAAGCTTCATGTCTGTTTAGCATCGTGCACGCCAGCGAGTTGGTGTGATTATTTAGGCCTCCGCTAGGGGGGCTCCTGAGGGTGACCGTGTGTGTCCAAGTGTGGAAATAGCGTGTAAATTGCATCAGCAGTGGTGCCTGCTGCCTTTTCTCCCTTCCTGGGCTCTGTCCCTGCGCTGAGACCTCTGCTCCGTGGGGACCCAGGAGAGAGAGAACAGGAGGGAGGGAAGGAAGGAGGGAGAAGTGGGGGGAGGGGTTGAACGGAACAGCAGAGGCCCCCCTACAGTGCTGCCAGGCTCATTTTGGGGGACATGCTATTCTCGTCTACCAAATATCAGGTAACAGAAATATGACTCACTGGGATCCCCAGGCCCCCAAGTAGCAGCTCCTGAAGCTACAAGGTGTGTCTCCCCTCCCGGGTCTCACCACTCGTTACTGTCCCCACCAGGACCTCACCACGGATACAGACCTAACGGCAGCAAACGGCAAGAAAGTCAAAGCCCTTGAAATCTTCGCTTATGCCCTGCAGTACTTCAAGGAGCAGGCGCTGAAGGTAGGGCGTGTGCCCACCCGCTGTGGTGGAGGAGGTGCACCTGCCAGCTGGGGCACCGGGGATGCCCCGAGGGCGTGCAGGACTGGCATGCAGAAGGCAGGATGCACCCTGGTGCCCTGCTGCTGGGAATGGAAAACGGTGCAGCTGCCATGGAAAAGTCTGGCAGATTCTTAAGGTTAAACACAGAGTTACCACATGACCCAGCGATTCCACTGCTCAGCATACACACGAGGGAAATGAAAACACATATTCACACAAAAACTTGTATGTGAGTGTTTATAGGGTCGCTGCTTATATTAATGAAAAAGCAAAAACAATGTGAATGTCCATCATTGCGCAGGTTACTAAGTATGGTCTCTCCATACAATGGGATATTATTCAGCCATAAAAAAGAATATAGCACTGACGCACAGGACAGTGTGGATGGACCTTGAGCACAGTCTGCTAAGTGAGAGAAAGCAGACAATACTGCAGGATTCCATTTGTTTGAAACGGCCGGAGTAGGTGGATCCCCAGAGACAGGAAGCAGATTCGAAGTTGCTAGGGGCTGGGGGAGGGGATAGGAGTGACTGCTACAGGTACGGGGTTTTTCTGCCGGGTGACGGAATTAGATAGTGTGAGGGTTGCACAACCTTGTGAATATACTAGAACCCACTGAACAGTACACTTTAAAAAGGAGACTTTTAAGGGGTGTCTGGGCGGCTCAGTCAGTTAAGCATCCAACTCCTGATTTTGGCTCAGATCATGACCTCACGGTTCTTGAGTTTGAGTTCTGCATCAGGCTCCATGTTGACAGCACAGAGGCTGCTTGGGATTCTATCTTTCCCTCTCTCTCTCTGCCACTCCCTGGCTCCATCACACGTGCGTGTGCTCTCTCTCTCTCTCTCACTCTCTCTCTTTCTCTCTCTCTCTCTTTTAATGTTTTTTTTATTTACTTTTATTTATTTCTAGGAGAGAGAGACAGCGTGAGCAGGGGAGGGTCAGAGAGAGGGAGTCACAGACTGAAACAGGCTCCAGGCTCCGACCTGACAGTCAGCACAGAGCCCGACGTGGGGCTCGAACCCACAAACCGCGAGATCATGACCCAAGTGAAAGTCGGAAAGTCGGACGCTTAACCGACTAAGCCACCCAGGCGCCCCATCTCTCTCTCTCTTTAAATAAATAAATAAACTTTTTTTTATAAAGGAGAATTTTATGGTATATGAATTACATCTCAGTAAAAAATCAGAAAGACGGACAGAAGACACACTGTGTGACAGCTGTGTGACCTCCGGCAAGGTGCTTAATTGCTCCGCTACCCACCTCCCTAAGCTGAACAGCGGGGCAGGTCCTGCACCCCGTGTTTTGGTGGTACATCGGACACGCGGCGCCTGCCTCGGGCTGGGCACAGTCAACTCGGGGCAAATGGCTGCTGCTGTCCACCCCTAGACCCCACAGAAGCAGCTGGTGGATGAGTGAACCCCGGGAAGACTATTGCAAAGGTTTGTGCAGCGATGGTCCTGGATGTGGGAGAACGGCTGCGTCCTCAGTGGAGCGCAGCTGTTCACTCAGCGGCTTCTCCCATGGGCACGTGACGCGTGGGTGTAAATCAGATGCGTGTACTGAGCTTTAGCCAAAAAGAATTGGGAACTTTAGAAGCATTTGATATTATGTGATCACTAGTAGAAATTGAGTGAATTCTAGAAATAGGATAGAGTTCTAGAAATAGGGCTCAAGGGAAACAAAGACGTGAGAACATAATAGGGCTTTCTTTTCTTTTCTTTTCTTTTCTTTTTTTTTTTTTTTTGATAGAGAGAGACAGCGTGAGCAGGGGAGTGTCAGAGAGAGGGACACACAGAATCCAAAACAGGCTCCAGGCTCTGAGCTGTCAGCACAGAGCCTGATGCGGGACTCGAACTCATAAACTGTGAGATCACGACCTGAGCCAAAGTCAGACGCTCAACCAACTGAGCCTCCCAGGTGTCCCCAGATATCGTTTTATTTTTATTTATTTATGTTTAGTTTTTCTAACATTTATTTAATTTTGTGAGATAAAGCGAGACAGAGCATGAGTGGAGGGGGGGGGGCAGAGAGAGAGGGACACACAGAATCCAAAACAGGCTCCAGGCTCTGAGCTGTCAGCACAGAGCCCGATGTGGGACTCGAACTCATGAACTGTGAGATCACGACCTGAGCCGAAGTCAGACGCTTAACCGACTGAGCCACCCAGGCGCCCCGACAGTGCTTTCTTTCATTCATTCAAGTACCTTCCTCATCTTCCTCCCTCCCTCCTTTCTTCCCTCTCTCCTTCCTTCTTTCTTTCCTTTCCTATTCATGTGTCAGATCCAAAGACAATGTCAGAATAAAGACAGTGTGACGGAGTATGTAGTCGGTGGGTCGGTGTTGTGAGGGGGTAACTAAGTGGGTATTTGGTGAAGACAGAGATTCTGCCCTAAGGGCAACAGCAGGAAAAATTCCTTGGAGGAGGGGCATTGGGAGGGTCTCAGTGGCAGCAGCTGGAAGGGGGGTGTTTTAAGAACAGTGGAGGGGAGGGGCGCCTGGGTGGCTTAGTCTGTTAAGCTTCCGACTTTCGCCTAGGTCATGATCTCACGGTTCGTGGGTTGAGCCCCGCGTCGGGTACTGTGCCAACTGCCAGCTCAGAGCCTGGAGCCTGTTTCAGAGTCTGTGTTTCCCTCTCTCTCTCTGACCCACCCCTGTTCACGCTGTCTATCTCTCTCTCTCCTAGAAATAAATAAAAATTAAAAAAAAAAAAAAAAGAACAGTGGAGGGGAAGGAGAACACAGCAAATTGTGGAAAGCCAGCAGTTTTGAATGGCAGAAGGGCTAGGCTGTAGGATACAGCGGGAACGGTGAGCTCGGGTGGAGATCGTGCAGAGCCTCGAATGCCAAGCTAAGGAACATCTTGGGCAGTGGAGAGCCATCAAAGGCTTTCTAATAGGGGAATGCCATGGCCACAGAGATAGCATTAGAGGGAGGGCGACCACAGCGTCCCAGGGCCTGCGGGGTGGAGGAGAGCCATGTGGAGGCAGCTGACTCCCATCCGCAAGCAGGTGTGTCTGAAGGCTCTGTGACTCCGAGCGAGACTGGCAGGTCATTTGTGGAGCGTGAAGACCAAGACGAAAGAGAGGGGGGAGGGGGGAGGGAACAAGTGGATCCTGGGAAACAGTTCTTACCCCAGAAAGGGAGAGGGGAGAGGACAGAAGAAGGCGTAGGAGGGAGAAGGGGGCAGTAGGGGAGGGCACCATCATCCCTGGGGACAGCCAAGCAGACCAGGAGGCGCCCACAGAGGCGGACCTGCCTCAGCCCGAAGAGCGGAGATCCCAGTGGGCTGGGCTCGGCGCCTGGTAGCCCAGACCACCCGGTGAAGGACTGTCTGCCTGTAGCACAGGTGGACATCCGGAGAAAGGTCAGGGATCAGAGGGAGGCCGAGTACCCAGGGGCCCTTTGAGTTCAGAGAAGGAGCCAGGAGACCTGGGGGAAAGTTAGGACTTGAGAAAGCCCCTGACACTGAATTGTGTTTCAAGTTGGTTAAGGAGTAAAGAGTGAACAGCCCGTCTCAGAAGGGGAGGGAAGAGGTGTAGGGAGCAGAGATCAAGCAGGGGTGCAGGGGGGCGTGCGATTTCAAACATGTCAGCTCAGCTGAAAGCTCCAGGAACCTGCTGGCACCTTCTGCCGGCAGAGGACGTGTGTAAAGACATTCCATGAAGAATAGCTTTTTGAGGAGATTCGTAAGGACCGGGCCCTTCACGAGAGGCTGGCTCGTATTTGAAGGAGTCAGAGGAGGGGGTTATTGCATGTTGGACCAGGATAAGCACAGGAGAATATCTACGAAGGCCGCATATCTGAGGAATCCCATGCATGAAGCAGGCTCATCTTTCATAAAGTGAAAGTCCTGACATAATGAGTTTAATAAATGGCAGGGCCCCTTTCCCTTCCAAGCTGCACTCCATCCTCTGGTAACAAACAGCTTGTCTAAACAACCTTCCCTCCAGCCAGGAAAGCCCATCATTCATGTTTTGAGCCTTTTCCTGTTTAAAGAGTTTAAAATAGGGGCGCCTGGGTGGCTCAGTCAGTTAAGCATCTGATTCTCGCTCAGTTCAGGGTCCTGATCTCAGGGTCATGAGTTCAGGCCCCACATTGGGCTCCGCGGATTGGACTCTTTACTGAGCCTGAAGCCTTCTTAAAACAAAACAACACAGAAGAGTTTAAAATAGGTTAGATGGTAATAGGCAGCATACTTAGGACTCTTCCTTACGTATGTCGTTAGCCACCTGCCTCTTAAAGCCCAAGGCAGACCTGCAAGGGAATAAAACACAACAAAACACACAAACAAAACCTCCCACTGTTTCGCATGAGCATCATGCAGAGATGTTTCTATTACTAAACATACCTAACACTGCTGAACTGTATGCTTAAAAAAGGTTCACAGGGTAGATTTTATGTTACATGTTATTGTCACAATTAAAAAATGAAACATTTTTTAAAAGGAAGAAGAGGGGCGCCTGGGTGGCTTAGTCAGTTAAGCGTCCGACTTTCGCTTAGGTCATGATCTTGCGGTTCGTGGGTTCGAGCCCCGCGTCAGGCTCTGTGCTGACTGTCAGCTCGGAGCCTGGAGCCTGTTTCAGTCTGTGTCTGTGTCTCCCTCTCTCTCTCTGACCCTCCCCTGCTCACGCTGTCTCTCTCTCTCTCTCCTAGAAATAAATAAAAACATTAAAAATTAAAAAAAAAATAAAAGGAAGAAGAAAAGGAACTGACTGATCAAAGAGGAAGTTAGTTCAGTGAGAGGGTGGGTCCATCCCCAGTTAACTCCTGAAACAATAGAGGAAACGAGATACCCATCAGAAAAAACAAATCGCCAGCCTATTAATCTTCTGAAGCACGTCCCCAGAACTGACTCGGATGTAGGAGTGCAGTAGTGCGTGTTTGGGCTTGATTTCAGATTTGTCTGGTGACTGGCAACGGGAGCCGAGGGACAGGAAGGAACTGGATTTATCAGAGGGCTTCTCTGGGCGAGACGTTCCTTGTGCGTTCTCAATTGGTCTTGCCCGAAACACTGTACATTAGTTTTATTGTCCCCATTTTACAGATCGGAATACTGAGTCTGAGAACTATTCTAGAGATATATTTTGTCTGCATGGACTTGGTGCAAACCTCTGATGCTTCTGCCCATCCCCTGTATCCACGTGGTTTCTGCGGAAGTGGTTTAACCTTAACCAAAAGTTAAGGGCAGCCTGGTTCTTGCATAGCTCACGTTCATATCCTTCCTGTCCTGCAAAGGAGAACTCCCCTGATGTGCTGGCCTTGTGATAAGGGAGACGACAGTGACCACTCTGATAACAACTGGGCCAGGCCCTGTTCTAGACACAAGACCACATGTAACAAATTAGTTAAGACTTTGGCCTTTAAGAGTCAAGATATATCTGGGTCTGGGTCCAAATTTTTGTTCCGCCACTTGCTAGCTGTGTGGTCATCAAAAGGTTCTGAACATATCTAGGTAAGATTCCCATCTGTGAAAAGGTGCACAGTTATATCCCTTCCTAATGGGATTCTGGGATTAATGGAGATGAGTTATGCAAAGTTCTTAACAAAGTTGTCCCAGAGTAAGTTCCCAGGAAATGTAGCTTTCAGAAAACTGTCAGCCCTTCCAACAATAGTATAAGCGAGGGATTATTATCGGCATTGTGCAGATATGGAAACTGAGTCCTGGGAGGCTGTCACTTGCCCTGTCACATGATTCAGAAGTGGCCAAAGGCCTCTAATCTCCCGCCTCCGGCCTACAGTCACATTTAGTGAGTGAAAGGGGCCTCCCTGCTTGTGGAATATTCAGGAAACAGATCCTTGCTCCTTGACACTGGTATGTTCAGGAGGCAGCAGAATAATTACCCCAAGAGTTCATGGCCAGGAAGCCTGGAATTCTCGGTGAAGCTGTAGGGGGGCCAGCTGTGTCCACTTGACCTGCTGCATTTCCCTTGGTTTTAGGAGCTGAGTGACCAGGCGGGGTCGGAGTTCGAGAACTCTGATGTCAGATGGGTTATCACGGTGCCTGCCATTTGGAAACAGCCTGCCAAGCAGTTCATGAGACAAGCTGCCCATCAGGTGAGTGTGGGGGTGGGGCGGGCGGGGGTCCGGGGTGCCTGCAGTGGTGACTGTCACTCCCCTCAGGTGTCCCCAGCACTCACAGGCCCCCCTGGGAGGCAGTGAGGGGTCTTCCGCTGGTGAGGAGACTTGGAGCCTTTCTCCTGGGGGAGGAACGGGGTTCAGATCCACACGCGTTGGGCTGGGCCTTGTTTTCTTTCTGGTTCTATAATACCTTATTAGTATAATAATATAATACCGTGGACCCCCCAGGGCTAGGATTTCAAAGTGGGGTGCAGAGACATTTCTCTGTGGGTGAATGGAAGTGAGAACCTCAAGGAAAAGGCTTGGGCAACAAGAATGTTTGAACGAGCAAAGAATAAAGACAAGGCCAATGGCCACATACCGGGCACATCAGGGCTGCTGTGCAGGTTGAAGGCTGCAAGTATGCGGCTGGGAAATAAAGGAAATGTGATTGTGTTCTGTACATTTCACCTTGGGAATAACACAGGAGCACATACGGTCGGGGGTGGTGAGGTCACCGTACTTGCCTGGTGGCAGGCACCTGGATGAGGGAGTGGCCTGGCTGAGGACCATGCAAGTCAGCACCGTGCCACGGACTGAGCATTCCGGTGCCGATGGCCAGCCTGTCCCTCCTTGGCGCTGGGGGCGTCGCTGGTGCCATGGGCCTGCTTGAAGGCTGACCTGTGCCACGGCGGGGCTGCCACGAGGGTCTGACTTCACGGCAGGAATGGCTGGCATGCTGACCTGCTGTGCTGACCCCCAGGTCGGAGCTGGCTCTGGCTGTACTTGATCCCCTAGGTTAATGCAAGCTCACCTTGGGGACTGCACCCACTCTGTGCAGTGAGAGTCCATTTTCAGAGCCTTCAACCTGGGCTGGGCTGGGGAAAGTCACCAAGGTCATAGATGTTTCCTTGCCTGCACCTCCCCTCCCCCACCTCTCAGGGATCAGCCACTTTGCTCTTCGATGTTGAGTTTGTAGCCATAAGTAGGAACCTTTCTTTTCAAAACACCCACTGAATCAACCCTGAGCCCCGAATGTAGCAAAGCGGTCATGGGTACCACAACAGCTTCATTAGTGTCATGAATTGTAGTCAATGCTTGGAGCCTTATTGCAGGTGATGGATAGAGATCAAGGGAGAGCAATGACCCCATTCCTCAGTCTCCCCACTTCCGTTTCTTCCCTCCTCTGCCGCAGGCTCTCCCCTCTGCTCTCCCCTTCAGCGTGAGAATCTGGCCCAGCGTATTTATATGCCAAAAATAGATTTGTTTTTATAGGGATGAAGGAAGAGAGTGGAGGTTCCAGAAAGAGGCGACTTCTTTAAAAAGGAAAAAACCACATGCAGTTTAGCTGGGCACAGAACCCCTGGGCGTCTTGGAGCTTTTCTGCAGGGTCAGCCGTCAGGCCGTGTCCGAAGACGGCGTGCTGGGACACAGCTGTCAAAAAGGCACAGCCCCGTGTTCTGAGTTTCCACCGGGAGGGTACTCAGGACGCGTGGCTTTGACTCTCGTTTTCCCACAGGAAAACTTCAGCAACAAACATGTGACCCGGAAAAGGGTCAGTTCTTATTTTTAGCCCAAAAAAGAAAGAGGTGGAGGGACTGGTAGATTTGTCAGGGCTGTCGGAGCCCTGGGCTGCCTGGTCCAAGGACTCCCTCTCTGAGCAGTGGGGCCTGGCCGTGAGGCCCCTTATACTCTGTGGGGGGAGGAAACCAGGCACTTGGGGGTGTGGTGCCCTCCAGCGTTTGGCAGAATCAAAATGGCACCTCAGAGGGTAGATGATGGGTCAGCAGCTCCTCAGAGGGGGGTAACATGACCAGGTTTACGGACGTGGGGAATTTTCTTTCTGAAGCCCAGAGAGAAACCCACCACAGACAGGCCTATCCTTTGGATGCTGGGTAACTTCTGTCTGGTGCAGTGTTTGTGCAGCTTAATCTTTGGCTCTTTGTACTTCTTTGTACTTTGTACTTTGGATATCTGTGTCCAGTTTAAAGTCACTGAGTGGATTTCAAGATGGCAGGGGGCATTCAGTCATTCTTTGTCCGCTCATTCATGTATTCATTAAATCCACACTAGGGACTTGGGTGTGCTGAGACGGGCCAGCACTGGACTCATCTCCTGGATGACAGCCAGGATGAGGGCCCCGCTCTCTGTGCCTCGCAGCTGAGTGGTTTGGTGAAGCCTTTTGTACTTTGGGAAGTGGGGCGGAGGGTGTTAAAGGGGCATAACTGCTTTGCCAACCAGCCTGTGGTGTCTTTAGCCTGTCTTCTGGAAGAGTTTCCATGACAAAATGGAAATGAAGCATGGCCAAAATTAGCATCTGTCCAGTCCTCTCTTCTTATCTGCCATTGATTTTACAGAATAAGAAAAATGTGTGCCTATGCTAGTTAATTTTATGTGTGAACTTGACCAGATATGTAAACTGCCATGTTTGGTCAGACATCATTCCGAGTCTTGCCCTGAGGGTATTTTCGAATGAGATTAACATTTAAATTGGCTGACTAAATAAAGCAGATTGCCCTCTGCAGGGTGGGTGGGCCTCATCCAATCAGTTGAAGACCTTGACTAAAACAAAAACTCCCTAGATTAGAAGGAATTCCTCCTGCCTTCCTGCCTTCAAATTGGAATATTGGGGGTTTTTTTGTTGTTATTGTTTCATTTTTTGTTTTTTGGTTTTTTTCTGGGTTTTGTTGTTGTTGTTGTTTTTTCCTGCCCTTGGACTCAAACTGAAACATTAGCTCTTCCTAGGTCATGAGCTTCCTAGCAAGGTATCTGTATCATCAGCTCCATGGTTCTCCAGCTTGCTGACTGCAGACCTTGGGACTTGTCAGTCTCCATAATTGTATGAGCCAATGCTTTAAAAAAAAAACCCTTTCTACGATTACGAAGATCCTGCTTGTTCTGTTTCTCTGGAGAATATGAATACGGAACATGAGCAAAAACCACGGTTCTTGCCCAGCCAGCTTCTGAGGTCTGAGAATGCCCACCCAAGCTTTTCACCCAAAGTGTTGCCCACCAGCCTGGGAGCTGGAGGGATGAGGCAGGATGGTACCCCGTCAGGGCAGAGGGGCCACTGGTCACCTCTACCCTGCTTGACATGCAGAGAATGGAGTCTCTCCTTCAGGCTGAGCCCAAGTTCATGGCACAGTCTCCTGGGGGCCGTGCTTCATCCCTCGGATGGCCTGGTGGAGCGGGGAGAGGCCAGGGTGCAGCGCGGGTGATGAGGCTCTGGGCAGCGTCATGGATGGATGGTCCCGGGCCTCCGCTCAGAAGTCTGTGATTCAGCGCTGGGGTCGGTGGGGGACCGCAGAGCTCTCTATGGATGCCGTTTTATCCCTGGATAAAACGCCCCAAACTCCTCTTGTGTTAAACGCTTGTCGAAAAAGTGAGTTAAATCTCTATCTTTTATAATTCGCGGTCTCAGGACACCATTAGACCCTCTAAGAGCATTCAGTGAACAGATGGTGGCAGGAGGAGCCGCTGAGGCCTTCAGAAAAGACCTAGAATAGGAGAGAGTTCACGGAGTCTCGTGCACAGCAAATAGTCCAGCCGATTTCTAGACGCATTTTGCCTGAACAATGCGTATCTGTAGTGGGTTCCGGCAACCTGTGAAATAAAGGCAGTCCCTTGCGGACAATGAACTCACCTAACGCGGAGTTAGGCTTGCGGGCTTGCGGCTTCTGCTGGCTTCCCTTCCTATGCAAATGTCGGTGAAAAATAATCACATCGGAGGGGAAAAAAACAAAAAACGAAACCAGCAGCGACAGCCCATGACGCCCAGAAGGGTTGCGGCCGTAGCCCTGTGCAGCTTGACGTGAGGCCAGCAGGGTGCCCGTCGGGTCTGGCCCCCTCTCGGCTGTGCACACGGTCAGTCCCTGGAGGGTTGTCCTGACTCACCATGGGGCCAAGGGGCAGAGCAGTGGGTGCAAACGCCCATGTCCCGGCCTCCCTCGTGCATGGTGCTCACACACCTGCTCCTCCCAGGTGGGGTTCGTGGCCAGGAGGCAGTGCTCCAAGGTGGTGGTCCTGGGGCGCCTGGGTGGCTCAGTCAGTTAAGCATCCGACTTTGGCTCAGGTCATGATCTCACGGCTTGTGGGTTCGAGCCCTGTGTCGGGCTTTGTGCTGACAGCTCAGAGTCTGGAGCCTATTTCAGATTCTGTGTCTCCTTCTCTCTCTGCCCCTCCCCTGCTCACGCTGTCTCTCCCTCTCTATCTTAGAAATAAATAAAACATTGAAAAAAAAAAAAAGAAGGCAGTGGTCCTGTGGCCCCAGACTCCCAGAGGAGTCAAATGGCAGAGTGCAGTCTTTTTTTTTTTTTTTTTATGTTTTTTTTTTTTTTATTTCTAGGAGAGAGAGAGAGAGACAGCGTGAGCAGGGGAGGGTCAGAGAGAGAGGGAGTCACAGACTCTGAAACAGGCTCCAGGCTCTGAGCTGGCAGTCAGCACAGAGCCCGACGCGGGGCTTGAACCCACGAACCGCGAGATCATGACCCAAGCGAAAGTCGGACGCTTAACCGACTAAGCCACCCAGGCGCCCCGGCAGAGTGCACTCTTGACTCAGACACTCTCTGTGTGTAGAATCCTCAGGTCATGTCAGCAGAAGGCAGTTATCCACTTATTTGGAGACAAGGGCCAGGAAATCACAGAATAAAGCCTGGCTGGCAGGACGTACATTCATTCATTCAGCAGCAGCTACCCACTGAGCACCGAGTGCATGGTTGGAAACAAGAAGACCCGGCTGCTGCCCTTAGAAAATGTAGCCTCTTGCAGGAGAGGCTCCGCATGTCTGCATGATCTGTAGTTGGAGACAGAATATGCTAGATGCTAGGCCAGCCGGGGCCCAGTGGAGGGAGAGCTCTCCTGGAACAGCAGCGGCAAGGGATCAGCTCCAGAGACGGAAGGAGCAAAAGCAGGGAGCCTTTCCCCTGCTCTGCTTGACGCGGCCTCATCCCCGGCCTCCGATAGCTGAAGGCTTCTGCTGAGAATGACTGCAGGCGTTTGCAGAGAGGAAGCCCACCCTCCAGGCCTCCTGCCCCGAGATAAAGACATCTGGGTTTTTCAAAATCTGGAAGACTCATTTTGCATTTCCTCTTTTTCTTGGAGTCTGCAGGCGGCTCTGGGACCCCTCCAGGGAGACGGAATCTGGCAGAGCCACCTGCCTCCACTTGCCTCCACCCTTCAGCTGGCCACTGTGGCTCCCGTGGGAGTTCTGGTGGGGACATGACCTCTCACTCTCTCTGGGGAGCAGGATGGGCACTGGTTCAAGCAAAGGAGTGTGGTTACTTTGTCCTGGGCCCCCCAGACTCTGCCGGGGTCTCTTGCTGCTCTTAACCTTTCCCTCTCGCTCTACTTTGGGGTCCTCTGTGCCGCCCCTCCCCATCTGCATCCTCCCCTGGGTGCTGTGGGGAACCTTCTCTGCAAATGGGTCAAAGCTTTTGCCGTGGAGCCAAGGCCAACCCAGCTGGGGAGGGACGGACAGAAGGGCTCCCCCTGGGGTGTGCAGCCATGCTGTGCAGGGAAGTCTGTGGGTCTTTGTTCAGGAGGTGGGAGCATCAGCCCAGGAGGAACCTGGTGTGTAAGTCACACGCTGGGTACACTCGAGCGCCTCAAGTTGGATGACTAGACTCAAGGCTGCTTGTTCCCCTGGATGACTTTATTTTTTTAAGGTTTATTTATTTTTGAGGGAGGGGACAGGCAGAGAGAGAGGGAGACACAGAATCCGAAGCAGACTCCAGGGCTCTGAGCTGTCAGCACAGAGTCCGAGGCGGGGCTCGAACCCACAGACCGCGAGATCATGACCTGAGCTGAAGCCAGACACTTAAACCGACTGAGCCACCCAGGCGACCCTCCTCTGGACTCCTTGGTTCTGCTTGCTGCATGGATACTTCACTCTAAATCACAGGGGCCGCTCATAGTTTCTGAGAAGGTGTGGAGAGGAATGAAGGCCTCTAGTGTTTCTTATTTTCCCCACCTGTCCCCCCACTGCCGGGCCCTGTCACCTGCTGCTCTTCCTGGCCCCGGGGAGACTGCCTGGCGGGTTGACATCCCAGTGGGACACCTGGCGGTAGTGAGACTTTCCTCCTTGGCTGGGTCCCTGGCCAGGGCCCTGGCGCCCCTCCCCCACCCCTTCTCCCAGGCTGTTTTCCCTCCAGAACTTTGGAAGAGTGCCTTAAACCTTCAGTCCTGGTTGTTTCTTTGTAGCTAGTGTTTCCTTCTTCCTCACCCTGTGTTGTGGAGGTTGCACCTGCTTGCTTCTATTCTAGAAGGCCCTTGACTTTACACACCCACAATGGTGGAAAAGTCAGTCTTCGAGGGCGGTCCTATAGAAGGGGGCTCCTCTTGGTTTGAGTTTGGATTTCTTCTGGGATCCGGGGGTTAGGGTTAGGTTTGGAGGTTTCAGCTTTCCTGGTGACACTTAGGTGTGTATCCTTGCCCTCTGTCACTGGGCATTGCAGCCTTCGGCTGCCTTGGTGTTAAGGATGCCTAACACCAAGTGTTAGGAAAGTGAGGCTGGGGGGTGGGACTTCGAGTCCCTGGAGGAGGCAGCAGTGGGAAACTTCGTGATGTGCCTGCGTCAGTGGCTTGCTGACTGATGGGCACACGGGGCTTCTTCAACCCAAAGGACCAACCTGATGGGTACAGATGCCCCCAGTGTGGTTGTGGCTACAGCTGAGGGCGCAAGGCAGTAAGGGGGCTGTTTTTTTCTGTGGCTGGTGTAGATTTGTAGAGCTGGTGTGCCAGAAAGGGTCCTGCCACTTGTGAGGCATTTGGTATCTGTAGGGGGGAGACGTAAGTCACCTGCCTGCCAATGGTATCTCATCAGGACATAATTAATTGGTTCATTTGGGATACGGTTATTACGGAGACCTGACTGCACATGAGTAGAGGTAAGCCCCCAAGTAGTGCTGTTCTGAAGTTCATGGGTCAAGAGACTGTGCCTTTAAACCAGTTGAAGGAGGAACAGTAGAGATACCTGGGGAGTTTTGATCGCCACCAAAGGCCTGGTTCCCACATGAGTGCCCAGAGTTACCGAGAGCAGGAGGGCCAAGAGCCAATTAGAGCTGGTCCTCAAGGGCCAAGACCCGGCCTGGGCCTGCTCTGCCCCATTTGAGCCTAGACGGCCCGGGTTTCAGCACTGAAACCAGTCCTCGTCCCTGGAAACCCATTCCACTTCTCTGAGCCTTGGCTTCTTTCTGCATAAGGTGGAGACGTTGGACAAAAGGCTGAGACGGCCCTTTGAATTTCTGCTTTTTAACCTTTGAATTTCTGCTTTTTAACCTGACCCCCTCCCCACCTTGTATAATAATTGAACCTCCTTAGCCACTTCCATCTGTGACTCCAGGCCGGCGCCTCCTGGTGAGAGGTCACGTGCATGTGTGGCATTAGACGGACCTCCCATCCCTGACCTTCCGGAGGGTCCCGTAGACCTTATGGGCCTGGTGTAGACCTGGGGTCTTCTCCACAGCGGGTAGGGCACGAGCGCAGCACCCCCAGGTTCCTGAGGAAACCGCAGCGAGGACTGCAAACAGCGGTAAAGGATGAGGAGCGCTTCTCTGTTCCATCTCGCCGGTAACCAGGAACCCCCTGGGCTTGAACGGCTCTAACAAGCAAGTGAGGCTTCGTGCTTCAGTTCAAGGCCACGGGAGGTGGGCAGGGAAGTGTCACAGGCCACGCCAGCCTCATTTCTCTGAGTGCCCTCAGAAGGGTGGCTGGCTTTTATAAGCGGCAGTGACTGGAACGAGCCACATGTCACAGAGCAGAAGCATTTCTGCTGTTAAAGGGGTAAAGGCTTTGAGTAAAATAACTGCCAGCTGCCTTTTGACCCATCTTCTAGAAAACGTGAGACTATGTGGGACTCCAGGAGGGCTTTCTCCCAGAGCCCTGGAGCTGTGCTACGGTGTATGCCAGATTCCCATACAGCCAGATCAGACACGTGCATGGCTGAACTCCGATGATGGCCCGTTGTTCCCTAGGCCACCAAAGATCGGGGTTCGCTCTTAGACCATTTGGCCCATTGTAACCAGAAAGAGACCACCTGCCTCCCATCTTCTGATGGTTTTCAGAGCTTTGGGGTCTTTCCCCCGTGATTCATGCATCTCAGTTCCAGGCCACGCAAGTCCGCAATGTAAGAGGCCCCATGGCCCAGAGAGCCCTGCATTTCCCAGCGGCATGCCTACATTTTCTTTGTCCACTCCACAGTGTTTGGGTGCTGGCTCGGGGCCCAGCACTCGGTCGCCCCGATCGTAAGTGCTGCAGAGATCTCCGGAGAATTCCCCAAACCAGCAGAGCATGGCTGTCCCTTCCTTGAGAGTGTCGGCACAAGGTGTGAGCGGGCCTGCCTGGGGAGCCTGGGTCCCAGCCTCTGCCTCTGTCTTCCAGGCAGGCCTGGCCTCCCCGGACAACGCGGAGCAGCTCATCATCGCCTTGGAGCCCGAGGCGGCCTCCATCTACTGCCGGAAACTGCGGCTGCACCAGATGATTGAGCTGAGCAGCAAGGCCGCGGTCAATGGGTACAGCTCCAGTGACACAGTGGGAGCTGGGTTTGCACAGGGTACCTCCTGCTCTCTCTCTCCCCTCCCTGCGCTCTCCCATCCCAACCCTGCATGTTTGGGGCCTTGATTGTTTAAGGCACTTAGCACGGTAATGAAGAACCAAGGTGCTCCCAGTGGGGTCAGCTGTGAGCACCTGTTCTCAGCGCCTCTCCGGGACCTGCTCCAGGGCCCCTTGTGAACCCCCCAGCGGTCACCCTGATTCATCAGCTCCCCACCCAAGGGCCTTGGGCGTGGGGAGGGTGCTTCTCATCAAGAACCCGAAAGCAGCTCCCGGTTTTCCATTTTACTACGCTTTTAATTTTTCTTGTTGATTAACTGATTCTTAATCTAATCCCACTTGGCCTGTTATTAATTCCTCCATTAAGACTGTTGATTTAGCGCTGACTCACTCGTTGGGGCCGCTTCATGTGTGATGAACTCATTATGTGTCTTAACCATGAACCTGGAGAGAGTTTAAAACACAGATGAGAGGGGCGGAGGCTTCCAGACTCCATGAACGCTGATGTAGCTGTGGGAAGGGGTACCTACCGTCTCGAACACCCAGGATGGGCGTTAGGGAACTTTTTCTTTCTAATAGTTACCTGTACGCCAGTTGGTCACACTCTGGGTCCTAAGAACCATTTTCCCAGGTATCCAGGGCTCTGTGAGTCTGTCCAGGGCCACAGAGTTTGCGGACATCCTAAGTCAGGGTCAGAGCCTCCAGGGTGAGCGAGCTTAGGCACTAATCAGAGCACTGTGAGTGCCGTTCCCAGATGAGGACCTCAAGAGCAGAAAGCCACCCATCACCCATGCCCGCCCATCCTGCCCTGGATGGCCGGGGAGGAGGAGAGGGAGGAGGTTAGCTGGAACTGTGGCCCATTGCTCCGCCAACAGCCTGGTTCCAAGTTTTCCTTGGTCCCCACACCTGAAGCCTGTCTCTGCGCTGCCCAAGGCTCCAGGGGCCTGGCTCAGCCTTTACAGGTGGGCATTCCTGCCCAGATGGCCCTGGGTCCTCTTCCTCTTCACGGGGGCCACTCTGCCCCCGAGGCCACCACTCTGCATTTTCAACCCAAGATGGAGGAAAGTGTTTGAACCTCAGCCACGAGATAATGGCCATGTGTTCACTTCGTCCCCACGCCGCCGCCTCAAGCTGCCAGGGCTAAGTGCTAGCACCTCACCTGATTCACTGGGGACATAAGCAAGCAGGCTATCCTTCAGCTCTGAGGGCTTGATTTGATCTTTTTTTTTTTTTAATTTTTAAAAATCTTTATTTCTGAGAGACAGAGAGACAGAGTGCGACCGGGGGAGGAACAGGGGGAGACATAGAATTGGAAGCAGGCTCCAGACTCTGAGCTGTCAGCACAGAGCCTGACGCGGGCCTCAAACTCACAAACCGCAAGTTCATGACCTGAGCCGAAGTCGGATGCTTAACCGACTGAGCCACCCAGGCGCCCCTTGATTTGCTTTTTTTGAGCAACGCTCAGCCTCCGCCGAAGCCTGCCAAGGCTGGCCTCACTGCTAACTACGTCAAAGGTGTCAACATTTTAAATACTGGGAACAGCCTATTAAATCTTCATCTTCACCATTTTAATGGGAACAGAGACGCATGACTGACTGGGCTTCGTATCTTACGTGCTACTTCCTACTGGTTCATACACAGAAATTCATGTCAGAATTAGCTAACTGTAGGGTTGCTTTTCTTACTACCTCCTAAGTGGGAACAGTCACATTTGAAGGGGAAGCTGGTTTTGAAGGCCGGCCTTCCCCGAGAGCTCAGCTTTTGGCTTCCTTTCCTTGAACATACCCTGTCTACCCCCACTGGGTCTGTGTCCTGTGCCTGGTGGAATTTGCTCTTGTGCTCAGAGGGTCTTTTTGGTTTTTGAAATTCTCAAATTGTTGGCCACTGGCCCTCAGAGGGCCTGTGATGTAGGGTCCTGTCTCAGCCTTCCTTTACATTTGGCCTCTCTCCCAGGAGGAAGGGGTCCTGCTGGGGAGGCCTGGCAGAGCACATAATCGGGAGTACCCTGGATGGCATTAAGGCCGTGAGCCCCTTCTGGGCTGTTCTCTGCCCTCTGATGCTCCTTTGTAATGGACCCCAGTGGACCAACTGAGGGGAACATGGCTGCCACTCTGCCTCCAGCACCACAGGGGGCGCTGTTAGCATTATTTTATACCAAAAGGATTTCATGAGATCAGTAAAGGATATATTTTCCTTAATGTTGGGCTTAATTTGCCCACAAGTGTGATATTTTTTTTTGAGAGCTTATGTTTTATTAGTCTTGCTTGGTCATTTTTTAGAAACGCCATTGGTTAGCCATCTAGACTGTTTTAGCAGACCAAATGCCCCCAACAAGGTCTGCAGTAGAAGTTCATGGGGAGCCAGTGCTGGGAACAGGAGAGAAGCCCTGAGTTTGGGATCCCTCCCAGGTCTTCAGGGACTCTTTAATCCAAAGGGCCTCACCACTATACCCCAGGACCAGCACCAGCTTAGGGACTAGAAAAATTGGTTAGGGGGCAAGGTGGACGGAGACTTTATCTGTGAAATTGGGGGTTGCTCTAAATTGTTCAATGTAGTGATTATTTCTTGGGTACCAGGTCTCACACTTGGTGCTTTGCCCTCCTTACCACCGACTGTGTGCTGGGTGTCACACTGGGTGCTGAGGAAAAATCTGAGAACAAATCTCTGTTCTGCTTGTGAAGAACTTAGGCCAAGTGTTATTATCCCCACTTTATGGATGTGGAAACTGAGGCCCAGAGGGGTTAAGTGATTTGCCCCAAGTCCCAATTTGCCTGTGCCCTGCTGGTTCCCAGCTACCCTCTCACGGCACCTTTCCCATCCCCTAACATTCATATGCTGCTTTTTTAGACTTCACCCGAAATTGTGAAATCCCAAAGGCATGAGGGTCCATGGTTCAAGGGTTGATTTTGAGCTGCAAGATGGAGTCGTGGGAACTGCAAGTCCCTTAACCTTGTCTGACCTGGTTTCCTCCTCTGAGCAGAAAGACGATGATTTGTGCCCTGTCTGCCTCACAGGGCTGGCGGGGGGCCTGTGAGAGGCGCAGTTACCCCACGCAAGGCGTCACAGCCCCTCAGTGCCCTGAGCCACAGCCACGTTGTTCCCCTGTGTTAGAAAAAAGGCAGCCAGGGCTTTGCTCTGTTCAGATGGGCCACCCCCGTGGCTGAAGCACCACCTGGTGGCAGAAGAGCATATTGGCTTCACCGAGGTCTGAAGTTGGGAAATGGCTTCCAACCGTTTATCCAGGATCCAGATTAGGAAAACATACCCAACATTCCTTGCAGCAGACAGAGTTCTTGAGGTGAAATTATTTAACCAAGCGCCCTGCAAGCTTCTTGGCAGACAAGTCCCTCCCTGAGACAGCAAAGCCAGGAATCTGGTGGATTTATTAACACTTTCCCCCCAAAAATGTCACTGGGCGAAGGGCTTCTCCAGGCTGAGCTTTTAGCAGGGTACGTGCCAAGGGCCATGCAGTGAGCAGACGGAGGCTGGGGAAAATGGTCTGGCTTGCGGTTCCCAGTGTTGTGTTTATGTAATCATTCTGGTCAAGTGTCGCTACACGTTCCCTCCCTAAACCTCATGCTGTTGCCCCCACTGACGGTAGACGGCCACCAGCTTTGTCATGCTTTCTTACCTGTCCTTTTCTTTCTGTCGGCCACCAGCTAAGGAACACATACGGCGTAATCGGCAGAGTCGGACCTTTTTGGTGGAGAATGTCATAGGAGAAATCTGGTCCGAGCTGGAGGAAGGTAGCGTCCTTGAACGTCCTGAGCCCCTGCAGGATGTTTTGTGCTGCCGGCAAACATGCATTCCTGTCTGTTCCTTTGGCAATTTGGGAAAATGTTCAAAATCATCTGGTTTTAAAGACCACTCTGCCAAGGGGAGCTTTTTCTGGGTCTATAATTTTGCATGTTATAAAACCATAAAGACTCTTCAGAAGAAAAGTAGGAAATGGAACTCCCCAGTTCCGGAGTAAGTCTTGAGTTAAACAGCAGGTCATTTGATGGCGCTATAAACGTGGCAGGAAGTTGTCCACTAGTATGAGCCACATCTGTGGCAGCTTTAGTCTGAAAGAGTCACTCCACTGGGTTCTCTACCATCATGCTCGCCGGCACCCTGGGCAGACACCACTCCGTTCTCTTCAGTCGTGAGTAATTTGCTGTGTGGCTAATTAGCAAAACCATTGTATTAATGAGAGGTGTTGGCATGAGTTTATTTGGGTAAACTAAGTCATCACCCACCAGCTTGTTTCAGGAGGGGGCTGACCAGCAGTCTATGTAAAGGGTGGCTGTTTTTAACCAGGTGACAAGTATGTGGTCGTGGACAGTGGCGGTGGCACCGTGGACCTGACTGTCCATCAGATACGGTTACCGGAGGGACACCTTAAAGAACTGTATAAAGCAACAGGTGAGCCCCTGCGTGGCTGATTTTCTCATTCCTGAGCTGTTTCTCTCATATCCGATTTCTCGCGGCATTTCGTTCTCTTGCTGCTATCGGCATGTGGGATTCTAAACCCGAGGGGGTACTGACGCCCAGATGCTTGTGTGGAGCCAGGGAGCAAAATGTGGTTAAATGTTCTTTAAAACACAAACCACCGTAAGTTGGGTTTGGGGATAAAGTGAGCCTGTTTTAGATCCTGGCCAAGGGATCTTCTTTCTGAAAGTTCTGGAAGGATGTGATTGTCATCTGATTTGTCCCTGTGTTTTAGTGCCACGCTTAAGCTTTCTAGGGAAGTCTTGGACACCTGCTCTTGGATCAAAGTCGCCAAAGTAGACAACAGGCCGTCTCCCTTGGTGGGTTGGGACCATAGAATAAGAAATAGATCACAGGGTCTCAGTGGGTCTACTGATTTTCCAGACTCTGTCCCTAGATCTCTTGGGTAGGAATTCCCTGATGCTCCTAGGTAGCCATATGTATCGATTTTATTTAAAATGTAATTGATTTTAACAAGCTTGTTGACCAGTGATTCTGTAGGAGAAAGTTGCTCTACCCGGAATGAGAAGAACTGGAGGGTTTTCAAGTGTAAGTAGAAATTCCTAGCTGCTGTCTGTTTGCTAACTGGGTCCAAGTTCGTGCGACTTTGTGTTTCGGAGAAGAACGCAGGGTAGGATGTTTCTCGGAGTCTGAATACGGTTCCTGGCAGTTTTTCACATGGTGGGTTCTCATTCTGTGCTTGACTCAGGCGGACCCTATGGATCCTTAGGAGTAGATTATGAATTTGAAAAGCTTCTGTGTAAAATATTTGGAGAGGATTTTATCGAACAATTCAAAATCAAGCGTCCTGCGGCCTGGGTTGACTTAATGATTGCATTTGAGTCTCGTAAAAGGGCGGCTGCCCCAGACCGAACTAACCCGCTGAACATCACCCTGCCCTTCTCCTTCATCGACTACTACAAGAAGTTCCGTGGACACAGTGTGGAGCACGCTTTGAGGAAGAGCAAGTGAGTTGGACTCACCTTTGGCTTAGGCCATTCTGGGGGGTGGGGAGGGATCCTGTTGAGGGGAGGGAGGGTGGGGGGTGTGGATTCTGAGTTCCGGGTTACACACAAGCTCTGTGACCTTGGCCAGGTGACTCAACTTCTCTGTTCCTCAGTGTTTCATCTGGAAAATAGAGATGATAATTCCACTTACCTCAAAGGATCGTTGTGATGATGCAGTGAGTTCATATGTTAGACATGTAGCACAGTGCCTGGGACCTGGAAATTTCTGTTCCTGTGTTAGCTTTGATTATATACTAATATATACATTATTAAATAAAATATTTTTTTTCCTAAGCTTTAGGAAAGCAGGGAATTTTGTGCTTTGACCTCTGCCGTCTCCCCAGTATCCTCAATAGAATCTGGCACAACATAACAAGTGCTCACTACATATATGTTGAACAAAATCCCATGGGGCTTTGAGTCTCTTGACTGCAGGCAAAAGCTGAATTGCAAAATTAATAGACAAAACTCATAGGTTCCTAAAAATCATCATATAGCGGCAAATTTCAAACAGTCACGTGCACACTCCCCAAAGTATTTTAAAGCGAATCTGATCATCATCTAATCCACGAATATGTCAGGAGGTATCACTAAGACACATTTAAAGTCACTACCATGATGCCGTATCACGATCACATGTGAAATGAGTCATTCTTCAATATCCTCAAATTTCCAGTTAACATGAAAACTTTTCCAATCGTCTTATGTATTTTTTTCAGTTTGCATTAATAGCCAGAAGATGGCTTCCATGGCAGTTCTCTGATAACTAAGTCCTAAGTCCCGCTTAATCTATAGGCTCCCCCTCCTATTTTTCTTTGTAGCTTATTAGGTGACAAGGCTGACTGTCCCACAGAGTTTCTTCAGTCTGGATTTTTGCCTATCATATACCCACATAACGTGTTTGGTCCCCTGGTATTTTTGACATATTGGCAGATCTGTTCAGGTTCAAGTCTGAGTTTTTGGCAAACCTACCTCATGGGTGCTGGTGCATCAAGTCAGGGGACGCATAATGTTTGCTTATTGCTTCTTTTGTGATGTTAGCAGCCGCGGGGGAGTGTTGCCTGGGTCCGGTGTGTTAAGGGGTAGCCCCTGAGTCTCGTTTGTCATCTAGCCTGTTTCTGGAGAAAGGAACTCTTCTCCTCAATGCTTTGATTGCCCTGGAATGCCGTTCATATAGGAAAGACAGGATAAGTTCTTGGTTCTTTCCTTTCGGTTATAAAGTTTTTGCTAAATATGGTTGACTTCCTAGCATTCTCCTAAGTGACAAGTGCTTTTTTTTCTTCTGTGGGGGCACAAGGGGAGTATTATTAAGATTTCATGAATTTAGGCATATTTGATATATTTCGAACCATGGCAATTATGTCCTCAGTGATGGTCAAAATGTCCCATCTTAGCCAGTAGGAGCCTCCTTAAGTTGGCTCCTGAGTCCTGTTGATAACAACACTTTGATCTGACTTCTGGCTCATTTTGTATATCCCTCATCCCAGACCTGCAATTGGCCATTTCTCTAAGCAGCCCAGGTTCCGTTTAGTGGGAAATAAAGTAGATAAGACTGCAGGTCTTCTTGACCTTGGTTGGAACAGGGCCCTAGCCAGACTCTGACTTCTGTCTACTGTGCGCCCCACCCCCAGACACCAGTCTACCCCCAAGTCCTGCTCCGGTCAGCTCTCCTTCTGGGGAAACTGGCCACAGCCAGCCATGGAGTCCTCGTCCTGTGGCTGAGGCCACAGAAAGATGCCTGGTCAGGGAGACCTGGCAGCATCTAGAATGTGAGGCTAGGAAGCAGCTGGTTTGCTTCAAGGACAGAGATGCCATTTGCTTGGCTTCTTTGAACTCGAGGACGGGTGGGGAACATGCAGTCCCTTGCATTCCTTTAGTGCCAGAAAATTTCCAGTGTTTTCACAGATGCGGTATCGAACTTAATCGTCACAACAACCGCTATGAGAAAGATGAGATGAGTTGTGTTAGCCTTGATTTCCAGATGAGAGACTAGGGCTCCGAGAAAATGCGGTCCAGCTTGCCCCAAAGTCCTGTAGCCTCTGAGTGCTGGAGGCCGTCCTGGAGCTGAGCAGTCCCACCTCCCTCTCTGGTGCTCTTTCTGTCCCATGCTGTCACACTGGACGTGCTGCGGCTTCGACAGAGAATGGGGCGTCCTGGTAGGATGGGGCTTCTCACTGTCATGTGACGGGTGCCTACAGGGCTAAAGCAAATGCACCTGAGCACACGGGTCTGTGGCCAGAGGCAGCAGCACAGTGGACACACCAGATGAGCCTTCAGTGGACTCGAATCCGGCTACTGCTCGATTATAAAATGTGGTCATTCAAATGAGACAAATTTCGTCATTTCTTTCCCTGTCTTTCGCACTAGATCTTGGCTTCCACGGTCCCCAGGGAAGCTTGGCCACAACACGAAGCAGCGAGAAATGGAAGGGGCTATGTCTTAGCGTTTGAGCATCTAAGGGTCCGGTTCTAGCAGTTGAAAATATTTCCAAGGACTTTCAAACCCCTTCTGTTCCCTTAGATGTGGCAGCCGTTCTGTCCTGTGAGGGGCCATCTCTGCGCACAGTAGCCTGGGTCTCCCCTATCCACTCACTGCTGCTTTCTTCTCTCTGTGCCACCCCCCTCCCACCCACAGTGTGGACTTTGTGAAGTGGTCCTCGCAAGGGATGCTGAGGATGAGTCCAGATGCCATGAATGCCCTTTTTAAGCCAACCATTGACAGCATCATTGAGCATCTCCGTGAGTATCGGCTGGGGCTCAGCCACTCAGAGGGGCAGAGCCCAACAGGGACTGACTTCTCCTGCGTCGCCAGCTAGAGCATGTGAAGTCCGACCAGCAGGGGGTCCGAGGCTGGGAGCCACAGGTGGGGGCCTGGGCAGGGGCAGGCAGGGCCTGGGCACCTATGTGGGAGGTTGCTGGCCATAGGCTCTCCAGACCCCTCCCCTCAGCTACTGCAAAGCTGCCCAGCGCCTGCCTTCACCTGGGCCTTGAGCTTGGCTTCAGAAGTCAGGGAGCTCGGAGCTCTGCAGGGGTGTTAGCCTGGAGTGACAGGGCCGAGGGAGTGCCCAGTCTTTGCTTTATTGGGATATGGGAGGAGCCATCATCTTTGCTGGGGACCAAAGAAAGGTTTTCTGCAAGGGGGCAAACAGAATCCAGCCCTCAGTGGCCCTCTTTCAGGGACACACAGTAGACTCCCTGGGGACCTTTTTTAGTACCCAGGCTCCCCATTCACTTCCCCCCCACCCCACCATACCTACTAAATCAGACTGTCTTTGAAAACCAAAGAATAGGTTTTTTTGTTTTAAATTTTTAAAATTTTTATTTATTTTTGAGAGAGAGAGGGCATAAGTAGGGGAGGAACAAAGAGAGAGGGAGACACAGAATCCGAAGCAGGCTCCAGGCTCCCCGCTGTCAGCACAGAGAGCCTGATGCTGGGCTTGAACTCAGGAACCATGAGATCATGACCTGAGCCAAAGTCGGATGCTTAACCGACTGAGCCACCCAGGCGCCCCCAAAGAGCAGTTTTTGTCACAGACTGCCTTGACTTACTTAGCAGGACCACACGTTTGGAGAACATCAGGAGTATTTATTTATGCCTAACAAATTACTCCTTGAATGGATCACCATCTAGCTGTTAAAATGTTTCCATTTAACAATGGCTTTGGTTTTTATCCCTGAGCATATAGGTATGCAAACCTTCCTGTTTTCTTGAAGACCAGCTCTACAGGGACACCTGGGTGCCTTAGTTGGTTAAGCATACAATTTCCATTCAGATCACAATCTCATGTGTTGTGGGTTCGAGCCCCATGTCGGGCTCTCTGCTGTCAGCTCAGAGCCTGCCTCAGATCCTCTGTCCCCTCTCTGCCCTGCCGCCACTCACACTCTCTCTCTCTCTCAAAAATAAACATTAAAAAAAAAATGAAGACCAGTTCTACAAAAATTCTGTCCAGCCACCTTAGATGTGTCTTTCCCCTTGGGGCCATGTGGTTTTGTCCGTTTGCCACTTTCATAGGCCACCAGTCTCCCCGCTGCTGGATTTTGGTGACAGAGCACTGTCCCTTCCTCTTTGCTTTCAGGGGACCTGTTTCAGAAGCCCGAGGTGTCCACTGTCAAGTTCCTCTTCCTGGTGGGAGGCTTTGCGGAGGCGCCCCTGCTTCAGCAGGCAGTGCAGGCTGCCTTCGGGGACAAGTGTCGCATCATCATCCCGCAGGACGTGGGCCTCACCATCCTCAAGGGTGCCGTGCTCTTTGGCCTGGACCCCGCCGTCATCAAGGTGCGCCGGTCGCCCCTTACCTATGGGGTGGGTGTGCTGAACCGCTATGTGGAAGGCAAGCACCCGCCTGAGAAGCTGCTGGTGAAGGACGGCACTCGCTGGTGCACCGATGTCTTTGACAAGTTCATCTCTGCCGACCAGTCAGTGGCCCTGGGGGAGCTGGTCAAGCGTAGCTACACCCCGGCCAAGCCTTCCCAGCTGGTCATCGTCATCAACATCTACAGCTCTGAGCACGACGACGTGAGCTTCATCACCGACCCGGGGGTGAAGAAGTGCGGTACGCTCCGCCTGGATCTCACAGGGACCAGCGGCACAGCTGTGCCCCCCCGGAGGGAGATCCAGACCCTCATGCAGTTTGGGGACACAGAGATCAAGGCCACAGCCATCGATATAGCCACCTCAAAGAGTGTCAAGGTTGGGATTGACTTCTTGAATTACTAACGGACTCTCCTGCCGCTTGCCCTGCCCTTGGACTCTGCTCACCTGCATCTGCTGACCTCAACCCTGACTGTTCTTTCCCTGTCCTTGACCCTCAGCATCACCCGCCTGGATTTCAGCAGGGAAGATGGGACCCACCAAGGCTAGAAATAATTAGGGATTTTCGAGGGCACACTGGAGTCAGAACAAGTGTCAGAAATTGAGATGGAGGTTTGGGAATAAGAAATCTGAGGATCCTGGGAGAGCAACTAGTTTTCGTAGGTAGAAAGTGGTGGGACCCCCACCCACCAAGGGAATCGGTCCGTTTCTGCAGCAGTGATTCAGCTAAGCAGGACTCAGGATGCCCTATCGCTGTCTTTCTAGATTGGAAATGAGATCTCTGAGCCAGGAGGAGATTCTTCATCTATTTGAGACGTTTCTTTGCACACTTCCTGGGGGACGGCGGTCAATATAAAATGCCACCCATCTGCAGCTGATTTCTTGTCATTATCATGTGATTAAATGTGGTGATTCAGCAGGAGCTGGGAGAATTTTTCAGCTGGTGGGAGAAGACTGCCCACGCGGGGCACTATTTTAGGTTCTCATGATTTGAATTCTGAATAGGCTCAGTGAGGAGTAACGACAGCCGGCTCATCGACTAGGACTTGAGTTAGTGGGAGGGCAGGCACCTTAACTTTTCCGCAGGTGAATACTTGCTTCAAGGGAAATGGATATTAAGGCACTGCTGACTTATCCCAAATCATATGCTGCGACATCATTCCTTGGATGCCAGATTCTGACTTCTGAACTCCTAAGTAATTCGCATTAACCTTAGTAGGATTCTGGGTCAGGAAAGGAGCCTGTAGAATGCCCTGTTCACATCAGCCAGCCCACGAGTCTGGAACAGCCCCTCACCTTGACAGGCGAACGTATTTCAAATTAACTCCCTCTTCACCCTCATCTAACAGAGCGTTTCAGCCACGTAGTCCCACATTTCAGAAAGAATACACTGGTGATACCTGGATAGAGAATCTGCACTGTGAAATGTTTCACTGGAATCTTCAGGGTTTTTTTTTTTAAGTGTATCTCAAAGGAATTCCTAGATCTGTACTTGACGAATTCAGCCAGGTCTTTTTCAAAGCAGATTGTATCTGTGGATTGTCTTCGTGGTTCCTGGATCCTTTTCCTTTTACAAATGGAAGCTGGGGTTTGGGGAAGGGGGACCAGCATCTGCATTTTCTTTCAGAGGCCACCACAGGGGACTGTGGTCCCCTGGGAGTCTGGGTACTCCTGAC
Organism: Proteles cristata cristata; assembly: GCA_017311185.1. Lineage (NCBI taxonomy): Eukaryota > Metazoa > Chordata > Mammalia > Carnivora > Hyaenidae > Proteles > Proteles cristata. Next base: position 1,524,884 of record JAESUZ010000548.1, on the reverse strand, counting down.
TTTAGGTTTTGTCGCAAGCTGAATTACTGACCCCCAGTGCCTACAGTCTTCCAGTTTGGGGCTCCTTTACGAAGAGGGTTTACAAGTGAAGAGCCGGGGTGCCACAGTTTGCCCTTTGTGCACCGGGGCGAAGGCTCCTCCTGGCTTTTAGGGCTCGCAAGAAGGGCCTGTGAGGGAAAAAGGTTGGAAGGAGGCACCCTGAGAACGGCCCCAAGGAACCCCCTGGCTTGTCTGCTGGGACTCATTCTGATTTTAAATCCCTGGAGGCATGCATAATGAATGAACCCAGGATGAGCTGAGGAACTAACTTCAAATGCAAGCTGGATTCACCAACCCCATTATGTCGCCAATATGCAGATTTGACACTGCTTTTCCAATGTCTTTGGAACACATCTCGCTCCCACGGCCTGCCAGCCTGGCCTGCCGCAGAATTCCCTGCTCCAATGTGAAACTCGAACAAAGCACCGAATTAGAGAATGCTGCTCACGTGACTTAGTAGCGGGAGCTCGCGTCCAGGCACAAAGGTGTGTTTGCTGGGCTTCTCTTCTGCCTGCTCTGCTTCAAAAGCTAAATGTTCTGGGTCTTTCTTTGATGTTGCCAGCCATACTCTACAAATAAGACTTTTCAATTTAGTTATAAGTAATATAATTTTATGTACATACAATATTAGAATATTGTACAGAATCTTTATTTCTACAATGTGCTTTTCTTGTTAAAAAAAAAAAAAGGAAAATGCTCTTTGAATTTTATTGATGACATTGCTGCCTTTTAATTTCCCACGGCTTTATTTTTTAATTGCACTTACTTATCAATCTGTACCGATCCTAAGCTATGGACTGCGTTTGCAAGACCGAGCAATAGTCAGAGGTGCCGAGGGTCAGAATACTCCAGAAAAAGGGACACCAGCTGGATGAACGGCTTCGTCAGAACTTGCTCCATTCACATCCTTCCCAAAGGCTCACAGTTTATATTGAAAGGAGCATTAATAATGTATCGTTTCTCCTGTCCAGTCTTTGAGAGCTTTGAGAGCTTTGAGAACATTCTGGTTCTATAAGCAACATGACTGTGCAGAAAAACCTACGAACACTCTCTGTGTCCCTGCAGGGTTTATCAACTTCTTGTGGGGCAGAGCGGTCACTCTGAGGGCAAAGTGGGGTCCTTGTGCAGTGATGTCAGGATGAGAGGGTTACACAGAAGGAATCAAGTGGTGCACAAATCCAGCCTTTGTGCTGGATTAAGTGTGTAAGTAATTTAGTCAAGTCTTTCTTTTCGGCCATCGTAAGGCCTTCCCACCTTGCATCAGGCATGTCTCCTTGTCTACGACTTCTCTTCAGTGAGTTGGTTGAAATCTGTCTGTTGGCAGACAGGTGGTGGAGAGGGAGGGATACCTTTACTGGAACTTTCTTCTGGCCCCAGAAATGCAGCCCCAATTGTCAACCTCATTAAAGGGAATCCCCAAATCCATTCTCCCTCTCCCTCCTCCCCATGAAATGACATATTCTAGAATAAGAACACTGGCTAAATACACTTGGACACGTTTTCTAATCTTGGAAAGTTTCTAAAAGGCCTGTTGTCTTGACCATCACTCAGTGGTCCCTGGCCATAGTATCTGATCATGTTTTGGAAGCAGAACTGTTGGAGATTTCCTTTATAACTGCCCTTTCTGTACACAGCAGGCATTAATAAATGCTGAATGACAGACAAGTGACAGAAAAGATGGGCAAGAGAGGAGACATACAGGCACTTTTGCAGAGTGATGACTAAGACTGAGTCCAGATTACAGAGCCTGCCCTACCCGTACTAGGATGTTATTTAGATCAAGTTTAGCTTCTAGAGTCTAGGTCTGGTTAATTGCCAGGGTGGCAAAGAATCGCATGCATCAATATACACAGGAGTCAAAATGCATAATTAGTTGAAGATCGAATTTCACAGTCGTAGAGATGAAGTAGCTGTGATCGAGCTGCGTGTTTGTGCTGGGAAACGACTTACGGGGGTAACTAGTTTACAAGTCGTTGTCCGTTAGGTCACACCTCTCATCTGCTTGGAATATGGAACTTTATTCTAAAGCGTCAGCCATCGGGGTCTCGTTCACTACAGGATAAATTCACACTCCACAGAACCTTGCAGCTGTCTGAACTTGACGAGATTGTACCTGCAAACTCTGTCTTCACGGATGTCTAATAAAGCCAAATTCTGGATCTCGTGTGGCCCAAGCTTTTGTTTATTTTTTTCACTATGAATTTGTGAATGGAATTATAGCTGCATCATCACGGACTTCCCCCTCCACACCATCTCAGGTGGAGATTGATTTTCAGATCTTTTCCTAAATGTTGCAAGCCTTTTTTTCTTCTTTCTTTTTTTAAATTAACTTTCATTACAACTAGCCTGGCTCCTGTGTTCGCTGGGAGCAGGGCTCCATCCATGTTCACGGGCCCCTACAGAAGGCAGCTGAGCCCCGCCTCTGACACCTCCACCACACCCACATGAAGGGCTTTGAGAAAGAAGCAGAAGGGTCTAGAACTGGTGCCTTGCGGTCTCCTATCCTAGCAGGCATGCCAAGCTGGTGGCTGTGTCTAGAGCCTCGAGTTTATTCCAGGCTCTGTGTCTGGGTCGCCCTCTAGAGTTGGCTTTGGAAGCTTCTGGAGAGTCTGTGGTGGACTCCGAGGATGCTGAGGCAGGTCCACATGGACCTCAGTGGGCAGCTTTACGAGGCTTCAGGTAAAGTTCGCCTCTCAGGACGCAGAGGCAGGGACGGCTGGAAAATGCAGGAAAGCACACCAGCCTCTTGGAAAGCCGTGTGCTCGGGTGGCCAGGGCTGGGTTTCTCACGCAGCCTGTAAAGCCCGCCATTCCCTCCGCCCGGCTCGCACAGTGGGCATGTCGGTGTCCATCCAATGAGGTGGAGGCTCAGGCCCCCTTTAGCTCCCATGAAATGAGGGCGATTAGAAAGGAGTTTGGCCCTACTTCGTTTCACAGCCCCACCTTCTCTGCAGTGGATTTCCCCTTTCTGCAGCCTCGCCTGCCCCAGGGTAGGGAAATCTCCACCCCCAGAGGCTTCTCCTTCCCTCCCGGCTGCGCCCCGCCCCCTGCCAGCCCCTAACACAGGCCCTGACTCCCGGAGGAAGTCCCCACTGGGACCTCCGGACCCCAACCCAGATAGTCCCACTGTCTATAGCAGAAAGGGCGGCTTTGACCTAGATCCCCACACACAGCGCTCTCCCCAGTTCCAAAACCCAGAGGGGCTCAGCGGGGGAGGGGGAGGAGGGGAGGCCACGTACTGAGAAGGAGAACAGCTTTAGAGGCCAAATATTTGTTGGGCCAATCCCTGGATTTCATGGGGGGCCGGGGAGGCTGACGCTGAGCCAGGAGCCGGGGTGGGGGGTGGGGGGTGGGGAGGCGCAGCCGCATCTGCATCTACTCGTGTTCATCCGCACCTGGCCTGTGGGGAGAGGTGAGGTCATGGGCAGGAGAGTTGAGCGAGGGGGAGGGGCAGCCGGGGTCCGGCCCCTCCTCCTTCGGGGGGTGAGCGCACAAAGGCCGGCGGGAAGGCGGAGGCCCGGAGGGCTGCTGGCCTGTGGAGGTCTACGCCCACCGGAGTGAGGATGTGGGAGTGGCCGGGGAGAGGGAGTAGGGGGCTGTGACCTCGCTTTCCGACCCCTTCCCGGGCGCCCACCCCCGACACACCTCCTCGCTGCTCAGAGGAACCGCCCAGGCCACCACTCACCTGCGCCAGGTGCCGCCCACACGCCAGGGCCGCGCTTTTGGGTAACAGTTATGTTATATACGCGCCCGCAGAGTGTAGATATCGTCCGTTCAGACCTCCTTGGGCGGGAGAACCCGCTGACAGATTACTTAGCTTCTCGGCCTTCATTTTTCTCCTCTATCAATGGGGGGCTCAAATGGGAACTAACCCTTAGGGCGGCGAAGACGATTTACCAAGAATATAGCCCCGGGTGGGCTGTGTCACAGCAAGTGTTCTGTCAATGTCTGAGTGTGTTTAAAATTCCCATCGCTGCTGACTAAACCCTGACTGTAGACCCGCTCCGCCCCCAAGACCACCTGTCCTGGTGGCCAGGGCACCACTTGTGAGAGGTGAGCTGGCTTGGCCTTGTAACCAGATGCCCAGATGCAGGCCCTGTCCCGGTGGAGGGGACCCAGCCCATCCCGGAAGAAGGCAGGGGTCTGTTTGGAGAGACAGCATCCCATAAACATGCTGCGGCCATACGCCCCCCCACCCCTCACCCATCTTGGACTCTATGCCAACCTTTGGGGACTTCCGAGCCCTTCCAGCTGGAACTTACTCTAATTCTTCGTTGTTTAGCAGCATCCTTGGCCTCTAACTCACTAGATACCAGCAGCACCTCGTACCCCAGTTGTGACAACCAAAAATATCTTCAGACATTTGGTGGTGGGGGACAGCAGAAATCAGCACTGCAACCTTTTCCACCTGGAAAAAGAAAGGCTCTGGGGCCAGGGGTACTTCTTCTCTTCCCTTCTGCGAGGTTCAGGAGCTTCACGTGGGGGCCTCTGGGTCTTGCTCGTCTTTATATTCTATCCTCATGACAGGTGTTGGCCACAGTGAGTGTACAGTTCATGATTGCTGGATGGATGGATGGATGGATGGATGGATAGGAAGAAGGTTGGGTGGATGGAGGAGGTCCCAGGAGGGGAGACCCTGGGGCGGTGCTCTACACACACTCTATCTAAGTTCATGTAAAAGGTGAAATTAGAGCATTGGTTTTATCTGCTTGTTCTGTGTTAAGATGGCGGTGCTGCCTCTCTTTCCCAACCCCCTGGCAGGGTCATTCTACTCCCAGGGACTCTAGCACACATGCGTACAGTGCGTTCTTGAGACAGGGACATTTGATTAGACAATTTCATTCCCTCTCCCCTTCATCAACAGAGAGTGAAATCATGCAGTCTTCCAAGACCTTCATGAGACACCTGCCGGTCACACCAGGCTACAGTGGTAAGTGGTGACGTGCCCTGGCGATGTGCTCTGGTCCTGGTCACTGTCCCTGTGTTGGTCCACTGTCCGTGTCTTTCTGGCCAGTTGGGCCAGTACAGACACTTTAGTTTCTTTAGGACACTTGCGGAAAGCACTCCTTTGCTGAAGACGGCTGATAACTGGGCTCTGATGAATGGAGAGATATAACTTAGGCCAGATCTCCCAGGACGTGACCTGGTGTGCAGGAAGCACGGAATGTCCCTTGAGTGTGTTTGGGCCAGGATAGACACAATGCCGTGGGGACAGACACAATGAATAAGCTGAGGCCCTGTCATTTTTCCCAAGTAGATGTTCTCAACTCTTGCACAAGGACTGTTCTTATGGGCCCATTCCTTCCTGCACCCCCCAGAGGAAGAGTGGGCAAGTGCCCTGGTTTGTCTGGAATGGCGCTGGTTTTAGCACTGAAAGTCCTGTGTCCCATGAAGCCCCTAAGTCCTTGGCAAACAGGGACAGTTGGTCATTCTACCTAAAGGTGCTCCTCCTCAGGCTTCTGGGCCATCAGGAACTTACTAAGTCATGTCCCTGTGACAAATGCAGTGGTCCTCATAGGCTCCCAGCTCTCACAGATAGGTGTTCTTAGGAGAGCAGGTGCAGGGCGGGTATTCAAGGCTGCCGGGCCTCACCCCTTAGTCCACTGGCTGGTTCAGGGAACAGGCTTTGAATTCTAACAAACTGAGGTTTCAGCCCCTGTGTGGCCACTGCGTGTATGATTTACTTTCTGTGGTAAGTTTAAGTGCCTATTAAATGGGTGTATTAGTTTCTTAGAGCTCTGTTTATTCTGTTTTTAAAAATGTTTAATATTTATATTTTGAGAGAGAGAGAGAGAGAGAGAGAGAAAGGGAGGATGAGTGGGAGAGGGGGCGAGAGAGAAGGAGACACAGAGTCTAAGGCAGGCTCCACGCTTTGAGCTGTCAGCACAGAGCCCAATGTGGGGCCCGACTCATGAACCACTAGATCATGAGCCAAAGTCGGACGCTCAACCGACTGAGCCACCCAGGCGCCCCGTCTTAGGGCTCTGTTTAAGACAACAGATATTTGTTCTCTCACAGCTCTGGAGGCCAGCCTGCTGAAATCCAGGTTTGGTTGGGCCATGCTGTCTCTGAAGCCTGCAGAGGAGGGTGCTTCTTCACTTCCGGTTTCTGGTGGCCTCGTCTGTCTCTTCGCTTGTAGCTCAGCCCCAGTCTTGGCCTCCATCTTCACACTGCCCTGCATCTCAGTGTCTCTTTCTCAACCTCCCTTTCCCTTCTCTTATAATGGAGTGCTTTTGACAAGTATCCTCAGAAGCTAAAAGATGCTTTAGCTTTTGACAAGTAGCCTCTACTGGCCTAGTCAGCTGGCCAGACATAGACAGCGGACTAAGACAGAGATGGTTGGATTTAGGGCCCCATCCTTGGCCAAGGACAGTCTCGTTTTCCAAAACTTCATGACGGCTACAAAGACCGTATTGCCAGATAAGGTCCCATTCGCAAGTCCCAGGGACTAGACTTGGACATAGCTATTTGGGAGACACAGTTCTACACAGGATAATGATGGATATCTCACCCGGTTGTTGTGAGAAGGAAGGAGCCAGCACACGCAAGCTATTTAAGATGTCCTGGCCCTTAGCAAGACTCAGCGAGGGTAGCTTGTGGCCTCCTGTGTGTGTGCACATACACAAGCATATAAAATCTCTGCAGGGCAAGGGAGGACCTGGTCGCAGGGCCCCTCAGTTTCTATGGTCCCCCCCTCCCTACCACACTGGGGTATCTTTGAATTGCCAGGGTTGGGGACACTAACTAGTAGGTGGAGAACTTCATCAGTTTAGAAATTAGATTCTTCCAGAAGCAGCTTCTCATATGGTGTAGGAGGCAGGAGTTCTGCTTTTAACTCTGCGGTCAGGTTTTCTTTAGGGACAAAGACAAAATGTCCGGGCTTCAGGAACGAGTGAGGGGTATTTATTTCTTTATCTCTCTAGCCATTTAAAACCGAATTCTTAGCCAGTTTTCCCTCATCCATTCTTTAAAAAAGAGAGAGTTTTATTGTGACAATATTATAGTCCCTAGGATTCAGCATCTAGTTTAAATAAATACTTGTGTTTTACCCATACTAATAGTAATGATTACATGTTATTTTGTGGGAAATGGCGAAAAATTGTTCTAGGGGGTGGACCTCCCAGATAATGAATTTACCTTTTTGTGTGTGTGTAATAGGTCTCAGCTTTTAATAAGCCCACAATTTCCCCCGATGGTCCGACAAAAAAAGATCCCAAATTGCATTTGGGACGTGTCAAGGAAAATAAGCTTTCTCTCTAAAAAGATGAAATAATTTCAATTGCTCCTCAGACTATCATTTTGGCCCATTAAATGCTTTCCCCATTTGCTGTTCAGACTGACATCGGGGGCCTTGCTATCAAAGAATATTACTGCCATCGTCTTTGTAGAAATGGGCCTTCCCTCCCCAGCTCCGAGGTCATTTTTTTTTTTTGTGGCCTTGGGAGGGCCCAGCGCAGCGCAAACAACAGCCCCACTTGTGTTAATGGCCTTTGGGAAAATGCAGTGTCACTGGCCAAGGGACTGCCACGGGGAGGGGGGGGGTGACGGGGAGGGGGGAGGAGGCTGAGGTTCTGGGGAGTTTCTGCAGGTTCTGATCGCCTTGCTGAAGGCTGTGATTCGTGGGCTCTTACAGGCTTCGTGCCCTACCTTAGCTGCCAGGGCTCCACCGGCAAGGACGACATGTCCCAGTGCTTGAGAACCTTCCAGGAGAGCACACAGCGATATAAAAACCAGCTGGAGGAATTTCACTGCTCGGTGGCCACTGCCCGGAAACTGAAACCCATCTGCTCCGAAGAGACGGTCCTGCGGGCGCTGCACCAGTACTGTCGGCAGTACCACCCCCTGACTTTGGGTACCGGCTCCTGGAAACCAGCCCCCTCACCCCCTGGGCACAAGGGCAGGGTCCGGCAGGGCCCCTGGGCCGCCACGGGTGGGGGAGGGGGGGGGCACGGAATCCAGCACCCGTTCCAAATCCCCAGGCAGTGGTGCGGGATGGAAAGGCTTGGCCCCCTAAGATAAGAAAGAAACATTTCTCGGGGGGGAGAGGGACATGGTCCTGGTCAGGCAAGAAGGTGCTGGGAACTGAGACCCCTGGCAAGTCACCACGAATGTTCAGGCCTTACCTACCCTCTCAGTTTTAGTTGCCTTCTCTGTGCGGGGCACTATTATTTCATGAATGGCAGTGCTATGACTCTGATGCTATTATTCCCATTTTATTTTATTTTTAAACATTTTTAATGTTTATTTTTGAGAGAGACAGAACATGAGCAGAGGAAGTCAGAGAGAGAGTGGGAGACACAGAATCAAAAGCAGGCTCCAGACTCGAAGCTGTCAGCACAGAGCCCGACGTGGGGCTCGAACCCACGAACCGTGAGATCATGACCTGAGCTGAAGTTGGACGCTTAACCGACTGAGCCACCCAAGCGCCCCTATTATTCCCATTTTAGAGCTGAGGGAATTGAGTCTGTGGAGGTGGTGGTGACCCTTGTCTGAGGTCAGACCTCGGTTCGAACCCAGCTCTTGCAGGAACTAGCTGGGTAGGAAGGGGTTGGCCTGGAGGAACAACCACGAAGACGGAAACAACTGAAGTTGCGGTTATGTAATGCTAATCACAGCGATGATTTGCCCTAGACCATTTTTAAGGTGTAAAAGCCTAGAGGAAACGTAACGGACTCCAGCATTGCCTTTCTTATTGTTACTCTGGTTGTGTGGGGCCGCTGACTCACGTGTTGCTTGTACTTTCCAGTTGTCCAAGCCATAACAAAGAGCATCTGCCTTTGGAGTTTAGGCTTTAGCCCAGTTCTGTGACTGTTTGCTGAGTGATGTAAGATACATTGCTTCCCCTCTCTGGACTCCAGTTCCTTCATCCAGTGCAGGGAAGGATGGACTAGATTCTCCCTGCGGTGCGTTCAGCTCTGAGGTTCTGGAACTCTGTGGCCTAATTCTATTCTGACAGCAGCCAGAAGAGGCAGGCGGGCCGTTCTCCTTCATCTCACAAACGTGAAGTTGCCCAGGGTCAGTCAGCCAGAGTCGTTTGTGACCTGAAGGCAGGTTCCTGGTGCTCAGCCTGACGTGCTCCCTTCTAACCTGGTTGCTTTTCCTGATTCCTTTATGTAAACTGCAAAAGAGCGATGTGGGAAGCTTTTTTATTAACCTGAGAGAGGAGCAGGGTCTGTTGAAGAGAAAAAAACTAGAGAATCAGACAGACGCAGGTTTGAAGCCTGGCCCTACCACTTCCTTGCCGTGTGACCTTGGCCAAAACGCTCTTAACTTTTTTAAGGTCTGTGTGTCCCCCTGTAAGGTGTAGGTAATAATGCTGTCAACTTCTTACAGTTCGTGAGAGAATGAAATGAGACGGTATTTGCAAAGCCCCTACCAGGGTCCCTGGTACACAGTATCAACCAAGCCGTGAGAGCTGCGCTTCGGGCATCTGGAGGCCTCGGGGTTCGCCAGGGTAACTGCTGGGGTGCCAGCTCGCTGTGTGGCTTCCCAAAGCCCTCAGGAAGCATGGTATCTTTACAGAATGCAAACACATAAAGAAACCTCTCCAGGAGCCCCCGATCCCTGGCTGGGCTGGCTACCTCCCCAGGGCCAGGGTCACTGAATTAGGCTGCGCCACACGGTACACCGTCATGGCCAGAAACTGCTACAGAGACTTCCTAGACATCATGGAGCAGGCCAGGAAGGCTCACCTGAAGCCGTATGAGGAGTAAGTCGGGCTTGCGGCGTAGCCACAGGCAATAGGAACCAGAGCGAGAGCAGATGTTGGGGTGGGATGTTCCCGGATGCCCCACCCCAGCTCTAGGGGTCCTTTTACATTTGATTTATTTTATGGAAGGGGGTCTCGTTTATAACTGGGGCCTTCAAGGCGGGCAGCTCCCCTCCACTCCTCACCCCACCCAGCATTCTTCAGAAGCCCTGCGTGTGGTCTTGGCTGGTTTGTAGGGGAGAGGCTGGGAGGGCCACATGTCCTGGCAGCAACCTAAGGCTCCAAGGACCGAGGGAGGAATGTGGTGTGGACACGCAGGGCAGCTCTTTGGCCTCGGTTTTCCCTTCTGCAAAATGGAGATTCAATAATCCTTTCATTTTAGGATAAATGTAAGGATTAGAAAGAAACATGCTCTGCTCACATAGGACTTGCAGAGATTATATTTCTTCTTTTTATTATTAAAAAAAAAAGGAGTAAGTCTATGACTTTTGTTCTTTAGAATGTATGGAGTCGGGTCCACACAGCCTTCTTCTGCTCCTTCTCCAAAGGTTTTGCAGCATGAAGGGCTGCTGCCGAAATATCCGGAGTTTTCTATCCCAGGTAAGGGAGTCCTCCTTCTTGCCTTCCCAGTACTTTTAAGAAGGGGATGAAATGTTGGCAAGAGCCTCGCTGCTTAGCTGGGCCATCTGCCTGCAACCAGTTGGGACGGTTTCTCTTTCAGGTGGTAGCTATCCTGCGCACGGAAGGCCCCCGACCGAGGACCCCAGACCTCCAGTGACGTGCGGCTGTGCCCAGAGATCAAATATGTCCTACAACGGCAAGATTTATCTAGAGCCACTGTCCTCAGCAAAGTATGCAGAAAGCTGATGCAGACAGCCTCTCGAGGAGAGGGGAGACTCAAAAGCTCACCATTCTTACATGAGAACCAGGTCCTGACCCACACCCAACAGGCACTAGGGAACTTTCAAAACCTAAGAATCCTTTCGACTGCCACCTGCACCCTGTTCGGCCATAAGATGTCATTAATGACAAAGACCTTTTGTTGTTGTGTGGGAATAAAGAGGATGCTTCTCAGCACACTGAAGGTTTCCATGGGGAGGGGGGTTGCTGCCATTAAGAAAAGCCAGGGAGACAGGCCCATCTCTTCCTTACCTTGAGGGAACTGTGTGCACCTGGATCAGACTCTTCCTGAAGCCCTAACCCAGCCCTCTAACCATCAATCCCCATCAGCCATCTTGGGTCCCAGTATGGCAATTCCCACTGGTGGGACAGATGCCATGCCCACCAACCCCAGTGTCTCAAATCCCAGTCCCCAGGAGACCCCGACTGGCAGACGCGAGAGTATTTGTCTCCTAGGGCTGCCGGAACACTACCTCAGACAGGTACCATGAGACAACAGAAGTTTATTGCCTCCCAGTTCTGGAAGCTAGAAATCCAAACTCAAGGTGTTAATAGGACCACGCTTCCTCTGCAGCCTTAAGGGGGGAGAATCCTTCCTTGCCTCTTCCCAGTTCCTGGTGGTTTGCTGGCAATCCTTGGCCTTCCTTGGTACGTAACTATAATCTGTCTTTATGGTCACACAGTGTCCCTCTGCGTCTCTGTGTCTTCACACAGCAGTCTTCTTGAAGGACACCTACAATGAGCCTATTTCCAAATAAGTCATAGTCTGGGGTGCTGGGGGTTAGGACTTCGATGTATCGTTTTGCGGGGACACAGTTCAACCCACAGCACTGGCTTACCTCCTGCTGCCACGAACAGGCACTCTCTCTGACCTCGCTTGGCAGCCACGGGCTCTCAGAAGGCATCAAATGCAGTTCCTGGAGCAGCGAGACCAGGAGGCATCAAAAGGTCAGAAACAGGCAGAGCCAAAAAGACACACTACTCTGCCCCGGGTGGGAATTTTCACCAGGGTTCCCCGGGCAGAAATCGGGGGTCAGGTCTTTACCTCTGATGAGCATAAAGAGCTTTGATGAGAAGAAAGTTACATATTTGTTTTTATGAGCCTCCAGGTGTGATTTAGTATTCCCTTCATGTATGCAACAAGCCGTAGTCACACCTATCCCTTCATCCTAATGGAAGCCACAGATCTGTACATATCATCTGCCGTATGTTGCAAACAGCTTAAAATAATGGTAGTGCTGATCACTGCTTTATCATTATGTAGTTATTCAAGCTACTATATCTACCCTCTATATATTGTTATTCAATCTATATACAAAGAAACATATGGTTAGTTCACAAATTTGTCCTGTTTAATGTTTTGATCATATTTCACATAATTTCATGTATTCTACTTTCTGCATTTTAAAGCACTGTGAAAAGACACTCACAGCTTTCACTGGCCAGCCAGAGGGGCCCTGGCACAGAAATTTTTCCTAGTCCAGGGAAACAACCAAGGATGTGTGTACAGGGTGATTGTCATATAAAACAAAACAACAACCCAAACCTCATAAGACTCAGGGTTACAGTATATCCTATTATTAAAAAATAATGTGACAGAAGAGTATTGTCATAGACAAATATTTATAATATAAGACATGAAAAACAGGCCATAAAACTGTATAATAACAGTGACCCCACGTATACACACACAAATGCATGTGAGCGCGTCCATGCGCGCACACACACACACACACACACACTCAAATCTTGTTTTTTATTTAAAAAACAGTTGGGGGAGTGGAGAGGACACTAACCCATAATGCTTCCAATGGTTATTTGGATGATGATATATCACTAGTTATTTTTATTTTCTTGTGTGCATGCTTTCTAGTTTTTCACAGCCAACAGGTATTGTTTTCATAATCAGGACAAAAATGTTATTTTTAAAAATCTTAGCTGTTTTAATCTTCTGGGGATTGTATGTGTAGAGGAAAAAAGCCACATCTCAGTAGAAGGTACCTGGCCTCTTGTTCAAAGGGCTGGAAGAGAATATAGATAAGACTTTTTTCCAACTTTCTTAAAACCCTGGGGCCCCACCATCCAGAAAGGAAAATGGGAGATGGATCTGCCTCCTACCTAGGGCAGGTGGCCCAGCCTGACACACCTCTGTGGCACTCAGAAATGAGTGATACCGAAGAGGTATCTTTTTGGTTGCCAAACTCACAGAATTTGCAGAGTTTGCTCTGGACTCAAGGTTATTTAGCTCTTTGCCCGTGAGATCAAGGGGTGCCAGGATTGAAATGATTCCTTGCAAAGATCACTCGTTTTGATCTTATCCATGACAAGAGTATTTAAGTCACTGACTAATTCATTTGATACCACCTTTAAAAATTGCCTTGGACTGTAAAATGAAAGCAAAAAACAACCCAGTGACAGAGGTAACAGACTTGAATAAAGGCAATCAAGAATTGTTTCATAGTATCTAATTCTTCTCCAACTTCGTGATTCAGATCACCAAGTTCAATGTGCAAATCTGTAACTCCTTTTGTAGAAGCAGTTCTGCACTGCAATTCTTTTCCTTAATCTTTGTCCTTGCTGTTTCTCCCTAGCCTATAATTTCTGGAGCGTCGTCTGTCGGGGGAGGTAGGGAGGTGATTTTACTGCACAGCAAATTATCATAATTAGCACAAGCTGCATCCGTAATGAGCTCATTCTTGCCACTAAAAACAATTCCATTACCTGATAAGACAAATTTTCCTGGGTCTGAAGACACTAAAGAAACTGAGCGAGAGGGTTTGCACAGTTGCTTGGAACAACGGGGGGCCTTTTGTCGGGAGAGTTTGGCTTCTTGAAAGTTAAAGTGCTCCTTTGTGGTCACTTCTTTATCTCCCCGTGTGAGAATCCCCCCAGGGGCCAGGTACTGGGAGGGGGTGGCCAGGTTTCTTGGCCTCACTCCCCATCCCAGAGTGGTGACAGGCTGGCTCTAAACAGGATCTCAATCACAGCTTTGACTTTGCTCCAGCACAGCCATGAGGCCTGTGGCCAGGAGGCATAGCTCAACTCTGTTTTGTTTTGTTTTGTTTTGTTTTTTTCTGACTGTGTGACTCTGGATTCTTTCCTTAACCTCTCTGAGCCTCAAAGTCCTACTTTGTAAAATGAAGGCAACAAAACAGCTCACTCAGTAGCATGATTGGTTATGAAGATGAAGAGATTAGGCGGGTAAATCTGGTCCACACGTGCTCAGTCAATATTGTTATTGTCAATTACCATTGAGGTAAAAGGGCCTGGGACCGTTGCTGACATAGGCTGGGAGTGGGGGTGTTATGTCTTGGAGCCCACACAGCAAATTATTCATAGAAAGCGGTTCAGAACCCGGGCTCCTGGCCACTAATAAAATGTTCTCCACTGCTGTACATTTCTTTCAGGGATTCTACCCCAGGAGGTAGGCGGAACACGCACGATTGGCCAATAATAAAAAACAGAAGCGGCTGCAAATGTCCCTCCTCATGTCAGGCTCTTCCTAAGCCCTTTGCCTGGAATAGCTTATTTAAGTACTAGTAGTATAAACCTTTTCCTCTTGCAGTTCATTCATCTGCTGCTCAGGGTCACACAGACGATAAATGGCAGAGCCAGAACTGGAACCCAGGCAGCTCGAGGCCAGAGTCTGCACACCTCACCTTCAAGCCCCACTGGCACGTCCTCTGCAGCATCATCACCATAACACAAACCACCGCTAAATGAGCCGTGGTGTCAACATCGGATTGATTCAGAAAGAAAAGAGACGGGGATAAACGAGACACCCAGAAGTGTAATAATGTGATAGAGCCAGTATACTGCGGTTCAGGATGTTGAGAGCTAGGCTCTGGGGCGGGGTGGGGGGTTCTTGCCATGTGACTGCTGGGTGATCTGGAGTGAGGAACTCAACCACTCCCAGCCTCAGTGTTCTGTTATAAAGTGACACTTCCTTCTTCATGAGGTTGAGAGGGTTAAATCGGATCATGCACACAAAAGGCGTGGCATTTTGGTGGCACAAGGCTGATGGGCGAAACTTGGCCAAGCTAAAGACTCTAGAAAAGAAAAACAACAACAAATCAGGGCCCCTTGGGTGGCTCAGTCTGTTAGGCGCCTGGCGCTTGCTTGCTCAGGTTATGATCTCACAGTTCGTGAGTTCCAACCCCGAGTCAGGCTCTGAGCTGACAGTGCAGAGCCTCCGTGGCATTCTCTCTCTGCCCCTCCCCTGCTCTCTCTCTCTCTCAAAATAAATAAACTTTAAAAAAAAAAAAAGGAAAAAACAACACCAAAAAGGCAGAAGTTAAAAGATTTAATTGAGACCAGAGACTGGAGGCCCTCATCTGTCTGCCCTGTTTTCAGGCCTTGCTCATCAGCACCCCTCCCACCCCACGAGTTTCAAGAGCTGGGGTCTTATCTCATTTCCCAGAAGGCCTCTGAGTTCCTCAAGCAAATTACCGCCAGTCCCCCCCCCCACCTCCCCAGCCTCTTCCCTAACAAATTCCGTGACGTTTCCCCTGGTGCCCAGCCCAGCCCAGCCCAGCACTCCACAAGAGCTGTCATTAGGTGGCCGGACCCCGCAGCCAGAGTCCCCATCTGCTCCCTCCTTGAAAGCCTCTTTGGTTTTGTTTGTTGTTTGTTTGTTTCAGCTGATGGGGGTGGACTTGGCAGAGAGAATGGGGTATACCAGCCTCCATCAGTCTTCCAAAAGTAGGCCCCCCCAAAGGAGGCTAATGTGTCCCCAATAACAGCCCATGTTCGTATTTGGACTCAAACCAGATTTGTTTGGATTCTCCAAAGGCTGAGAGAGAACGTGTACCCCTACCTTTCCCGACCAGCCTGGGTACCATCAGGAAGGGCCACCAGGCATTCCATGGCCTGAAGGAGCCAAACACCCAGCCCCAAGGTCCTTTAGGCCTCGTTTCTGGTATGCACGCTCCTGAAGGTCATGCCAAGGGCAACTCTCGCCAGGCGTCTCCATCAGGCTGCGGAGGCACCTCCCTAGCTCCCACAGTCCCGGACCCCCACTTCAGGGTTGGGGGGCTGGCAGCCGCTAACAGACCTTTGGTTCAATTCCGTTTTTCCTAAAGCCACTTCCATTGGCTTGAGCTCAACACAATTTTGGTGACTGCTTATTTTTCAACCCATTTGTCTAAAGGGCATTTTTGACTTATTTTATAATTTGTGTACGCATTAATCACATCTGCAGCTGTATGAAGGTTGAGGTTTTATTTCCTTTAGTGTCCTTCTTCCTCATTTGTTCTACTTGTGAACACCTTGAGGACCTTTTAGCCAATGTGTGTACAAAGCTTTCTATGAAATTTATTGTCACAAAAGTGGCATTTTATTTGAGAGCTGCCTCAGACCCTGCCCTGAAGGTGCCAATCCTTTTAATAAGACATAAATTACTGAGGCCCTTCCTCCTAACCCAAGGTTTGAAAACTTTCTCTCTAAAGGCCAGATAGTCCTTTTTTTTTTTTTTTAATGCTTCATGGACCATCTGGTCCCTGATGCAAATACTCAGTTCTGCAGTTTTAGCAGGAAAGCAGCTTTAGACAATATGTAAATGAACAAGTGTGGCTGTGTTCCCATAAAACTTTATTTATAGACACTGAAATTTTAATTTCATATAATTTTCATGTATCACGAAATAGTATTCTTCTTTTGAGTTTTGTAAAAGAACGTTTAAAAATGCGAAAACTATTCTTAGCTGGAGGGCCATACAAATGCCGGGGGACCCTCATTGGCCGACCCCTGCTCTAAACAACACGTTAACCCAAGGGTAGGAATCTATGATACCAGCCAGGATCTAACCATAAGTGATGCATTTTATAAGTAATTTGGGTCAGGCAGTTGCCCTCTTTTTTTTGGGGGGGGGGAGGGGAGTGAGAGAGAGAGAAGGAGCAGAGGAAGGGCAGAGAGAATATTAAGCAGGTTCCACGCTCAGCGCGGGGCTCAATCTCACAACCTTGAGATCATGACCTGAGCCAAAATCAACAGTCGGATGCTTAACTGCCTGAGCCACCCAGGTGCTCAAGCAGGTGCCCCCTTAAGAGAGACCCCTTTGGAGGCTCTGGGAAACAGAACCTCCATGCATCCAGAGCATAGAACATAGTCCAAACCCACAGCTGAAAGGGAGTAGAGCAAGGTGATGTGGAGCTCAAATCAGGGGGAAGAAAGGCTGCAACTGGTCAAGAGACAAGATAGAGACAAAGGCCTGCAGAGGCTTTTCATACCCTGCATTTTAGTTAAAATCTAATTTAGATGAAAATAGATGCACAGAAATTAAATGTGCGTATGAGGCTTTCGTCCCTAAGTTGTGGACCCCGTGATGATAACTTCACCAAATTTACTCCTGTGGTTGGAAAATAAAGATGTTTTTTGAAATTTGATTTTGTGGTTTTACAAATTGTTTTAACTCCGTAAATAGGGCAAATCCCATTTCTGATCTGCCTGAAACAAAAATAGAACATTAAAGTGTTTAAGAGTCAATCAAAGGCTTGCTGTGAGCGGCACAATATTAAAATAACAGAAAAATCAATTCAATTTTTATTTTGAGCATGATTTGTCACAAATAGCATTCTAATAGATAACACTGATTACATGGTAGCCAATGTAATTTATATATACCGAGCTCTTTGCCTTTGTCAGAGTCATCATTAAGAAATTTGACACATATGCCGGAGAACAATAAATGTCAGCTGAAATATATACCGGTTAGATACAAATGGGATGCTGAACTGTATGATGCTGACACACGCTATACTTATAAGTAATAATATGCAGTCTAAAGTAGCTTGCGTTTTCAAACAAGAACACTTTATGTTGTCATTTAAAATATCTCATATTTCTGAAGGTCAGGAATAAATGGCACTATTAGCATTAAAATCTAGTAAAAGAAAAAGTAATTTGTTGTTCATTTAACATAACATTGTATGAAACAGCTTTGTAAAGGACTCATTTTTCCCCTATGGAAGCTGAGGAGACAAGAAGAAGATGCCTGGTTCTTAATGGAAGCCTTTGTATCGCATCTCTGCTACCATTAAATCTTAAATCAGTGAGATCTTTGTAGGAATTCCGAGGTTTGTGCCTGGGCAGGTACATGCTAAGAAATAAAGCTATCTTTACAACTGTGGTCTCTGCTGACTCTGGCAGGGTGCTGCCCAGGTCCTGGATTTTGTCCTCCTCGGTAGCGCCATTTTGCATAAACATGACAGCATGACCCTGGGGACAAGTGGCGAGATTGTCAGAGCCTGAAGATGGAGGGCTTTGATGTGACAGATGCAGGCTCCCAAGATACAGAGGAGGGAGGCTCTTGCTGTGTGTCTTGGGAATAGTGGCGGATGAATCAGGATTTGAATACAAATACAGACGAGGGACCGCGTTGGGGTCACAGAATCCACTCAGTTACCATTCACCCGCAGTCCCGCCTACCAGCCACATGTTCTGAGCTCTAAAATATTGTAAATCTCCAATTCTGCATTTTTTTCTTTTAAAATCGGGTGCAAAATGAAAATTACAAAAAAAAAATGGCATTGACTGAAACACCTCTGTAACCACCGTGTGGAATTAGCAACGATGAACATTTTGTCCTGTGCGCTTATGTCCTATTGTAACGAAAAATAAATGACATGACTGATAAGGAAGGATTGTAAATGCTCACGTTTTGATATTTTGTACCACACACACAGTGGGTTGTAGCGTTTTGTGAATAAAAATGTACATAAGGGTTCAGTAGGTCAAGATCAGGTCTGACTTCGGCTCAGGTCATGATCTCATGGTTTGTGAGTTCAAGCCCTGCTTTGGGCTGTGTGCTGACAGCTCAGAGTCTGGAGCCTGCTTCAGATTCTGTGTCTCCCTGTCTTCCTGCCCCTTCCGTGCTTGGGCTGTTTTTCTCTCTCAAAAATAAATTTAAAAAAATTTAAGAAATGTATGTAAATAGTGATTTCTGTATCTAAATGGTATCTTACCAGTCCTTGCTTTTATCCTCAAGAGGCCATTTGGGGCATCTACCCACGCTGACAAATATGGACCCCTCATTATTTTTTATTCCTGAAGTTATATTTTGGACATTCTGATGGTTGCAAATGGCATGTTGTTAATTTCATTTATATTCCGCTCCTTACTGGCAAAGGTAACTCTCAAACATTTATTATTCAGACTTCCCTTTGTGTGTTGTCTGCTCGCGTCCCTTTTTCCATTTTTCTTTTGGGCTGTGTTTTCCATTATGTATGCTGGATACTAATTCCCTGTTGTGTCCTCTTCAAATACTTTCTCTGAGGCTACACTTGTCTTTAATCTTGGTCATGGTGTCTCTGTGACTCTTGAGGAGCAACCCAGAACTGCCTTTTCTTCCTGCTTCATTTATTGGCTATTTATCATGCATCAGGCACTAAGTGCTTTGCCTGTTTTATCTTTCTTTTTAACTTTTCAAAAAAATTGTTTATTTATTTTGAGAGAGACAGAGAGAGTGCAAGCTAGAGAGGGAGAGAGAGACAGAGAGAGTGCGAGCTAGAGAGGGAGACAGAGAAAGAGAGAGAGAGAAAGAGAGAGGGAGAGAGAGAGAGGGAGAGAGAGAGAGGGAGAGAGAGAGAGGGAGAGAATCCTAAGCAGGCTTCCCATGGTCAGTGCACAGAGCCCAACATGGGGCTTGAACTCACAAAACTGTGAGATCATGACCTGAGCCGAAGTCGGACACTTAACTGACTGAGCCACCCAGGTGCCCTGCATGTTTTATCTTATTTGTCATAGACACACTGTGCGGGAGGGCTTCTGTTATTCCTGGGAAGGCATTGAGGTTGGAGATGTGAAGTAACCAGCCCAGGTAGCTCAGGTAGAAAGATAAGACGCTGAGATTCAAAGCCAGCTCCGCCCTCCCGGAGAACTGAGTATCACCGAATTTGAGAAGTGGTAAAGGATTAGCAAGTATCCTTACAAACTCTTAGAAGTTCTCAACCCTGACTGTAACTCGCCCTGGGAACTTTAAAAGTACTGGTGCTGGGCTCCACCCCAGAAATTCTGACTGGTCCAGGGTGTGGCCTGGACATAGGGTTTTCTTTTAAAGCTACCTGGTCACGGGACACCTGGGTGGCTCAGTCGGTTGGGTACCAGACTCTTGATTTTAACTCAGGTCATGCATGGTTCATGGGATCACTGGGATTCTCTCTCCCTCTCTCTGTGCCTCTCCCCAGCTCAAGCACATGTTCCTCCTTAAAAAAAAAAAAAAAAAAAAATTAAAGCTACCCAGTTGATTCTAATATGTGGCCAGGGCTGAGAACCTCCATTCTAAAATTTGTAGCTTTACTTACATCCAGGGAGTCTTGTAGTAATCGGATAAGGACCTACTTCACTACACCAGACCAAGATTTTAAATGCTCTATTGGGTTTCAAGAAAAGAAGTTAGAAAATACAAAGAGAATAGTCTAAAGAAAAAAAAACACCAAGGTGTGGAACTCAAGCATTTCTGCTACAAACCCCAGGCAGCCCTGTGAAGGGGGTGGGAGCTCCTCTCGGAATCTCGGGCTGAATCCCGGGCAGCTCTGTCACACCACCGTCCCCAGAATTGCTAAATGAAGCTGTTTCTGGATTCTAAGAATTGGACAGGAAATACCACACCCCTGGCCCGACAGGTGCACCCCATACCATCACGTTTTATGCCCCGAAAGTGACATCCACTACGTGTCACCAGCCTTCTGCTCACTGGCGTCCCAGGAACAAGTAGGCAGGCTGGCCCCAGGGGTGTGGGGGGCCATGTGTGGGCAGAAGGCCAGGCTGGAAAGACCACACTCCACAAAGGCCCCCACTTCTCTGCCCAGGGTGGCACTGAGACCCCCAAGATCTGGGCACAGACTCTGCCTGCTCAATGGCCTTGAAAGATGACCATGGAGACCAGTATCCGGCTAGGAAAGGAAAGCTCAAACCTGGGTGTGGTCGCGCCACCTGGCCTTGACCTGGTGTGAGTTCAGGTGGTTAGATTCCCCTGGGTGCCCTTGGATTATGGCACCTGGAGAACCTTCTGTGTAGGAGCCAGGTCCAGGTTGGCTGTGTGCCAGCACTGTGAGGAGACACCCAGGCCCTTCAACCGACTTACCGTTTCCTCCCAGGGAGAAGGATAACTTGGCGAAAAATCTGCATTTGACAGAATATTCCAATTTTCTTCATTTTGAAGTGTCTTTTAAAGTAAAAATGATATGGGACACCTGGGTGGCTCAGACGGTTAAGCATCTGACTTCAGCTCAGGTCATGATCTCGCGGTCCGTGAGTTCGAGCCCCAGTGTCAGGCTCTGTGCTGACAGCTCAGAGCCTGGAGGCAGCTTCAGATTCTGTGTCTCCCTCTCTCTGCCTCTCCCTGACTTGTGCTCTGTCTCTCTCTCAAAACTAAACAAACATTAAAAGTTTTTGAAGTAAAAATGGTACGAAAAAGCTGCCTAGAATTGGCAAACAACTTGGACAGTTTACAGTGACAGAAATGCAAAGGGCAATTCAACAGGGAAAAGATGTTCACTCTCGTTCATAATAAACACAGACTGCAATTTAAGGAAAAGGACTTTACCCTACCAAATTCAAAAAAGGTTGGACAATTCACCATGTTGGTACGGGTGCAAAGCACCCTCCTGTTAGAAGGAACTGTACGAAATGACCAATATTTACTTTCTTGGCCCACAAGGGTGGCGATTTCATATGGTTCAGCCGACTTGGGGTGTTGACCGGACTGTAAGCTGGTACATTTGCTACAATGGACAGCTTGGCAATCTTGACCAAAAGAGATAATGTCCTAAACATTTACTGGCCAGAGTTTTGTGATGTAAAACAACCACAAAAGATAGTGGCTCTGCATGAATATTCATAATGGGAAAATTTTGGAAAAACTCCTATGTCCATTAGCCCACCACATGCATTGTCCGTGGCATCTCTGAAGTTGTAAAAAGAATGAAGAGGCTTTTTCTGTACCATTAGAGACTAATATCCAATGTATTGATAATGCAAAAACCAGTGAGAATGGTATCTATTGTATGCGACAATTTGTTTAAAACAAAAACCGTGGGGGTTGGGCTGGGGCTGCCTGTGTGAGATGGGTGCACGCGTGTGTACATGTAGAATATTTCTGGGGAAAAAACAAAAAACAAGAAACTGTGCTTGTCTCTGAGAAGAGGAACCAGACACTTGGAGGGTGAGGGTGGGCAGAGACATATCTTGTGTAAGAATACTCTTCTGGATCTTTTGCATTTTGCATCATGTACATGTATGAATGTATGTTAACCCCTTTGCCTCCAAGGCCATCGGCAGGCTTTAATCTAAATAGCAATTGCACTGAGTTCCTCCTGCCATAGGCTGCCCTTGCCCCGCATCTGCTTCCCACTCTGGGATGTTAAAAGCTGGGTGGGCAACACATGGGAACAATGATGACCTTATCAAATAGGACAGAGATTCATTGTCTAAGGAAAGGAAATACGTTAGAACAGACCACACCGAGTGCCCTGAAAGAGAGATGGTGGCAGAGGAAGGCCGCGGGAGGTTTCAGGCGCTCCCTCTGGTCAAACTCAGCTTCCATCCCGCAAATCATGTCTGAAACGTGACCCCGGAACAGTAGGGTGTCAAATTAACACCTCGACGCCAAACCAAGCACATTAAAGAATTTATTACCACAAAGATACAAGAGAACGCTGCATTTCTA
Organism: Proteles cristata cristata; assembly: GCA_017311185.1. NCBI lineage: Eukaryota > Metazoa > Chordata > Mammalia > Carnivora > Hyaenidae > Proteles > Proteles cristata. The sequence goes on along the minus strand of JAESUZ010000548.1, from coordinate 1,502,572 downwards.
ACAAGGGTAAAGAGACTGCAAAACGTCTTCTCGCACTGTGCTGTTGCTACAAAAATTATACCTGCGGAGGAAAACATTTTCAGCATGAGGCTGATTTGCTTGTGGAAACGTGACCTCAGATGTGTAAACAGTGGTTAGCCAGTGCCCTGGAATTCAGATCCCTTTGACAGGAAGCCTCTGCTAGACCAGACTGAGTTCAGGGTATTCTAAGCAAAACCATTCAAAGGACATCCTTCTCCCCTGTGGCTTCTTAATGAGCTGAGAATGAATCAGATGCATCAGACCCAGGATTTTTCTTTCTTTTCTTTTCTTTTCTTTTCTTTTCTTTTCTTTTCTTTTCTTTTCTTTTCTTTTCTTTTCTTTTCTTTTTCTTTTCTTTTCTTTTCTTTTCCTTTCTTTTCTTTTCTTTTTTTGGAAACCAAGAGATTGTCTGATGCACCTGCGTCTGTGGGCCTGGCAATGTGTCCCCAGGAGCACCTTAGCCTGCCCAGAGAGGACTTTCCCCGTAGAGTCAAGATCATGGATGCTCTTTGTATGTGGCTTCTGGGAACATAAAAGGTGGCAGCCATTCCGGAAAAACGGTCTGGCAGTTCCTCTAAAACTTAAACCTAAAGTTATCATATGATTTAGCAATTCTGCTCCTATATGCCCAAGGGAAATGAAAACATATGTCCACATGAAAACTTATATATAAGGAGCATTATTCATAATAGCCCCAAAGTGGAAACGATCCAAATGTCCATCAGCTGATTAATGGATAAACGGATTAGTCTAAAGGCCATAGATTAGTGGCCTATCTATGTAATATTGTTTGGAAAGAAAAAGGAATGACGTATAGACCCATGTTACAACATGGATGGGTCTTGAAAACATGAGGCTGAGTGAAGGAAGCCCATCACAAAGGACTACGTTTTATATGATTCTGTTTCTATGAAGTGTCCGGAGCAGGAAAATCAACAGGGATTGAAAGGAGTCTAGTGGTTGCTTAGGGCTGGGCAAAGAGATTGGCAGGCGATGGCTAATGGGTGTGGGGTTTCCTTTCGGGGTAATAAAATATTCTAAAATTGATCACGTGATGACTATACAACTCTGTGAATATATTAAAGACCATTGAATTATATCCTTCTCAAGGGTGAATTGTATGGTATGGGAATGATATCTCAATAAAGATGTTAAGAAAAAAAAAAAGATCGTGAAGGATTGTCACTCCTGAGGGGCAAAGCCTGGTCAGGTTGGGGCAGCCACCCAGGGGTGAAATGCAGGGCACTTCCGGGCTCCTCCAGCACTCGAAGTGTCTCTGGTAAAGTAGGATGGTTGACCACACCAGCCTTCCCTCAGGGCTCAGCTTCAGAATGTAGCTCCTTGACAAGGGGTCCCTTGTGTGAGGTGGTGACTTTAGTACTTGCGATATACAGTGTGTGGGCTATACTGTAATGGCAACGATAACTCCACCCAACCTCCACCTCACTACTGTGAAATCCAGACAGTTCCACAATGCATTCTAACACCTGGCTTGACAGATCCTCACCTCCATGTCTGGCTGTTTATAGCTGGGTGGGATTGGCTGTCAGAAGACCTTGGTCTAAGTCTGTTCTGTGCCTCATGCTCATGCTCTGCTATTGCATGTACAAAGAAATGGCGCAGCCACAGTGATGTCTGATCCTTCCAATGACATGGGGAGGGATCTAGAATATTAAGGTTTACAGCTCCCACAGGTAAGTGGTGCAGCTGAGTAAGGCCTTGGTGTGTGTTTTCGGAAACATTTTGTGGCCCAGTTTTCTTCCCTCCAGCTTTGCTATGTGGTCTTAGACATGTTGCATGAATTTCCGTTATCTCGCTTTCCTCATCTCAAAATGAAGGCTGTTGAGAGGTGATATCTAAGCTTCCTTCAGACTCTAACATCCTGTTATTTTATAATTTTCTTCTTTGACAGTGGCCTTCTCTCATTCTGTGTTTAAATTTTTTTTAAGGGCGCCTGGGTGGCTCAGTAGGTTAAGCATTTGACTTTGGCTCAGGTCATGATCTCACAGTTTGTGAATTTCAAGCCCTGCTTCCAGCTCTGTGCTGACAGCTCAGAGCCTGAAGCTTGTTTCAGATTCTCTCTGTCTCTCTCACTCTGTCTCTCCCTCTCTCAAAATAAATAAACATTAAAAAAATTAAAAATAGTTCTAAGTTTATTTATTTTGAGAGTGAGCTTGAGTGGGGGAGGGGCAGAGAGAGAGGGAGAGAGAGAATCAGAAGCAGGCTCTGTGCTCTCAGCCTGGAGCCCAACGCATGGTTCAGTTGCACAAACAGTAAGATCATGACCTGAGCTGCAATCGAGTCCATCGCTCAACCCACTGAGCCACTAAGGTGCCCCTTTCCATATTTTAAACACAGTTAGGTCCTCTCCCAGCCCCCCTACCAAGTAAGACTGTGTTCCCTTGAATATGAAGAGATCGCCACTGTGAGCCAGATCCTAACCCACTCCCTATCCTTCTCATGCCACAGTCTCCAAACAAACCAATTCACAGTAAGAATGGCCCCCTCACTGGAATTAACTTAGCAATTTCCTATAATTTCTGCCCAGGCATTTTCCTCATTGTTTGGGATAAAATAGTCTCATGTTGGCCTGTTTCTCAAACCTATGCATTAAACCAACTGATGCCTTACTCCTGCCAAGTTGAATTTGGCCTGAGGAAAATATTTGATTTTCCGAAATGAATCAGATGGATAGACAGCAGCGGAGGGTGGGGAGGTTGAGATGAATAGTTGGGTAGATAACGGCTGGATAGCCCGAAGCGAAAGAAACGGATGACTGGATAAATGGCCAATGGATAAATGGATGGGTGAATGGTTAAGCAGATGGACAGAAAGGAATGCACAGATGGGTAGGTGGTTATTTAGATGGGTAGGTGGGTCCCTGGATGGATGGTTGCATACATGGATAGATCGATAAGTAATTATGGATAATATAATGTATGTGGAATAAAAGATACTCACTCAGTCCCATTTTCACCACTTTGCACTGTGATTTGTGAAGCTCCTAGCTTGGGCCGGAAAAGATTGATCACATGGTTGTTCCAGAGGAACTTAACCTTCTGGATTTTTCCGACATTGAGGTCCACATCAATGTCACGCATATGACTTGCATGTGGCTGGAGGGATCCTCTGAAAGTACAGACATAAAGTGTTATATCAGCTAGATGTATGAATACAGAGGATGATGACAATCTATCGTTTTTCCAAACAATTTGTTGGTTTTCTGCAAACACCTTGAATGACCTCATGTAAACCAGGGGCTGCTAAAACACACGTGTATTTGTGAAGAACACATCTTCAAAAAATATAGGACCGTAGATTTGTACTATCTTAATTTGTCCTTAGGGGAAATCAAATATTTGGGGAAGCATATTAACCCTATGATTACACTATAGGATGAATTAATCCAATGTCTTATGTTTAAACATGCATGTGGTTCAGTAGAGGTCTTCTGTTAGGATTTTATACGGAGCAGAGAAAGTTGTCAAGGAGCTATAACTTAACATGAAAAGTGTTATGTAAAAGTTAGTAGAGAAACCAGGATGTAATTTTGTAGCACGGTTACGCATTTGTACAATACCTATTTACCAAGCACCTCACATACCCGATACAAGCTAGGTGCTGACGTTGCCACAGCAACAAGAAGCTTGGTACATATGTATGTATGTGTGTGGGGGTGGGGGGGTGGAAAGTGTGTTTTGGGATAAGTCTCCACATAAACGGGCCTTTGAAGAATTTGATATCCATTAAACCTAAGTCAGAAAGTAATGACCGACATTGCAAAAGAAGTGAGGATATATCTGATTTTAAATCGTGAACTCCTCTCTGAGCTTCACTTTTCTCATCTGTTAAATGGGATGGCTGGATTAGATGCTATGATTTTCCTCCAGCTTGGATACCCTAGGATTCACTGGTTCTGTATAATACATGCAGATTTATAAAGCAGTTTATAGCCAATCTCTTAGAAATGCTCTTTTATGAAACGCAAAACCACTTCACTTTACTGTCGAACTTACTTGAAAATTTCATATTGTTTTGAGTTTCCTTTACTTCCATACAGAGCAATCCTGAAGTACCCACTTGTTTTCTGTGTTCCAGCCAGTGTGACCGACACCCTATGTCTCCAACCTGTCCGAAGACACACAATCAGTTCAATGAATTCATCTTGTTAGGAAAAATATAACCCCGAGAAAGCATTCTTCCTCTAAGCTCTGAATCTCCCCAGGATGCCAAGAAAGGGACAAGGTGACAACGGCCTCTTTCATCGAAGTTGGAGTCCTAGGAACTCAGATTCTAGGTGGAGGTGAGGGATGCAGGGGAAAAAAAATATTATAGTTCAGCACAATCTCGTGCCGATACAGCAAGGCACGTGGCCTCATGGATGAGAGACAGCTGCTTATTGCACGTGTGTGCCCGAGGTTCACATCGGTACACAGAAAGGCCACCCGGATAGGGAGATATTTGCACTATTGGGATAAATCACCTAGTCCTCTCCTCTAGTTTTTCACCACTTTCATATGCAATGGACTATTTTAATTTTTCAATAAATTAAAAAAAAAAAAAACCTTCATCCGCACCCCATCTAACTGGCCCTTCATCTCAAGCTTTTTTTTCTTTTTCCTTTTTAAAAAATTTTTTTAAAGTTTATTTATTTCGGAGAAAGGGAGAAAGTGACAGAGCATGAGGGGGAGAGGGGCAGAGAGAGAGGGAGACACAGAATCCGAAGCAAGTTCCAGGCTCTGAGCTGTCAGCACAGGGCCCAATGTAGGGTTCAAACTTACAAACCATGAGATCATGACCTGAGCTGAAGCTGGACACTTAACTGACTGAGCCATCCAGGCACCCCTCAAGTTTTTCCTTAAGGTAACTATTTTGATGTCTATACTTAGTCAAGTCCAGTGGTTCTCAATCGGGGTGATTTTGCATCCCTGGCGACATTTGACAATGTCTGGAGACATTATTAGTTGTTGCACCAGGAAAGTGGGGTGCTGATGGCATCTACTGGGTAGCGGCCAAGGGTCTGCTAAATATTTGTAATGCATTACAGCCCCCACCCCCACACCAACAAATTATCCAGCCCCAAATGTCAATACTGCTGAGGTAGAGAAACCCTAACCGGGAGATTTTCCTGAGCATTCATACATACAAGGGTAAGTTTATACAAGAATATCTAGGCTTGTTTTCCCTTCCACAAATAGGACGCACAGTTATTCTCTATTGTCTCTACCCACTGCTTTGCGTTCTGGAAGGATGCCGCCACCAGGGATCTTTGCCACTGGCTTTCTATGGAGTTCAGCCAATGAGGGACTTGGGCAGGAGCTGAGGAAGCGGGAGGAAAGGGTGGAAACACCTCTCGTGCTCCCCTGCAGGCTCCTACTCTGTACTAGGTGTCGGGTGGTAACTCCCTCCCACCCTCTTTGACAACCTGCTATTCCAGGACCCCAGGGCCACCAGATTCTGGGTGCCTCAGCATCCCTGGTTTGTTCCTTTAACCCTGCCCACACCTCTCAAAGTGGATCCTTCAAACAAGTGTCTTCATCTGACCCACTGCGATGAGTTCTCCCTCCTGTCAGGACCCTGGCTGATTCACATTGTATGCAGGTGTTCTATTGATACATGTCGTTTGCCACTTGCATTTCTTACTTACTGTGCTTTAGAGGATTTCTCTCTTCAGTGAATAGAGCTCTCTCCTTGCTTTATTTATTTATTTGTTTATTTATTTATTTTAAATGTTTATTTTTAATTCATTTTGAAAGAGAAAGAGAGAGCGTGAGCATGGTTGGATTTGGGGGTGGGGGAGAGCAGAAAGAAAGAAAGAATCTCAAGCCGGCTCCATGCTGTCAGCACAGAGAACCCGACGGGGGGGCTCCATCTCATGAACTGCGAGGTCATGACCTGAGCCAAAGTCAATAGTTGGACGCTCAACCAACTGGGCCACCCAGGCGCCCCTCTTTTTGCTTTTAATGGTTAATATAGTACTTGGTGGTTTACCAGTTGGTGGGCATCTAGGTTTCTCATCACTAAACATTTAGCATTAAATACAGTGCCGCAGTGAACGTCCCTGAGCACACCTTCTTAGGCAAGCATTTTCCTCAGGTACGCCTGAGACGTAGAATGACTGGGTTGAAGGAATATGCTCATAAGACTTTACAGATACTGTCAAACTGTTATCTTTCGTAAGTATTGTGAGGATTACATGAGATGCTACGTGTGAAAAGTGTTTTGTAAAGGTGCCGTATAATTTTTTTTTAATTTATAACTCCCTCGGAAAGCAACTGCTATTCAGCTACCCTGTGTTATTACTTATGACAAATGAATCTTGATGATTTTACTATCCTGTACATTTTTTGGTGAGAAACTGGACAAAATAACAACACAAACACAGAGTGTATGTGTGTGTGTGTGTGTACGTGTGTGTGCATATGCATGCATGATTGTGTAGGGTACTCCAATGACAGATAACCACAGTGACCTCTTGACTTACGGTGACTTTGCCCCATATGCCCTTTCTTCTTCTGTTAATTGATTCATGCTTTTTGCCACCAGGATGGGTGAACATGTGACCAGTCTGTGCCCATCATTGTACTTCACTCCATTGATCAGGATTATTGGCTAGAGGGGTAAACATGAGGCGAGACAATGCCATTCTACTGTCCTTCTATTACAGGTAAACTGGCTGGAGTTCGAGTTTCTGGCCGTTGCTAGCAGGGGTCCTGACTAATTAGGCTGCTACACCTTTCCAAATTATTTGCAAGCATTTTAAAAGAGTAGAATGGAAACTTACGAGTAAAGTTACCACGGTCTCCTGTGTTCAGGAAAAAGGTTTGTCCCACAGCTTTGGTCTTTCCCTGAAATTGGTCAGCATAGTGTCCCATTTGGGGGCATCCTTCAGCTGGACAAGGGAAACAGCTACCCTAGTGAAAAAACATAATTTGTTTTTCAGTGCTGGGCTTTGACTCTCTCACTCAAGCAAGCAAGTAATTCATCTTCTAATCCATCCTTCTATTTATCTACCCAGGCACCCATCCATCCCCCATCCCTCCTGCCACCTAGCCATCCAACCATCCATCTATCCATTCATTTCCCATCCATCCTCTCATCTACCCACCCATTCACCTATCCACCCATCCATTCTCCACTGACATGCTTGCATCCATCTACCCATACACCCATACATTCATCCTCTGAGTCATGCATAGAACTGTAGGAAGCCCTGCTTGTACCCAAAGAAGTACCCAGAAAACTTGGAGTAGACTTGGGTAGACAAATCATATCCACGAAGCAATAGTGTTAAAATATGGAAGGAAACCGGAAGACACCTTCCAGGAGGAGGAAATGGGACAAATAAGTTATTCAAAGAGCAGAGGAAGAGAAGATCTGTGACCGTCTTGACTTGAATGTGAATTATATAACTGATCCCTGTTTGACATTCCCCAAATGGTGGTAGCTCATCTGTTGGGCCTGGAGGAGGTGGTTTGTTCTGCTCAGATCAGACTAACGTTTTCTGCTAGTGTCATGGGTCTTCCATTCTTTGACCCTGCCATCCATCTTCTATGGTGTGCGGAGCTATTTTGCACTTTGGAAAGCACTAAGACAAGTGCTGAAGGCTGTGGATACTCTTATCCAGGCCCTAACAATAACTAGCAGAGCCGAGGCTGCGCAATAAATACTCACAGACCCTGGGGGCTGAACACACTGTCCTTTTGAACTTAGTTCATCCCAAGTATGTTAAATTTTCAAAATTAGCTTTGAAAGGAAAACATGTGCATGTAAGTATATTCTTACATTTACATTGGAGAAAAACAACCCCAGGGTCCTAACCGATTCAGGTAAGAAGGTCACACTTTCACACTGGCTTTTCATTGAGGAATAATGTCACCTCACAGATCACTTAGGGGAAATGGTACTTCTCTAATGGGGAAATCTGGCAGATTGGTTTTTAAACCTTAAACAAGTAATGAAACTGTAAGTCATCAAATAATGAGACAAAGTGACACTAAATAAATGCCAGTGCCTCTGGTTGTGACACACTGATGACTAAATAGCACTCAGTGAATCATGAAGAAATAACCAGACGAGTTCAGATTATGGGATATTCTGCCAAATACTAAGCCTGGAGTCTTCACAACTGTCAATTTCTTGGATGGACCAGTGAAAGATGCAGAGCTGTTCTGGATTAAAGGAGACTAAAAAAAATGAATAAATGCAATGGAAGAAAAAGAAGGGAATAAAGGAAGGGAGGAGAAGGGTAGAGAGGAGAAGAAAGTGAGAGAGAGAGAGGGAAAGGCAGAGAATCAAAGAAAGAAAAAGAAAGACAGCTCTGGAGGACATGATTTGGATATTTGGAACTCAAATATGGATAATATTGGAATGGATATTGGCTATTGGAAAGTATTAGTGTATCAGTTTAACAATTTCTTTTTTTTTTTTTTTAATGTTTTATTTACTTCTAGGAGAGAGAGAGACAGCATGAACAGGGGAGGGTCAGAGAGAGGAGTCACAGATTGAAACAGGCTCCAGGCTCCGAGCTGGCAGTCAGCACAGAGCCCGACGCGGGGCTTGAACCCACAAACCACGAGATCATGACCCAAGCGAAAGTCGGACGCTTAACCGACTAAGCCACCCAGGCACCCCATCAGTTTAACAATTTCTTGAATGCTGTTCTATAAGAGAATGCTCTCGTTCTCAGGGGACCGATGCTGAAGTATTTCTGAGCAAAGTCTTAATGTCTTGAGTTTGCTTTGACATCATTTAGAAAAGAAACATAAGTACAAATACCATAAAGAGTTAACAATCAGTGCATGTAGGTGATGGGTGTACAGGTATTCATGTACTCTTCCTTTGACTTCTGTGTAGATTGGGAATTTTCCAGAATAAAAGGCTGGATCTAGGGAAGGCCCAGCAAGCAGATCCTCTCCCACCCACTCTACCCTGGGGAGAGGAAGGCTCTGTGAGGCTCTGCATGTCCAGTACCTCTTCCCATTAGTCATGAGGTTACAGTTCCACTCCATTCCAAGTCACAGGGACAAAGCCCATCTTTCCCCAGCCCTGGGGTGACCTACCTCCTGAAACTCATTGTAGGAGGCACATGGGTAGCCCAGGAAGCCGTCGGGGCTGGTGATGCTGCTTGAGTAATACTTATAGCTTCTTAGGTGATTGCAGGCCACAAAGTCTCGGGTTCCTGAGGAAGCAAAAGCCATGGGCACTCACAGGACGCATTTCACTTTCGAAGCCGGAACCATTGTGACTGAGCGGGGAAACTCCTCATTTCACAGATGGGTGTCACGGCGCAATGTGAAATTTCTATCACTGACTTTGACGTACTTCGGGGCAAGTAGGAAATTTGGGGACTGATTTAGGAGTGGTGTTTGGCCAGAGTGGCTTTCCTCTCCTCACCACTGTGGCCATTTGCCAAGAAGGTCCTATTCAAAGGCCAGCAAGTAGTGGGGAGTGACAGGTGCTAGGTGCTAAGGAGCACATGGGTCATATCCTCTGGATGTAAAGGAATGATGAGGGCTGCAGGCCATGCAGGGGGCAGTGAGAAATGTATATGCAGCGGGGGAGGATAGAAATAGCCTTTAAAGGGATCCGACATGGCCCAGTCCTTTGTATGGTAAAGGCCCAGACTACTTGTTCTGATTTTTCATGAGAAGCCAGCATCTTGACTTTTGGAAATCTTTCTACACCTAAATGATTAGCAGTACATTCCTACTTTTAAAATAGTCACGGTGGGGGCGCCTGGGTGGCTCAGTCAGTTAAGTGTCCAACTGCAGCTCAGGTCATGATCTCACCGCCTATGAGTTCGAGCCCCGCTTGGGGCTCTGTGTTGACAGCTCAGAGCCTGGAGGTTGCATCAGTTTCTGTGTCTCCCTCTCTCTCTGCCCCTCCCCTGCCAACACTCATCTCTCTCAAAAATTAATAAACATTAAAAAAATTTAAAATAGTCACTGTGAGGACCATTCACATACTGCTTGTGGGTTGCGTCCTGTCCGCTGGCCAGGCCACAGTTTTCGAACTCTGGACACACGGGGCAGGCCTCTCGCATGAAGCAAGCTTATTTGTGCCTTTGACCCCACGTTGAGAAATTCTTCTTTCTTATAATTCCAGGCACAAGGTGAAAGCGGTGGCCAGTAAGATTACTGTGGCCTCTGGCCACTCTTCTATTTATAAATAGAATAAATATAAATATTTATACATATTCTAACATATTTAATTTTATGTTACTTTATTTTATTTACTACAGAGAGCAAGCAATTGGTGGGGGAGAGAGAGAATCTTAAGCAGGTCCAACCCCGGGGCTCAGTGTCATGACCCTAAGATCATAACCAGAGCTGAAATCAAGAGTCACATGCTTAACCAATGGAGCCACCCAGGTGTCCCTCACTGAATTTTATTTATAATCTTTTTCTTTAAACCAAAGTATTCTTGTTTGGAAAATTGTTTTTTCGCTTCTCCAGCTCTTGGTGCAAAACTTCCGATGAGGTGATCCACAGAGACACCAGACACAGCTGGGGGTCACTTCAGGGGGGTCTGGTGGGGCTTCACCCACCGCTCATGCAGAAAGGCACATCTCCCCTTTGTGACTGGGAAGCAGTGATGGGATTAGTCCCCCAAGAGCTCTGGGCTCTTGTTCCGTGTGCCCGGCACCAACACTCTTTCCCAGACAACAGAACCCGTTTCAGACTTCACGGTTTCATCCCATTCGGCTGCCCTGGGGTCCCAGCGGAAGGGGGGCAAGTGGATTTAACTGCTCCTCTGCCCAGCGCCTGGGGGACTCAGGGCTCCACACAATAGACATACACTCCAGTGCCCATGGGCTTATTCACTCAAAATTCCCTCTTTCATTAAACCTGGGCTCTGAGTACATGTGGCCTGCTCGTCACTTGTGGGAGGGGCAGCCCTTACGGTGACTCTCGGGAGTCGGAGTGAGCAGGTGCAGAGCCGAGTGTTAAAGCGCCATTTACTGTCGGTGGGTGCTGGCTGTGGCTTGAGCAATCAGCACAGGGAATATAAACATGCCACCGAAGGTCCCTGAGCTCAGCCTAACAGACAGCGCTGGGCGCTTGCTTCGGGCTCGACCCTGGTGGGCCTGGGGCACCCTTGACACAGCCCCTGGCCCCCTGGCTCCGGGGAGCCCCCAGCTCAGACAAGCAGATACTCAAATGAAATGTCCACAGACTCAGAGCCTCCCCTGCACCGCAGGAATAGCCAAAGGCCAGAACAAGGACAGCTGACACAGATGACGCCTTCAGTCACCTCAGGTTGGGTGCCCTGAGCCTGCCCTTTCAGATGAATGGAAACCCACGGGAGGCCCATCCCCCAGCTCCTGGGCCTCACACTACAGGCACCTGCTCCCCAGACCCACAGAGCACCCCCCTGCTTGGCCTTCCTGCTAGCTCCCTTCTATGCCTAGACCCCGAGCACAGCAAATGACAAGGAAGCCTAAGCCCTTCAGATCTTCGCGCAGCTGAAGTTCTTCAAGGAACAGGCCCGGGGGTTGGAGGCCAGAGCCCAAGCTGGGTACTCGGCAGCGTGCGGTCCCTCCAAGTCTCAGCATCCTGACAAGGGGGAGGTGGTGTGGGGGTAGAGCATGAGGTCCGGGCCTTGCAGCCAGAAATAAGGCTTAAATCCAGGGTGGCTTTCGGCAAGTTTTATAACTTTACTGACTCAGTTTCCTTATCTGTAAAATGTGGCTAATCCGAGTAAAGACCTCATGACATGGTTGCAGAAATGCCCGGCCCAGACCACGCACTGTTTCTCCCCACCAGGAGCAGCTGCTGTCTTGCTTTCCCCCCTCCACGTACCTTCCCATAGTCCATTTATGTCAACAATGGTTGAAAGGGCATTTTTCTGACATCCAGGCATCTGCTTTCCTCCATTTGGAAAGAAATCCAGATGGCCCACCTTTTGGCTCATTCCAAAACCTGAAATGTTGGAAGCAGAGGTGATCAGGGAGGTAAGTGGTCCCAGCGTTAGGCTGCGCACACAGAGAGTGTTCAATTCCTTCCAACCGCAGCGAGAACCTTCTTGGAAAATTCTCTCCTGGGTGTAGCCATCCTGTCTGTGGCTCTGCCAAAAGTGCTCAGAGATGGGCGCTTGGTAAGACAAGAAGGGAGGAGAGCACGCAGGAAGAGAGATGAGGAGGAAGCTAGGCTCTGGGTGAGCGTGCTCACATATGTGTGTGTGTGTGTCTGTTTTGGGGGGACCCTGAACAATACTGACATGACCCGACACCACTGTGTACCAACAGATACATATCAGCTCTGGTCCAATTTTATTACTATACTCATTTAAAACCTTTGACTTCTACCTTATGTGGTTGTGTTGAGGCCACATTACATAATATTGCTATATTGAGAGCCCAGCCTAATGGCTAGGAGTTTTGGTTTTTGAAGGATGCAGACCTGTGATCACAGCCTGATTCTACTTACAGACTCCGTAATGTTGGACAATTGCCTGACGTCATTGAACCTCATTTTCCTCCACAACGAAATTGTAATAATACTACCCACTTTTTAGGGTTGTTATGATGAATGAGCTAATGTGTCTAAAATGTTCAATGCAGCATCTGGGACTCAAGAAGTGATATAATTATCATTAAAAACATACTTTTATTGGCACATTTCATAAGTGGTTATGTGAGAAAGGAATGAAAAAAGAACAAGGAGTTTCGAAGAATTAGCTAAAAGGATATATTTCATCTCCGGCAAACAAACTGTACCAAAGCTGTGACAAAAGGAGTGAAAAATTAAAAAAAAAAAGGAAACAATAACCTTTGTATTTGCAAGCACAGGTCAAGAGTCATTGAGAAATACATCTGCACTCTGGATAACTGCAGATCGGAAAAGACACAAGGTTTGAAGACTAAGTGATAGCCTTCTAGGCAGAAGTGTCTTCTGTTTTACCTGGGGTCGCAGGCTGACGCGATTGGCACTGTACTGGCTGCTTATTCGTGGCTGGCACCCATTTTGACAGCTGGTGCCTGGGATATTCCTGCGGCTAACCATTGTGAACGTCGCCCCTGCGGTACGAGTCTGTGGGGGCACCCGCACTCCCTCTCATCAGCCATGGCTGGTCGCCAAGAGGTGCGGCGAGGAACTCACCTAGGAAAGGGATGATGGGCGCAGAATCCGTGTGAATCACATCCACAAACATGGCATCCGAGGGGTCCAGCCGCACCTCCTCAGGGGTGCCCTGGAAGCATGGCTCTGCCGGGTCCAGTCCTGAAATGGGGAAGGTGGGCAGTGAGGCCGCACTCCAAGGCAAACCCAGACCTAAATCCTGTACCCACAAAGTCCAGGGGGATTCCCGGGCAGAGTACCAGACCTCAGTAGCCATGATGTGGGGAATTAGGTCTGCAGCTCCTGGTCTGCTTAGGAGGGAGAAGTTGAGACTGAAAGGCTAACGGCGGGGTCACTGACCGTCAAAGACCATCCAGAAGTCTCCGGTGCCTGACTCGAGAAGGATCTAGGTGGTCTGTTGTCCCTTCACCTCCATTGCCCTTTCTACCCTCACTTGTTACTATTCGGTCACTGCTGTCTGAGACTGCAAGCTCTTGGCCTTGTCCAGGTCCGCCCAGTCATGGTCCCCCAGCCCCACCCGGTCCCAGCCTCTGGGGCTGCCTACACACTAGCCCTAGCCTGTGGCTCACCTCCCCGCTTTCTCCCCTGATAAATCTGCTCTCTCCAAGACCCGTCTCGAACACCATCTCCGCTCTGAAAACTCAACCCCTCCTTTATCAGCACACGGCATCCACATTGTGTGGGATTATTTTGCATTCTTTAATTCTGCTCTGACTTTCACTTGCCTACTGAATTGTCTGCCTCCCAGACTAGCCGGGGGCTTTCTGAAGTGGTCTGGACCTGGTTCATCTTTGAAGAGAGGCAGGGCGGAAGCTGCTGGCACCTAGCACTCACTGACCCGTATTTAGCCCTGGTTCTGCTCAAGGTCAAATATCCAGCCTCTCTGATCTTCAGTTTCCTCATCTGGAAAGCGGGAAAGCGGGAATAACCTCTCTTATAGGGTTATTGTGAAAGCGTCATGAAATGATGTAAGAAAAGGGACTTTGCAAACTGAAAAATTGTATAGAAAATGAACTATACAATCCCCTTTCGCTCATCGGATCCCAGCTGTGTCCTGAGCAAAGGAGACATTCATTAAATGTTGAATGCAACTGTTGGCCAAAGTTACGAACTTTGCACAAAATAAATAGCCAGCTGTGTCTGTCTTGTGTGCATTAATTTTTCCAGGTGATTCATTCATTCATTCATTCATTCATTCATTCATTCGTTCATTCATTATTTACTGAGCACCTCCAACTGGCAGGTTTCAGGTAGCTACTTTCAGTTTTTGCCCTTGCATGGTACAACATACACACTTGTGGGACTGATGAATCAATGTTTAAAACATCACTTATTATTATTATATTACTCTAGCGATACCCCTCAAGCCATGGGTTTCACATGCTAATTCTTTTTGCTTTTTAAAAAATAAATGTATTTTTATTTACAATCAGGAGTTTTCTAATGCACGTGAAAACACGGACAATTACGTTTTGATTCAAGTCTGGCTGCACCCACGGGCTGTTCCTGGTTGGCCAGTCCAGGCGCTCGGCCGGGCGTGAACGCGCCCCCCGCCGCCCGCACCCCGTCGGGGCCGCGCGCCGCGCACCTGTGATCCTGCCCACGCGGCCGCCCAGCCTCCTGCCCGCTTCGGCCGCCGAGTGCGCGCCCAGGCTGTGGCCGATGAGGTGCACGTCCTCGGGCCGGTAGCCTCGCTCGGTCTGCGGACGGATGGAGCGTCACGCCCCGCCACGCGCGGGGATGGGGGCGGCACCGGGCTGGAAACTCGGGAGGAGCCACCCCCGAGCGACTTGGCCCCCGCGGTGCACGCGCCAACAGTGCTGACCAGCGGCCATCGCGTCAACTGCAGGCGGCCCTGGCGGGGACCGGAGGTGCGCCTCCTGCTGCCACCCACCCGCCACCAGGGGGCGACCTCCCCCGGGTCCCGGAAGGGGTTGGATCTCTCTGGGACAGTGTGGGCAGTGCGCTTGGCCCTGGGATTCTCCAGAATAGACCTTCCAAAAGGCTGTAAGAGGCCTTCCCTCCTGGGTGACTATGAAGACTCAGCTAAGAGTTGCTGGGCGACTCAGTGTGTTCTGGAATTCCCAGAACAGCCTGCGGGGAGGCTTTATTTCAAAAGGGGAAACTGAGGCTCAAAGAGGTTAGTTTGCCTTGGGCCCCGTAAGAAGGAGTCTTCAGGACAATGCAGGGGAGAGGAAAGCTGTAGCTTCACCTTAAGAAACTCCGCCTTGGGCTTCCAGCCCCACCCCCAGCCCGGGGGTCCCTAGGCTGCCTCTTAGGTGCAAGGGGGTGCTTGCCTGCCCCTTCTCTGCCCGCCACCCACGAGATGCGGCCCGGGCAGGGTTTTACCGACAGCTGTTGTATTAAGAAAGCTATCTCGGCTCCCACAACCCGAATGTTGTGGACGGCTTGGGTATATTGTGTCTTTGCCCCACGTTTCCAGTCCACACAGATGCAGTTCACCTTCTCCACTTTAAACATTCTCTGGGGAAGACAAGCAAGAAGGAGAAACCAGTTTGTTAACAGCCACTGGTTGTACACTCCTCAGATAGGAATTCACACCCATCAAGTACCTAGTTGTGCCAGAGCTTTAATATTCCTGGCACTTGTCCTAACTTTCACCACATCGCTATCAAATGGGTATGTGTATCCCCCCCTTTAACAGATGTGGAAACTGAGGCCTGGAGTGGATTAAATGACTTATAAGGTCCCCTAGATACTTACTAACACAACCGGACCCAAAAGACCACTTACTAGATCAGGGATTAGTGAACTATTACTCCAGGGCCAAATTCACCTGCTTTTATAAATAAAGTTTTATTGGAACACAGCCACACATTTGTTTACTTACTGTTTATCTCTGCTTCTGAGCTAAAAGAGGTAAGTTAAAACAATTGACCCAAATTTAACACAAATGCAAAAGCAATAGCTACCTGGTTTTCTACAGG
The DNA here is from genome assembly GCA_017311185.1 of Proteles cristata cristata. NCBI lineage: Eukaryota > Metazoa > Chordata > Mammalia > Carnivora > Hyaenidae > Proteles > Proteles cristata. Next base: position 1,486,521 of record JAESUZ010000548.1, on the reverse strand, counting down.
AAAACTTTGTGGACCCCTACACCAGAAAGTTGAAGCCAAGGTGTAATGCTTGTATGCTCCCCAACAATGCCTTGGTGGGAGATCTAAGGTACTGAAGGACAAGTTTAATAAGATAAAATTTAGAATGGATATATGCATCTTTTAATATCATGTACTGTGACCACAGTCTATTGCCCAAGCGCAGATACTGGTCCCTTGAGGGGGAAAAATAAATGTCAGAAAGGGCCACTCCATATGCTTTGTTCATTTTGGGATGCCCTGGACTGAAACTTGGTTTGAGGTGGGGGGGAGTTGGCTGGAGACTGGGGCGTCATGGTGGATTGTGTCTAACTGACTCTTCCATCTCCAGGTCTACACAGTTTCCTTCTGGGAGTCAAGGGGCATGTATGAACACCCCAATTCCAAGAGAAGAAGAGAGCCCTTGGACAGAAGCTGTTGAATTTGGCCCCAGTGCAGACTAAGCCACAAAGGTCCATGGCCCTGGACACCTCCTACAGGCTAAATTTGTAGATACAATGGGATTGTGGTGTTTTAAGGACAGAAGACCTGACATTACTTTTCCATGTCTGGATTCAGCGTTGGGCAAGTATTGAACTTCTTTGTGCCTTAATTTGCTCATTTATAAAATGGGAACAGTAACTATACCTTCCTCACAGTGTTGCTGGGAAGATTAAATGGGACAAGGACCATGAAATGATTATTTCTGCAGTGTCAGGCTCACAGTAAATGCTTGGGAAATGGATGTTATGAATGATAATCCGTTACTAATATTCATGATAACTTTAGAGCTGTGCTGTCTAACACTGTAGTCACTAGCCACATGTGGTTATTTAAAATTAATTAAAATCCAGTGAATTTAAAATTCAGTTCTGTGGTCATACTAGCCACATTTCCAGTGCTCCATAAGCACGCACGGGTAGGGAGTGGCTCTTGATTTGGATATTTCCATCAGCACAGAATGTTCTATTGGATAGCAAAGTTCTAGCAGGTAAATTTAAGTGGTTTTATGTCACACAGGGATTTTATATAAACCATCAAAGGCACATGTCAGGTAATTTGCGGTAGTCTCCACCTCTGGGACTTTCTGATTGGGCTGTGGTTCTTTTCAGCCTCAAGTGGAGCTGGTTGGCTAGAAGTTGTTGGGTTGGGAGAACTTGACAATGGACATCCTGAGAACCAAGCTTTTCCTTGGTGGTTTTAGAAAGGATGAGTCTCTCCCTGAATATTTCCTTTCCCGGTTTCAGGGACATTGGGCTGCAGTGTTTGAACCTGGCTGCTGGGTGCTGAGCCCCATACAGAGTAGTCAGGTGAGGAGGGTGGGCCCCTACCTTGCACATGTCCAACACCCAACTCTCTTCTGCCTTGTCTATGAAGCCATGGATGATGAAGCGTGTCTTGCGTTCCAGTTGGAAGTTGGAAGCCTTGACGGTGTTTAGATCAGTGGCAGTGATCAGCTGGTTTAATTACAAGAGAGGAGTTTGAATGTTGGGATCCAACCCACGAACCTGTTGGAGTCGGTTCCAGTAAGACTGAGATCACACAGGTTCAACTCCTATGAAATTGGATCGGGCTAGAACAGCCCTTCCTTACCTGGGATTGGAGGATAGATTTCAGAAAGTCCAAGCTCATGGACTTTCTGTTTTCATGAACTCCTAATTGAAATCTAGCATTTCTGTTAATTATGAAGTCAGGCTACAAACCATAGTAGTATTAGCCACTAGTAGAAGTCACGGATATTTTCATGTCACATTTACAGTTGCTATAGGTATCTTAAGATAATTCATACTCATTGCTATTTATTTTCATTTTAATACTTATTCACCTTTGGGAGACAGAGACAGGGTGCAAGCAGGGAAGGGGCAGAGAGAGGGAAAGAGAGAGAGGGAGACACAGAATCTAAGCAGGCTCCACACTCTGAGCTGTCAGCCCACAGCCCGATGTGGGGCTCAAACCCACGAACTGTAAGATCATGACCTGAGCTGAAGTCAGACACTAATCGACTCAGCCACCTAGGTCCCCCTATACTCATTAAGATTTTAAATTACAGTAGTTATTAGACCAGCTGCTAGATCTTGTTATTTAGTGAGATAATAAAGCAGCACATATATTACTATATCCTGTATTTATCGAATGTGTTCTGGTAACTCCTTATCAATAGAATTGATGTCCTTTGTACTCCAATGTCTTTTACTTTATGCATTTAAAAACATCATCCTGAGAAGGGGGCCCAGATACTGAAGAGATCTCTGGCCCGGAAAAGATAAAAACCTTGTGGGCCAGAAATACCAGGCTTAAAGGGGAGATTCTGCTCAAATGGCACATCTCAAGGTCCTGAGACTGAGACCAGATCTCCAAATGCCCTCAAGCCCCTTCCCACCAGACCCCAGAGGCAAGATGCCAGAAGAAAGATCACAAGATGAAAATAGCATGATAGCTACACGCAAGCAGACTCCCAGCTGGCAGTGCTGAGTGGAGAGTGGGTCCCCTAAACTCTCACAGTGAGCGACCTCAGGGACCTATAGATAGACACCTGGCTCTTTAAATGGTCAGGCACGGGGGCTGACAGCTGCTTGGATTCTCAGCAGGCTCCTCCGGGTCGCTTGTAATCGCCTGCAGGACACCTGTCCTTCTTCCATCTGGAAGGCCTCCTGGGAACGAACAGGTGCTCCGAGGGTCCCCCCCTCCTGCTATTTGTGGTTAAGTACCCCTTCTTCCCCACCTGTCTTCCAGCTCCTCAAGAAGGATTTATACCTCCCTCCGTCTGTCCCACTGAGGGACTTCTCTGCCTCCACTGCCTGGTGCAGGAAGACAGACTGTCCCATGGGTACACCAAGCCTGGGCTCCTCCATAACTGCCACTCACACCCTCTGACGAACAGGCTACTGATGCCAGGAAGCCCCTCAAGGCTGTGCACAAGTGTGTGTGAGGGTGTTCATTTCCGGGTTGGGCGTCCATGATTTCATTAGATGTGCATAGGGAAGTTATGATCCTGAGAGCTGAGATGGCTCTAGGTCGAACATTGGTGAGGAAGCATCATCTGTAAAGTTCCAAGGCAGTGCCTTTCTCCTTAGACAACCATGTGAAGGCTCCCACGTGGGCACCCAAATCCACCCCCCAGGCAGTGTTTCCATGCCCACTCTTACTTGGAAGTTGTTTGGATTTTCATTCGTGTACAGGAGAAAGCGGGTGTCGATGTCCTTGGGAGCCCAGGGAAATAACTTTGAAGGCCGCTGAAGGATCCCCGTCCATGGTTTTTCATCAGAAAAGCAGCCGAGATGTCCATAACAGATCTCCTTTCCTGGGGCAGGAAGAGCAATGAGCAGGGCACTTGAGAGGTTCTGGAGAGAAGCAGTGTCATCTCAGCTGTTACACAAGAGGACTCTTCAGGGAGGGCCCAGGCCTGGTTATGGCCAATGTTGGTCTTTATCTTTGCCAGTCATTGTTCCCCAAATTTTGTGGTGATAAGAATCACCTGGGAGCTGGGAGTGACTCTGTGTGTTGCTTACACATTCCCAGGCCCCTCCCTCAGAGATTCTGATTCACAGGGTCTGGGGAGGGGGCTGGAAATAGCATGTTGTATGCTGTTTAACCCTTATCAGCAGGCTGGTCAGGGAATCACTGAGAATTCTGGGGAAACTTCTGCCGTAAAACGGCTTCTCCCAGATGGCCCTTGACCTGTATGTATCAAGCACCAGCTATTTCTCAAGTGTGAATCTATGGCACAATGCTTCTTCTTCTTCTTCTTCTTTTTTTTTTTAAATATTTTTATTTATTTCTAGGAGAGACAGAGAGAGAGACAGCGTGAGCAGGGGAGGGTCAGAGAGAGAGGGAGTCACAGACTGAAACAGGCTCCAGGCTCTGAGCTGGCAGTCAGCACAGAGCCCGACGCGGGGCTCGAACCCCCGAATCGCGAGATCATGACCTAAGCGAAAGTCCGTCGCTTAACCGACTAAGCCACCCAGGTGCCCCTGGCACAATGCTTCTTAATTCACCTGGACGTCTCCATTACATCCAGCACCAGCCCGTGCATACGGTAGACATTTGTCGGTATTTGTCTAGTTCATATGACTTTATGGCATCCTTTCACACACATTTTGGCTCCAAGTTATTCTCTGCCATTTCAGATTTTCCCTACTGTTCTTTGAAAAGGTAAATTTTTGCATCTGTATGCAGTAGGGGCTTATTACGTGCAACTGATGACCCAAATAACCACACCAAAATCTGAGAGTCCTTTCTCCAGCCTACGACACGAACATTTCCCCAAGAAATTGTCACTGAGGGTGACATAATGAAATCCAGAGGGTTGCAGAGGGTCTCTCTCTTGGGTGCTAAATATTGGCCATTCATTCAAAACCTGGCACTCGTTAATACTTGTTGCTGACTATGTGCCAGATACGATGTTAGCACTTTCCCAGTATTATCCCATTTAATACTCAAAACAGCCCGATGAGTTAAGGAATTTGTATTATTACATCCATTTTACAGATGAGGAAACCAAGGCACAGAGAGAGAATAAACTGGCCAAGGTCACAGCCAGTGGTCAAGCCAGGATTTGAACCTGCGAAGTTTAATTGGGAATAAAGCTAAGTGCTGAGGAGACACTGAGACAAGATCTGGTTCAAACCCTGCTGTTAGAGGAAATCTAACAGGGAAGGAATAATGATGGAGTGGAATTCACTCTGAGCAGAGGAAACATCCTGCAGACTAACGCTGGCCTCAGGGGACAAATGCACAAGCTTGAGGGCCAGGTTAGGACACCTGGGCTGTGAGGGGGAGTGTGAGGAGTGCGGGTGAGTGGCTTGGGGGCTGTGCTTCATCAAGGTGTTTTGTGGGGCCTAGTGTAAGCAGCTCTGAGAGGGAGAGCCTGAGGGAGGGGTGGTGCGGGCTGGGGCAGCACAGGTGCCGTGGCCTGAGGTGGTCACAGATATCCTAACCTCCCGTCACAGTGGAAATTAAGGCAAAGGTGGGGAGAAGGGGGTAGGAGGTGGGGTCTGAGCCTGGTTTGGGACAAGTGAGTTTGAAGCATGGTGGGAGGCCCTGGCACTCAGGAGGGTGGGGAACTAGAGGCAGGGGGGAAGCCCCGAGGCAAAGGAAGAAAAAGGGGCTGCCTGGGAGTGACTTTGGGGGCTGCCCAGGTCTGGGGCAGGAGGAGGCAGTGGATCAGCAAAGGAGAGCTGAGGAGCAGCCTCCCCCACCCCAGACTCTGCTGTTGGGAGCAGGGTCTCCCTCCATGGCCACGATATGGAAGAGAAGGCCCAGAGGGGGGCGGGGGGCTGGGGCAAGGGGGTGGAGCCTGGATGCAGAAGAGAGCCGGGCAGGGACATGAGGAGGCCGCTCTTGCGGGAAGCCTGCTCCAGGGGGGACCACGCCAGGCAGTGAGGGGCTCTGCCTGATGGGAGGAAGGGAGGCGGGGGGCGGGGGGCCCAGAGTGCACCTGTGAGGCACGCCTGTGAGGAGGGGGAGGGATGAGGTCCCCGGGGCTCTGGTGGCAAGGGAGCTTATTTGTGTTTTAGGAGAAGACCCTGGTATCCGTATCTGAATCTGGACAGAGGCCACAGGAGAGGGGCCGATCTGAGCCAGGGAGACAGAGAGCCTGCGAGGAGAGAACGTGGCGGCCAGGCCTGACGGCACAGGCGCTCTCGGAGGGACGCATCCATGTGGCTTCAGACACACACTTGTCCACTCAAGGGACTGAGGGTGTGGGGGGCCAGCCAGTATTGCCTCTCCCTCCCCCTGCCCCTTCACTGCCCGCTCTGCTGCCCGCCTCTCGGCCACTGGGGCCTTTGCAGGAGGAAATGACTGAGCAGCAGGACTGCCCAGGGTCCTCTGTGTCAGGTCTCCCCCCACCCCCCAACTGGGGCAACACTCCCCGAATGATGGCAATTGTTGCTTTTCTTGCAATAATGATAATGCTGTTATTTACAGCGATGGTAGCAATGATGGTAATGCGCACAGTGGCCTCACCCGGAGGCCAACCCAGGCACCAGCACTTTCTCCCCAAAGGGACGGTGACAGCATCCTCACCTCTGACTGTGGCCAGCAGGAGAAGGCCGATGGTCCAAGAGAGCAGCATCTATGTGGACGAAAACACAGACACACACAGACGCGCCTGCGCACAGGTCCGAGGCTGGCAGTCCCAGAGCCCAGACGGGGAGGAAGCCTGGAGCCCAGAGCCTGGCCCCATGACTCTCGTCCTGAGGCCGAGGCCTCCCGACACCCAGGGCATCGGCAGCAACGCTCTAAGTCCCCATCTCAGGGTGTTCCCACTGCAGTGGCTGCCCCGCCTCCCAACTTCTGGGCCATGTCTCTCTGGCAGTCCCAGCCCCCTGCCCTCCGCCGAGTCCCCTGCTCATGGAGGGGCTGTGACTTACTGTGCAGCAACCAGAGCTTCCTCTTATAGCCCGAGAGGTCAGCTGTGGCTTTTATACCCAGGTTGTATCCTTTGGACTCCTTAAAGGAGAGAATGAGGAGGCTAGATAGGGCTCTGCACATGCGTGCTTGGAACTCAGGTTATTGTAAACACATATGGCCGGCCCTGCCCAGAGAGCAGGCCTGTTTATAAAGTGGGATTCAGGAGGGGGGCGCCCGGGTGGTTCAGTCAGTTAAGTGTCCGACTTCAGCTTCAGTCATGATCTCACAGTTCGTGAGTTCAAGCCCTGCTTGGGGCTCTCTGCTATTATCATGGAGCCCGCTTCAGATCCTCCATCCTCCCCACTCTCTGCTCTCCCCAAGCTGTGAGGCCTCCCGCTCAGAATCTCTTTGGAAACGCAAACCCCAAACCCATCTTGCAGTGCTGTGTGGACGGGCAGAGGGAACCCCTGCCATTCAGTGAAAGTGCCTGTTTATGAAGAAACAGTCTCGTTTGCTCAGGGCTATGGTGGGTGGAAAGCAGCCCTCCAGGGAACCTGGACAGAGAATAAAAACGCAGGCAATTCTGCTGACCAAGAAGCTCAAAAGAATAAAATGAACACTGTTCAACTGTAGCTTTGTTTGGAAAAAAATAAATACAGTCGATTTTAAGAGCATTTCTGAACTATATCACATGTACCTTGTCCTGTAGATAAGAAGGTGGAGGTGTTTTCTTCCCTTCCTTGCTGAGAGGAAGACCTGTGTGAACAGCCAGGTGCTGCCCTGCCGATTTTGAAATTGATATATAACTTAGATATACCAAAGTGTGTAAGTCATAAGTTTAAAGTACAGTGTAATAAGTTTTGACAGATGTGTATGCCCCAGGTTAACATATAAGACATTTCCAGCAGCCAGAAGTTTCACTCATGACCTTTTACCACCCCACCCAAGCAATGCTTTGATTTCTATCACCATGGATTAGTTTGGGCTGTTCTAGAATTGCATATACTTAGATTAATACAATATGCGCACCTTCAGGTCTTGTTTCTAGGTCTTGTTTCTTTCTTCCATTTGTTACATATGTAATAATTGGCTATTACTGTGTCATATTGATTTATCTCTGCGTGAATATCACAGTTGGTTTATCCTTTCTGCGTTGGTAGACATGTGGGTTCTTTCTAGTTTGGGACTATTATGAACTATTATGCCGCTAGGTATGTTCTGTTCTGGTTCAAGTTCTTAGGTAGATGCATACACTCATTTCTCTCAGGTTTACATCCAGGAATAGAACTACGGAGTCCTGCCATGTGTATATGGTTAGCTCAAGGAGATGCTCCAAACTGTCTCCCAAAGGGACTGCGCCTGTAAAGTCCCACTGGCATTGGGTGAGTGTTTTAATTACTCTGCATCTACTTCTGCCCTTGGACTAATCCCAGAAGCAATAATGTGGCCAGCAGTTTTCTGAGGGTTCCGAGTGTAGAAAAATGACTTCTTTTTTTTGGTGATACCCCTTCTGAGAACTCTTGAGGTGGGGTGTGGACAGTGCCTAGCTGAGGGGAGCCAAGGAATAAACTTTCCTGTCTCAAGTGGGCTTAGTCTTGAGTGGGTTTAAGAAAAGTCAAAGTGTTTGGAAGAAGTAAAGTGAGGATGAAGCCTCAAAGGGCTGCCTGTGTCTCAATGACCCCAAAGCTTCATGAGCTTAATGTTGCCCCTAGAGGTGCTCAGTAGCTGAGAGAGGAGTACAGGTCAAGGGCTCATAAAGGACCTTGCTGAGGAACATTAGGCTGAATGGAAACCCTAGACCCGTGATATGGGGCCAGTGGCTACCCATTGTTCTTGGGAAAACCTAAACTCCTTACCATGGCCCTTAGAGTAAGTGGGCCTCTCTCCCCTTTCTTCTTCAGGGGAAGACCTTGAGTCCGGCTTACTGGACTCCAGGCACACCGGTCATATGTTGTCTCTTGAAAGTGCCCATCTTGGGGTCTTTGCATATTCTGTTTCCTCTTCCTGGAATACATGACCATTACCCTTTCCCTGTCTAAGTCAAAGTTCTCCCTCAGGGCTCCACTTCAATGTCACATCCTTAAAGATGCCCTCTTCAGTATTCAAAGCAGAACCAGACCATTCTTTGTATCTATCACTGTCCTGACTTTTTCTTTCATAGAATGTATCCCAATTGGTAATTATATTTCCATGATTATTTGTTTGGATCTTGCCATGATGGGAGGATCAAGTTCTGTGCAGTCATTTCTGTCTCCACAGTCTAGCACATTACCTGGGAGATACTAGGTAATCAATAAACAATTGCATGGTTGAAAGAATGGGACACTGAATGCTAATGACTCAGTGGGTTGTTGAGCTGGATGACTTCCAGATCTCTCCTGCCATCTCCTCCCTGCTCTGTGCCCTGCTCCATGAACTCCTTCCCTAGGCTATCTGCCCTTGACCTCCTGGTTGGGTTAAGCCAATGGGAGGCACCATTGGGAGATCAGAAGATAGGGGAGAGAGAGTTGGAGTATTTCTTTCCAGCCTCCCTCCCTTCTGTGCTGTGGTTGGGCAATATCTGCACTTACCTCTTAATTTAGGGACATTGTCCCTGCACAACCTGCCCCCCGAAGAAGGCTAGGCAGCCCTGCCACAGTCACCAGTGGCTGAGGGCAGACCTTAGTGGGTGCTCCTGAGCATTCCAGAGCCTCATTGGTCTCTTTGGGAGGGTGGCCCAAGGCAGGCCAGTGTAGCCCCAGGCTGCCTCCCGCTTGCCTGCACATGACAGGGCCAGCTCAGCCACCCCTCTCCTCTCTGGGGGACCTGAGGTTCTGAGGCTCTGAAGTTCTGCCAGCTCTCTTCCTGGGAAGGAGTGGAAAGCCAGCACCTGTGGGAAAAGACATTTACTGGCCACATGCTGGCGGGAAGCGGGGTCAGGGCAGGGGGAGCCTTCCAACTGGCAAAGCGGCTGCCCAGGGAAGGGGACGGCTTGGGTCCTCCTTCTACACCCTGAGGTTTGTTGAAACTCGTTTTTTCTTCTCCTTCAACATCCCCTTTTATCTGGCCCCGCCCTCCATTCCCCCTGCTGCCTTGCCTCTCTCTAGGCCACTGCATCTCCCACTGCAGGTCACCTCCCCCAGCTTCCTCTGAGCTTTGATCCTGTGGGTGGCTCCTTGTGGCCCTCAGATGCATGCTTCATGTGTTCTCTCCCTCACTCATGCTCATTTTTATGTGGCTGCAACATGCTGCATGCTCTTACAGCGTTGAGTGTACAACAGGGTGAACAGAACATGCTCCTTCCCTGCCCTCATGGGACAGACGGCCCGTGGGGCACTGATCACCTACAAATAAATGCACAATTACAAATGACCAAAGGCACTCCAAGAAGAACAAGCACATTGAGGAGGCCTTGTATGTGGGTTGTGTAATTTGGACTTCACATAAAGAAAATAACTTGAGGATATTTGGTGCACAGGGGTCAGAATTTAGCAAAGTCCAAACTCCAAAGCCTCGTATACAAGGTTGGCCACTGTTACGGGTTGAACTGTGTCTCCCACCACAAAGTATGTTGGAGTCCTAACCCCCGGGACCTTGGAATAGGACCTTATTTGGAAACAGAATCTTTACAGAGATAAATGAGGTCAGTCGAGTGAGTCCTAATCCAATATGACTACTGTCCTTATAAAAAAAAAAGGGGGGGGGGATTAGGACAGAAAGACACCCAGAAGCACACTGTGTGGACATGAAGAGGTGGGGGTGGGGCTTTGGGGTGAAGCTTTTGCACACAAGCCAAGAAACACGAGTACTGCCAGCAACCCCCAACAGGAGAGAGTCTCCCCTCACTGCCCTCGGCAGGAACCAACCCAGCAACGCTTTGGTTGGGCTCGTAGCTTCTAGCACTGTGAGAGAGGAAGTTTCTGTCGTTCACCCATGCGGTCTGTGGCACGCTGCGAGGGCAGCCTGAGCTGACTAATGTGGCCACCACGCGCCTCTGAGCAGCTTGGCCTCGGCCCCTCCCCGGTGCCTTCCCACCTAACCGTTCTGGAACGGACCTGCTTGTTTCCTCTTCTGAGCTTTGCACCTGCCGTTCCCTGGTCAGGGACGGCTCTGCACACCCTGCTCCCAGAGACCCTCCGCGCCCCTCCCTGCCCCTCTCAGGGCTCAGATGCTGTTCCACCTCAGGCCCCGGAAGAGACTCTGTCCTCAAAGCCTGGGACTCTGGATGGCTCTCCCACATTTTCAGACCCAAATCATACTACCCTGCAGGGGTTCTCAGACAGGAGTAGATAAATCCACGGATGCCATCCTCTCTAAAAACCCTCCCAGACCCTGCAATATTCCCTTAACCTCCTTTCATTGCACATCAACTCAGGAAACCGAGGTCTTGTTAGAAAATACAACAAAGAGACAACTTTGATTCCGTAACTGCTTGAAAAACTAGACTATCATCAAACTGGAAATACAAAACTAATAAATTCTCAGAGAAGAGTGCACGGCTGGGCCCTGGGAGCGAACTAAGACTCTTGTGCACCCTGGAACTCCTACACCGGGGAATCACCCCTGGGCTTGAAAGACATGTCTGTACCTGAGATTATTCTCGGTTAAGGTGGCGCCTGGAATCGCCACCCTCCCTTTTCTCAAACTCCCAAGCAAGCATGTGAGGGGGCGTTTGCACACCCCTTGAGTCGTCGGAGGCCCCAGGGGACAGAGCCAGCCCCCCCCACCCCCCCGCCTTGGCATGCGCATGCAGGGCTGGGGAGATGTGGGGACAGGGCCAGCCTTCTGGGAGCTCTGAGTCCTGGGCCAGACTGCGGCCACGTTCCACAGCTGGCCTGGCTCACTTCGCAGCACAATGATGTCGGGTCGGAGCCTTCATTTCTGTGATGCTGTGGGTTCTCTTCTTAGATCCCTAAGACCACAATACGAGGAAGGCAGGGCTGGCTGTGACCTCCATTTTACAGATGAGGAAGCTGAGGCCCAGAGAGGTAGAAACTGTGGAGTGCTCTGATCATTTGTAGGGGAGAGGCACCAAATATGGGGTGTCTCAGTTGGGTGAGGGCCGGCGGTGCAGGCAGTGAAAGAATTCACCCAAGATGGAACCAAAGAGTTTATTGAATACATTGCAGGGGAGAGACTGTGTGCCAGGAGGTGGTGGTGAGGCGCCACAGTTACAGGGCAGAGTGAGGGAATATGGGGACATGGGGACACATGGAATCTTCCCTTTTTGGGTAATCTTAGGAGCTATGTCTGGTTGTAACTGGTCCGTGAGGGTCCGAGGCTACTTCGAGGTGGCTCACTTAATGGGCCTGTTTGCATTCAGCGTGGAGGGTCACCGTGGGCCCTTCTGCCTTGATCCAGTTTCCACTGTCCAAGCCTCAAAGGGGCCTCTACAGTCACTCCTTGTACAAGGCCACCTGACTTGACTGGAATCCTGAGTGTGCTGACTGCCTTTTCCCTTGCTTCCCACCAGACTGCATGTCCCTCTGAGCTTTACGTGAATACGCTGACTGTGAATATGGCATATTTTCATTGCCCCAGTGCACCACCTTTATAATTTAAAAAATAAAACCAAAAGAAAGCCCAATCAAACTAGTCCCTAGTTCCTGAAGTCTGGAGAGTGGACGAGACGTGGTCATGGCCACACGGACACTGCAGGCATACCCCCCCGGGGAACTAGAGAGCCCCCGACTCCGCATCTTCCCAGGATGGCATGTTTGGGCCGTGGATCTATGTGAACTGGGTCTCCCCCATGGTGTCAGGGGTGGATGTTCTATAACCAGACTGAAAAGTAGCCAAAAAAGCCAGCAGTGATCTGGGTGCCTGGTGTTCTCTGCCTTCCTGGGAGTTTTCTCCAGCCGGGTATCTAACAACGAAAGGGATACGGACGAGAAAGCAGGGGGCTAGCCCCACGCCAGCTCAGGTCTCCATCAGCAGCTCCCCGGCCCCTGGAGCACGTGGCCACCACCGTACCTGCAGTTGGGACCCAGGTCACCCCAGGTCACCTGTGCCTCAGGGCAGTGCCTGGGCTGAGAGCTCACGATGTGGCCCACAGCCTCGGGGACTCTTCCCAGCTGGCTTCCTCCCTCTGTACTGCAAACTCTTCTGTTTCCTCTTTGGCTTAATATTATTTCCCCCAAGTCTCTGGCCATTTCTGTCAGTCTGGGGAGCAGGTGAAGCAGGCTGCCCTTGACCAGAGAGCAGGGCTTTCGTGGCCAACCACAAGGCCCACCCACTCCGTTATACCTCAGTTCCACTCGCCACCCTCCTGAAGTCCTCATCACCTCCTGTTGCATGGCTGCAGGGCTGCCTCCTCCTAGTTGGCTTCCCGGCCTGCAGTCTCAGTGGGTCATCTTCCTGCAAGCCTAGGCCTAGAACCACGAGCCCTCTGGCGCCCCCCCCCATCTTGGGCCTCTGTCTCCTAGACCACCCTGTCCTGGGACTCGCTGGCTTTTCGTACTACCAGGTGGCACGGTGGTGCTTACTTAGGTGCTGGGTGCCTTGCTATTGTGCACCCCTCCAAGGCTGAGTCGAAGTCTTCTGCTTCCTGTGGCTCTAGAACCGGTGCAGAGCTGGCGTTTGGGAATGGTTGTAGAGTCTACCTCCCGCGGATTGAGCTCTTCTGCCAACATGCTGCTGCCTTGCTTAGGGTGTGGGTTCATGACCAGTGCTGGGCAGAACTGTGAGGAAGGGGCCTCAGCCCCAGGCTTTGTTGTCTCCTGTTCGGTGCCCCCACCCAAGGTCCTGGGGGTCCTCCTGCCATGCAGTCATCTTTAACACCCGCCTCATTACTACTGTGGATTGACCGTGCACCTCGAGCCCTTCACTGTGAGACCCTGACTGCTGTCACCCCAACATCTACTCTCAAGGAACAATCCGGAGTCCAGTCATATTCAAGTTGGAAGCTCAGTGACAGCTTGATGTGCCACTAATGGGTAGGAGCAGAGGCCAAGGCACAGAAATTGTCCTAGTGGAATGTGAGACCTGGGGACCAAGGGGGAGTCACTTAGGGGAGGCGGTGGCCTTCCTAATCCTGCAAAGTCCTCAGGGAATGGGACACCCTGTCTTTCCAGGTGAAGAACACCTGTGTGGGTGGGATTCAAGGCAAGGCCTGATTGGCTAAGGGCTCCATGGTGGCGTTAATTGATTGGATGACTGAAAAGTCCCTCCTCTGCAGGGGCCTGTGTCAGGCACTCCTCCCAGAAGCCATCCCTGAGATGACCCTTCCTGGGGCCCAGGAAGCCTGTCAGTGCTCAGGAGATATGCCACCAGCGTCTCTAGCTGATGGGGGCCCTTATACCTCACCAGGAGGCAGGGCTGCCGAGCAGTTCCATCACCACAAAACCTATTACCACAAAGAGGCCACATCATAGCATGGCCTTTCCACGGTCCCTCAAGGTGATGGCAGAGTCAGGGATGAGCTCTGGAGCCAGAGTCAGGGGAATGGGCTCTCAGTCTCCAAAGGACCCGCATTCACTCCTTGCTTGAACAGCCACCACCCCTCTCTAGGCCTCAGCGTCCTTGCCTGGAAGATGAAGCGCAGGGCTAACGGCTCGGCTAAGACCCCTGTACACTCATGCTCCAGTCATTTTATGCCATCCCCTTAGGTGAAGAGAAGAGAGTGAATGTGAGGACCGAGGAGGTTGGGAAACAGGGGGTGTGTGGTCAGAAGTCAATGGCAAGAAACCCAAATGTATGGAAATTCTCAGGACTTCTTTAAATGATCTATTCCTTGGTGTCCCCACTGGGGCCAGCTGACATCAGTGACAGACGTTGTGAGCAGATAAATGCATCAGTGGTTTTTATTGGTGTTAACGCAGTAGCTGGATTGTGCCTGGACTTTAACAGGGCGTGAGGGTGAGGAGAACGTCTTCTCTCACAGTGCTTTCGCTGCAGAAGTTGTGCCTGCAGACAGAAATGAAAGCTTTGTAAGCGTCGGGCAGCTTTACATGGAGTTCTGAGTTGTTAGGAAATGATAGGAGCTGATTTACGACTCACAAGGAATGAGGGAAACACTTGGGTTGTAGCTTCAACCGGTTACTGGAGAACTTGGGTTTCCAGTGAGACAGGTGTCTGCTGTCTGGGACAAGGTCCCCTGTCAGCTGGTTGCTCAGAGTGGCCCTGGTCTCTGAGTCCTCAGTCCGACAGGACTGTGAGGCATTGACGCGGCAGCTGGACCTCTCACTGGCCTCTTTTTCCACAAGTAAGCATGGGACCTCCTTGCACATAGCAGGCTGGTTTCCAGATGGACTCACTCTTGACTGAGCCACTCTGGAGATTGGATTCAATCTTCTAATAGCTACAATATATTGAGCTCTTACTACAGGCAATGACACTAACTGATTCACTTGTGCAGACTTCATCTTCACAACACATGTGTGAGGAGGTATTACTATGAGGGAGAGGAAACTGAGGCACAGAGAGCTCTCAGTAAGTGAAAGAACCAAGATGCAAATACAGGTCTGTCTGATGCCACAGTCCACATTGTCCATGGCAGAGTCACACCTCAAACCTCCCTTGACCTTGCCTTCTGCACCTGAAGTCAGTCAGTGGATTTTTCCCCTTGGGCTCCCCACTCCCTCAATTCCAGGGGTGACATGGGCTGGTTACTTGAGTCTCTGAGCATTAGGATCTTCATTTATAGAAGAGGGCACAGTTCTCCCCCATGATTGCTGAGAATCCCATGTTAATAATGCAACATCTGATGACAGTAAATGTGAAAAAGCTTTATAATTGATAAAAAACCAATGTAGATCTAAGTGGCTATCATTATTGTTACTCTAAGGACCAAGAGCTCCCTGGACCTCACTACTTTTGAGCTCTGAGGCTTTGCCTGGTTTTATCTGTCACCTTCACTATGGTCTCTTGTGTTTCACTTGTCTTGCTGCCCTCGCTCTATCTGCAATCATATTTCCAGTTCTCTGCACCTTGAACCCTGCCATCTGTGGTCTGGGATCCCCCTGCCTCTCATTCAAGCCCATCACCCAGGCTGGTTTTGATCTTCCTAACTTTTTCAAAAGCTGATGTCCAACATCTAGCTTCTCTTAAGACAGATTTCTTCTGGAGTCGTCAGCCAGGGGAAGAAGGGACACTCAGGCCACCATTTGACACTTCAAATGGCAGCTATTGGGCTCAGGGTCTCAGGGGTGGCCTTGAAGACAATCTGTTCCATTTCTAGAAAGTACAGAAAGTCACAGCCTTTCCTCAGGAAACCTGGAAGGCACAATGTTCTGGCTGGTTTGGTCTTGTGTTTGCTTTCCTTCTTCAACTCTACCTATGACCGAGTCATCTCCTGGGAACACTTCGTGTTTTTAAGGCTCCAGCAATACCATCTTCTTCTGACTCCTTTTTAACCACACAGTCCTAGGATCCAGGCCACAGGTCCATTTCCTGATGGGGCCCTGGGAACTGGCTTTAGAGGCTCACTGTCCTTCAATGGAGGTGGGCAGGTAAGTGCTGGCTGCAGCTGTAGGGTGCAGAAGGCTCTCTCCACTGGCTTCCTCAGTGCTGTGCTCTCAGTGACAGATCTGTCTTATTCTGTTGACCACCTGGCTGGGCCAGCCCCTCACAGGGATATGGAGGGCCTCAGAGGGATCATCCAACCTGAGATACAGCTGTGAATTCTGCCAGCCCGCCCTCCCCACCTGGAGGAGCCATATTCCCTGAGGCCTGAGTTTAGCAACCTCACTTAACCTCCCAAGCCTTGAGTCCATCAGTGACCAAGATTCCAGGATCCCTTTCCACAAAGCCACCCTCAGAGGGTTCTGCTGACGAGAATTAGGGTCCCAGCCTTGGCTCTGCCCCACTCAGGTCACTAACCCCACATCCCTCCGACCACCTGCAGCAAGTGACACTGAAAGTCAGGATACAGATCCTGCAAGTATTGTTAGCCCAGCTCTCTCGTCCTATGTCAGCTTTTATATCTTTTGCTAAAACTACTTTTTTTTATTATTATTATCCTGAAAATGTCAATGATCTCCCCCTCTTTATAATGTAGCTGCGTTCTAGCCCATACCTATACCTCAGAAGTTATTTCTTTCTTCTCTTTCTCATTTTTCCTACTTAGTTTTTCTTAAAGGTGGGGTCATACATCTGTGTCCTTCTCAGATAGGGCTGAGAACGCCCAACAGAATGCTTTGCCTTGTCTGTCAATTATTTGTTTGCCTACAAAGAAAGCACCCCAGGTGGGTCGATTGTCCTGGCTTTTTTGGCTGAACCATGACTGACTTTCTGGGGTAAGTTTCCATTATAACATCCTGAAGCACAAGCCCGCAAAGATATACATACACTGTGTTCTCCTCTCCCTTTTGGATGGTGATCTTGGCTGCACCCACTTTGGGGAAGGTTGGGTTTACCACATTGTTGTTCCAAAGAAACTTGACTTTCTCAATTGTTCCAACATCAAGCTCTGCATCAAACTCATTGGAATGGGTAGAGCCTGGTCTGAGAATCCCCCTTGAAATAAAGAAATAGAAGCGTTCCAGGCACAGAAACAAGTTCTAATGACCAGATAAGGCTACGCCATGCTTTTCTACTTGAGATTAAGGAAGTTATTTTTTTCTAAATTAATTCTCAAATAAAGGATGGAGAAGCCAGCAGCCTCACACTATTGCTTGAATATTGTTTTCTCAAACTCAAGTTAATTTCTAATCAGAACGTTCTTATAAAAAAACTATATAGTTCCTTCATATTTTTTTCTGGAAGAATTATTTGTACAGTAATAAGTTATTCACTTAGTTTAACACAGCATGCATGTGTTACTATCCTAATCAGGAGACATTACATTTGGGGGTAATATTAGATATATAGTTTTTAAATCTATTTTTAGGAACAGATCTATTGAAAGAGAAAAAAACTAATGCCTGCTGAAAATTATCAGCAGAAGTCTCAAAGTGACTTTAATACATACAGCAAATAATTTAAAATTAATTGATAAAGAGAGGATAAGCATTTCAGTGTGCAGATTTGAAGGCTGTGTATATCATCAAGTGAGATGTGGTGCTTAAAAAAGGAAATTTACCTGAAGATATCGAATTGATGAGTGTTTCCCTTATTTCCAAACAAAGCAACTTTGATCTGACCAGTGGCCATTTTTCCAGACAGTGTTATAGAAACTCCATATCTCCAGCCTGTACAGGGGATAACATAGAATTCAATTTATTCATGCACAAAATAGTTGACTCAAATTTCAGAATCCTGTCATCCATTACACCGAGGCATCAAAGTATAAGAAATCCTAGTAGGGTCACCTGGGTGGCTTAGTCAGTTAAGCGTCCGACTTTCGCTTAGCTCATGATCTCGCGGTTCGTGGGTTCGAGCCCCGCGTCGGGCTCTGTGCTGACTGCCAGCTCAGAGCCTGGAGCCTGTTTCAGTCTGTGACTCCCTCTCTCTCTGACCCTCCCCTGCTCACGCTCTCTCTCTATCCTAGAAATAAAATAAAAATATTAAAAAAAAAAAAAGAAATCCTAGTAATCTACAACTCAAATCAGGCTATCAGGAAATCCTAGTAATCTACAACTCAAATCAGG
This sequence comes from Proteles cristata cristata, assembly GCA_017311185.1. NCBI lineage: Eukaryota > Metazoa > Chordata > Mammalia > Carnivora > Hyaenidae > Proteles > Proteles cristata. Next base: position 1,468,663 of record JAESUZ010000548.1, on the reverse strand, counting down.
CTATCAGGAGAGGTACGTACCTTGCAGTATCCTGTCCAGATCTACACTGCCCAGTGAAGGGGCCATTACCCATAGGTGGCTGCTTAAAGTCAAATCCACACTAAAGAAGATCAAAAACGATTTCCTCAGTCTTACTAGCTACATTTCAAGGGCTAAATTGACACATGTGGCTACTGGCTACCATATTGGACAACAGAGAGCATTTCCATCATTGCAGAAAGTTGTGTCGTATAACTCTGCTTTAGAGGCACCATATCATGAGATAAGGTGAAAAGAGAAGAGATAAAGGCTTGTTCCCATGGTAGGAAAAGTAGCTCAAGAATGTAGTCCTGCTAGAACCTCAAGAGTAGGGTCTGTGCCGTTATCTGTGCGTCCCCAGCACCCCAGGCAGTGTCTGTCACAGAGGGGGGCTCAGTTGTTACCCAGATCTACTCCTGCAGTGCTGTCTCAGTGCCCATGAGGACAACCTGCACACCTATAACCACACACTCACACATGTACATGAACACACACACGTACATATCCATATCTGTATCCGCATGCACACACATGTACACATGCATGTACTGACACACACACATCATTCGCCTAGCTCCCACTTGTCCCTCACAGTTTCAGAGACGCTGTCCCTCCCTTCTTCTGGGCAAGGCCAGGCCTCTGTCCCATGCTACCACTGCAGCAGCCTCCCACGCCCAGCACACTGGAGTTGCATGCTCGGTTTCCTACAGGGTTATACATTTCACGCGTAGAGTGTCTTACTCATCCCTGCATCCCTAGCCTCTAGCACCGTCTGTGGTTCATAAATAAGTGTTGGTTGAGGAATGAATATGTGACTTTAGAATATTTAATTTGTTGTTTTAAAATATGGGCCAGCACTTCATGCATCCCAATAGTGGAAAGATTGATTAACCGTTGTCTTATTTAAAAAATATATTATAAGGGTGCCTGGCTGGCTCAGTCAGTCAAGCGTTCAACTACAGCTCAGGTCATGTTCTCAGGGCTCGCGGGTTCGAACCCTGCGTTGGGATCTGTGCTGACAGCTCAGAGCCTAGAGCTGCTTTGGATTCTGTGTCTCCCTCTCTCTCTGCTCCTCCCCCACTCATGCTCTGTTTCTCTCTCAAAAATAAACATTAAAACAGTTTTTAATAATAAAAAAAATGCATATAGTGATGAAAGTGTTCTATATCTTGATTTTGGAGATGGTTTCATGACTATTCATCTATCAAAACTCAGAACTATACACTACAAATGGTGGATTTTGCTATATATAAATTGTACCTCAATAATCCTGACTTATAAAACTAGTTAAGACATATATCGTATTTATGCCTTTATATAAACACAGTGTCCTTTTTACAGTGCAACTTCTTAGGGAATAATCAAGGGGAAGGTTGGCACAAAGTGACCCAAATATGCCCTATCTCTACCCTATGTCCTAGATGAGTCAGCAGATTTTTGAGAGAAATTACCCCTTCCTATTTCCTACCCACTGTCCACTAGAGAGGGACCCCAGCATGGGATATCAGGGACACAGGGACAGAGAAGGAGAAGTGGGGAGATAGGAACTGGACTTCTTAAGGGGTCCAGCCCAGCAAAGAGCTGGTACCAAATAAATGTTTGATAAATGAATGAATAGAAGAATGGGTGTGCATGACACAGTCTTAAAAAAGAAAAGAGCAATGAACTGTGGAGTGGTAAGAATTGCCATAGAGATGTGCAAGTCACTATTTCTCATTAATTATGGTCCCACTCATTTCCTGGCATAGGCACAGAATGGAAGAAATGCAGACTGTTTGTAAATCCTCAGCTGAGTCTTAAATGGGATAGTTTGGGCAGATGTGTCCCTCTGCTAAGTTGGTGAGGGTGTGCTCACAAATATTCCAGGTGAGAGATAAGTCCTTCTTGTATAATGGAACCTAAACTTTCTTGACAAGGGTGAGAAGGGCCAAATTACAACTTACGAGCAAAACTGCTGGCGTCTCCTGTGTTCAGGAAGAATTTCTGTGGCTCACTGCTTATCCTGCCAGCGAATTTATCAGCATAGTGGCCCATCTGTGGGCAGCCTTCAGCCGGGCAGGGGAAGCACTTGTTCTAAGGATAAGAGAGAGATCAAGTTGTCAGGTCTGGATTTGTCTTTTTATGACCCACACATCTAGAGGGGCAATTCTCCTACAGTCTGAGTTTCCTCACTTGTAGCAGGAAGAACACTGGGGTAGATGATTCCAAATTTCCCTCATTGAGTCTAGGACTCACACACATCAAGATAGAAAATACTGATGCCTGGGCCCCAGGTGAGGTCAATTACCCCTTCTATCACGTGATGTGCTGGTACATGGTTAACAGCCAAACTCTGGGACAAAAAGCCCTGGCTGTAGCACCTGCCACTATCTGTGGTATAAATGCTCTGTCTGTGGTCAATTTCAGAGACCCAACCCCCTAGCATGGCATCTAGAACTTGAGCATCTGCCTTTTCTTCTCTCTGGCACGTGAATTCTTCTCTCCTTCGTTCTTCTGCTCCTGCTCTGTCTTGTTCTTCCTCCTAAATGCTATGCATGTCCAAGCCAGATTCAAACAACACCATCTGCGGAAAGGTTTTCCAGATCATTGAAAGGACTGTTCTTCTGATCTTGCAGCATCTTCCTCGTCCACATGACTCATCTAGAATTTTAGTCACCTCCTGCCTAATTTTTTCCCCTCTGCTTCACAAGATCATAAACTCTGAAGGCCCATGCAAAACAAGTAAGGGATAGTCAGAAACCGATTAAAAGGTGTTGCAAATCCCAAACCTAATGGACTACTATCCTACAGAGGGACTCAAGGGATAATAGCTTACAGACTCAAACTCCCTGTAGGAAGCGCAGGGGTAGGAAGCGAACCCATCAGGGTTGAGGATGCTCTCCGAGTAATACTTGTAACTTCTCAGGTGATTACAAGCCACAAAATCCCGAGTCCCTAGGGAAACAAACGAAAGAAGTCTGCACAGGTGGCCTGGGGAGTCGACAGCTTCTCTCGCTCTAAGTGGAGAGGTTCCAAAGTGGGGCCGTATTTTTAGAAATGTAAGGTCAGGTCAATTTGAGGTAAGTTCAAAATAAATGACAGTGAACACAGAGAGGCTGCTTTCTGTGAGTGAGGCAGTGTTCTCAGAACTTTACATGCATTGTTCCTATGAATAATGCCTTTCTAGGCAGTAGGTACTAGGCCATTCCTAAGTACAGAATGATATACAGACTACAGCCTCAGATGTACAGATTACAACCAGTTAAGTGGCAGAACTGGAAACTCAACCCAAGCCCGCCTGGTGCTTGAGCCTGTGCTGCTAACCATTGTGCCTTCCTGTGTCCCAGGCACTAGGCTGGAGGTCCTTGAAGACACGGCCAGATGCGAGGTGACCTCTTAGACATGATGAAACCAGAGCAGGGACATTTTCACGTTGTGTTTAGGCAAATAAAAAGGAGGGTCAAGAAGCTTGAGTTGGCTCTTATTTCTCTTTCTTGATAACCTTCCTTGGCCCCCACAGCTCCTGCCAGGTGACAGAAGTCACAGTGTACTTTCTAGACATGACCCAAACTCGTTTGAGCGTTATTGAGAGGGAGTTTAGGTAACCCTATCTATGTAAACTCTCAAAAGAGACAAACACACACATCTGCATTCTTTTTTTATTAATTTTTTTAATGTTTTATTTATTTCTGAGAGAGAGAGTGTGAGTAGGGGAAGGTCAGAGAGAGAGGGGAGACACAGAATCCGAAGCAGGCTCCAGGCTCTGAGCTAGACGCCAGCACAGCCCAACGCGGGGCTCGAACGAACAAACAGTGAGATCATGACCTGAGCCAAAGTCAGACACTTAATTGACTGAGCCAGCCAGGCACCCCCATACATCTGCATTCTTAATATTTGCCTCAGTGGCATCCATACTTGCCATTTTGATCAAATTCAATAAGAATCTTTACTCATTAGGGGCACCTGGGTGGCTCAGTTGGTTAAGCATCTGACTTTGGCTCAGGTCATGATCTCACAGTTCATGGGTTCAAGCCCTGTGCCAGGCTTTGTACTGACAGCTCAGAGCCTGGAGCCTGCTTTGGATTCTATGTCTCCCTCTATCTCTGCCCCTTCCCTGATTGTACTCTGTCTGTCTGTCTGTCTGTCTCTCTCTCTCTCTCTCAAAAAATGAATAAACGTTTAAAAAATGTTTTAAAAAAAGGAATCTTTACTCATTATATTTGGTAAGACCACTAAAGGTTTAAACCCGTGTGGTGCCAAGTGATGAGCTGGGCTGAAAACTTCACTTCTTCACTACATTGTCCTTTTGACCTCATTAGAACCAAAATCTGTATCTAACAGATGACCTTTAACCCCGGTGTGCTTCACCAATGGTGAAGAATAACCTCAAATAGCACACTCTCTGCTTAGCCTTTCCTACCAATGATTGTTTCTCAGCCTGACCCAAAATACAGGGTGATGACTTTCATTGGCTCTGCCATGGAAATGATCGGGGAGCATTGTCATTTTGGCTACAGTATTGAGCAACACTGAACAAGAACTTGAACCGTATCACTGACTTCCAAGGAGGGATTGGCCGAAAAATTCTCTGAGAGCCAGGATGTTTACATTCATGGTATTTCTTATCTCTGCTAGGTAGCTACCAATTGATTGCTGGAGTTATGGCTTTGAGTGATTTTTCATTCTTTGTAGCTTGCACAGTTCAGGATACCCCCAACAGTGTTTTAAGGAGGAACAAAACCAGTAGAGCAGAGATATGACAAATAATATGTAGCCACATTTTTTCAGAAATAAGGTCTAGGAGAGGGAATTGTTTTAAAGAACAGTGGTGTTTTCACTTTTGAGATTTGCTCTGGGGAAGGTACTGCTCACCCCAGTGAAGTGATGCCTCACTCCACTCTAACTTTACCTTCCCAAATGCCATCGAGGTCCACGATCTGTGACAAAGCATTCTTCTTGCATCCTGGCATTTCCTCTCCTCCGTTGGGGAAGAAGTCAAGGTGACCCATCAATTGTTTTGTTCCAAAGCCTGAAATGTTTGGAATAGCAATGAGCTTTTCATAATGCGGGGCTCTCTTGGTTAAAACACAATGGCACATGCTTGCAGCTAAAGCATCATTGGGCTTACCCAGGAATGGGATCAGGGGTGCTGCATCTGTGTGAATCACATCAACAAAGTCAGCATCGGAGGGATCGAGTCGAACCTCTTCAGGAGTACCCTGGAAGCTTGCTTCTACAGGATCCAACCCTAAAAGAGATGATCAGTGCTGCAGAATAGTAGGCCTGGCTGTAGGTGCCAGCAGGACCAAAGTGTACAGTTGCTCAGACTGTGCAGTGTACAGTTGCTCAGGCTGTGCATTGCTCAACTCAAGGGATGCCATACTCCGAAGTCATGCAGTGTTATGGCCCTGCGTATTGAATATGGGGACACAGAGCTTCAATGTTGCTCATTAGAGAAGGGCTTCAGTGGCATGGATAAAGAAGGGTCAATGAGCTAAGAGATTTAAATTTGTCTGACCAAGGATTTTTTCCCCCATTATTTTCTCCTGTTTACTTGGCAGATTCTTCTCTAACACTCTTTTTCCTCTTCTCAAGTTTGAATAAAAGAAGGGATAAAATAATATGATATCATATTTATGAACACAGATTCTGGAACTAGGCAGCCTGACTCTAAATCCCTACTCAGCTATTTCTTGGGCAAGTTGCATGACCTTGGGCGAGTCGCCCAACCTATTTTTGTGCCTCAGCTCCCCCATTTATAAAATCCAGGTAATGATGTGGTTATAATAAGATTAAATGATATAGTATATATAGCTTTTAGCACACTGACTGGCATACCATTATGAGTGTATCTGTAAAATATTATTATTATTTCCTCCTGACTATAATTCCTTCTTGGCAGGGCCTCTGAATTTGTCAATAGTCTTTGAAGGTTTGGCCAGAGCAGCTGGCCAGAAAGGGCATAGGCATAGTTGTCTGCTGAAAATGAAAGGGAGAGAGCTCTTATACACCAGAGGCTTGCTGGAGCCACGTGGCAGTAGAACTGAGTTAGAATCTTGGCTCTTCCAAGATTGAGGGCAAGTTATCCAGTTTCCTGTGTCTGTTTCTTCAGTTCTGGGGATTCAGTGAGAAATGTAAGGCACTCTGCATAGAATTTGGGCTAGGGAGACACTTCATCTATGCTTACTCTGATAATAATAATAGCATTACATGATTATGATTATGTTATACAGCATATGTTGTTGTTTTTGCTACAAATTGAAGGCTTTGCTTGGCTTAAAAGAGTGATCTGTGCCACTGGTGCCTGGGTTTCTCCTACCAAGAGAGGCTCCGGAACTGTGATTAGTGTGCTCCACTCTGCCCTTGATTTCAAAGAGAAGAGGGAAAGGAATTGCAGCGTGCACTCTTAATTACATTTGCACACGCTCATGCTAGCCTTCTTCTCCATTTTCCTGGTTGCCCAGTCCTGCCGAATGACCCTCACTGCCAGGAAACATGTGTCTAAGGAAGAGGGTTGGAGACAGACACAGAAGAAGCAAGGGAATGCAAAGGGAGGTGAACAAAAGCATTATCTCCTCTTCCAAAAAGATGGGCTTCCTGGGGGCTTCCTAAAATGTTCCCCGCAGACTCTCACTGGCTCTGCCACAGCTGAGGGACAGACCACTTTGGGCCACCTTCTAGCTGGTCTTCAGGCTTGCGCCACGTTCTGGGGCTCCTGGGGACAAAATCTGGGGCGCTGTACCTTGGGCCTCACCTGTAATTCTGCCCAGCCCTTGAATTCTGCTCCCAGCCTCGCCCGCTGCGTGGGCTCCCAGGCTGTGGCCGATGAGGTGGACTTGGGAAGGAGGGTAGTTGTAGTTTGTCTGCAGAGGGAAGATTACATTTTCAGAACATTTTTGTACTGTGGTATTTTGATTTTTCACATGTGTGGTTTTTGTAACATGTAAACCAAATGTTGTTACCCCTCTGCCGAAAACCTTCTATGGCTCCCACTGCTCTCTGGATCAAGGCCAAATTCATTACCAGGGCTTCAGAACTTTCTTGACTCAACACCCATTTTTCTAGATTCCTCGCTAGCCAAACCCTACGTAGGATTTTCAGTCCCTCGGATGCATCATATTCTCTCATCTGTGGGCTTGGTGGGGAGTCTTCTCCCTGTTGCTGTTCACTCCCAACCGCTTGTCCAGCTCACATGACACAACTTAGCCATCCATGCTCAACTTAGATGTCTCTCCCTGGGAGACATCCTTAGTACTCCCCCAGACCCCCAGCCTGGATTAAACTCCCCCCCCCCACCCCGTGAGCTCCCATTAAGCCCTATAGTTCCCCCATCAGAACCCTGACCATACTCTACTGTCATTGCAAGCCTTCACCTCGAGTTCCTCCAGGGCCTGGGACCTCACCATGCACTTGACTTCTTAGCAGAGCTTCTGACTCTCTGCCCCCCAAATATTGGATGAACAAACAAATGATATACAGCTCTGAGTGTTTGCACCCGTTGGTCTCAGAGACATTCACCCATCTGTACTCATTTACTGGTCTTCAGTACCTCTAGAACAAACACCACGGGTTTTAATTTCTGCAGGGGTGCAGAAGGAGTTAGAACCAATCGGTTCTTTTCTAGCCCCTTTCACTGTAAGACAGAAAGAGCTCGGGCCTTTATCTGGGATAGAGTAGAGTCATGGAGAGTTAGTGACTTCACCGAAAGAATTCAAGACCCAAAGAATTAACCAGATGAAAGACCAGGATGGGAAGAAACAGCTGAATTGATGGTGGCCAACAGGATTCCCTGACATCAACAGGGCCATGGAGTTGGTATGTGTCAGGTGCACATGCTGTCCCCTGGTTCCATTTGGTGCTCTCTCTCTGCCAATGCTGTGTTTGCCCCACACACAGACCACCCAGTGTAGTGGGGGCCCCTGGCGCTAGACAACTTTTGTATTCACCTGTGCTCTGGTTTTGGGGGGCAAACTCTTTGACCTTTCTGGGCCTTAGTTTTCACATCGGTCAATGGAAGATGATAATAAAAGTCCCTGCCTCCTAAGTGTTAGCTGTTACTGATTTTTCTTCCACGGCTGTGTCCTTATTCAGGCAGATTTCAGAATTTTAGAAGTAAGATTCTGAGACAAATACCAAGTCTTCCAGTTTCTTTCTAAAATCCATAACTCTCAGCTGCCTTGTTAGCTGACAGAGACCCGTGGGCGCCGCCTGCCTCCCCAGCCACCCGGCCGACAGACTCACCGAGAGCATGCTGAGCATCTGGGCCACCTGGGCGCCCACCACCCGCACGTTGTTGGCGGCCTGTGTGTACGTGGTTTGGGCACCTTTCTTCCAGTCCACGCAGATGCAGTTCACCTCCTCCACCGCGAACATGTTCTGGGGTTGGAGAGGTGCCGGGATGTTATCACAGGGGCACGTGAAGCCACACCTAACCAGGGCTCCGAGATGGTGACTATGGTCATTCTGTCTCCTCCTCGCTGGGGCACTCAGACCATTTGGGCTTGATGTCAGTTAGGAGTTATCCCTCAGGGTGAAGGCTCCGCGAAAGGCAAACTTATTCCCTCTCTAGCTTGCACGTTCATTAAAAGCTGGCCAGTCTGGTTTTCTTTGAGCAAATTCAGTAAAATTGATTAGGTGTGTGGGGAACATCTTGAAGAGAAAAGGTCTCAAGTGCCATCTCTGGTGGCCAATGTCTAAATGACCTTGTGGATTTCACCTCCACCCTTCCTCTTGGCGTCCTGACCTCACCGCCAATAACTCGGCTTGCCTTCACCCCTGCCTGCCGGGCATTTGCTAAGTTTCCACAGTCAGGATAGCACAGTATTTCATGGAGGAAACACCCACCCCAGATATTTGAAAAAATGAAACTGCAACAGACTTAAAAAGACATTGAAGAATTCTAAACAGAAATTGTCTAGGATGTTGAAGAAACTGGTATATCCTTAGACATTCTGCCAGGTAGTACATAGGCCTGCTTGAGTCGAAAATGGTAATAAATTTAAAATCTGCTTTGAATTTTTCACATCTATGATACTTATATGTGTGATCACACACACAGAGGTACCAAGGGTTGTCTCTCAGGACTTTTATTTTTAAACAACCCTGAGGAATCTCTTACAATCCTGAGGAATTTGGAATATAAACTCTATCTTACAGTTTATCCAATGTAGGTAGTTATTCATGATGGGACAGAAGAGTTAAATGCCTGGTAAATCAAGGCCAAATGCAGAATGACTTTAATTTTCTAGGTTTGTAACTTCTGTTGACATGGTAGGTCGGAATTTTAATGTGTGTGGAGAACGGGCTCCTAGGGTAGTCAGAAGGATGGATGGAATCAGTGTATGTGTAAAAAGAAAGGGTGACGATATATTACATACTTGTGTGCATGTGTGCCTGTGCATGTGTGTGCGCACATGTGTGTGCACATGTGTGTGTTCTTCTGTTGTCTGTCCTTCTAACCAATAGATGCTATGTTCCATATAGCTTTGACACTTTCTATTCTGAGATTTGGTCTCCAGGTCCACCTTAATTCTCCGTTTCTCAAATAAATAGTTGTAGCAACCCATCATCTCAGGGACGTGGGAGAAACTTGAACAAAAAGAACATAATCCTTCATGTGCAGGAAAATGAAGTGCTCTCACTGAAAATGGAAGCAGACCTTTGGCCTTGATTTAGCCAGAAATAAGCTGGTGGAGGTGTTTGCCCACAGAGTCAATGCCATCTGCTACAGGCTACAGATGTAGTCCAGAAACGTGGAAGTGAAGTCTTATTTTCATAAAGAGTACTTCACATAGGTAGGGATTTCCTGTCCCCAGAGTTATCTGCTGTCCTTGCTGGAAGGCGGTGGAGGCACTAGCCGGGGGGCAGGGCAGACCAGGGGGCTGGGAGCCGGCCCTACCTTGCACATTTCCATAAGCCAGTTCTCTTCTCCCTTGTCGATGAAGCCATGGATGATGAACCGGGTCTTCCTGTTTGTTTGAAAATTTGATGCTTCAATTGTTGATGGATCAGAGGGAAGGAGAGTCTGTGACAAAAGCAGAAAAGCGTTGCATGTTTTTGTAGCCTGGACACTCAGGCCTGCCTCTCCTTCCCCATCTCTGCTTGTCCTGATGCCTTAATCTTTCAAACCTTAGCACAAAAGCCACCTCTTCCAGGAAGCCTGCCCTGACTCTCATTTTCCTGCCTGCACTGACCATCCCAACCCCAGCCAGTCAGGAATTTTGCCTCCACTGGGGCTGAATTGTAGCTCACAGTCTTACCTTCCACAGGGCTCTTGGTAGATGGCAAGCTCTACCCCAGGCCAGAATCATATAACCAGTCAGAGGTTCTGGCAAATGTGAACCATTCATTCCTTTGAGCCAACATTTTCCAGAAAACCTACTCTGTCTGGGTCTGGCTAGGCCTGGAGGGTGGGGGCGGCTGGAGGGATAAAGTGGGACAGAACATGGTGGAGGAGGAGGGTATAGAGACAACCTTCTAGTCTGTGGGGTGGGCACAACCCCTCTCGCAGTCACAACGATGTTAAAACGATGAAAGATCTCACTTGAAAGTTGTTTGGGTTCTCATTGGTGTAGAGCAGGAAGCGGGTTGCGATCTTCTCTGGGCTCCAGGGGAGAACTTTCAGGGGCCTGGCTGCAGTCCCGGCCCAGGGTTCCAAGTCGGAGAAGCACCCAATTTGTTCATAGCAAATTTCCTTTGCTGTAGGGAGAGGATGAACGTACTCACAGCTTAGCTCCCCAGGCAGGGGGGTGGGGGAGCAGGGTTACAGCTTCTCAGGTCCTCACTGCTCTGCCTGGAGACAGTCTGAAGACAACGGCGACACCCTGCCTCTTCCCACCCACTCTCTTCTTCCCCCCAGTGCCACCTTCTGATCTGGGACCAGTCCCACTGCCTGCCAGAGACACCAGCTGTGCCACCGCTTAGAGACACCATCAAAGCTTAGAAGTTCTACGTCCCGTCCTCAGCGCTTCAGATATATTTATTTGACTTAGGTGGTAATGCCCACTGCTAAGTCAATCTGTTAACCCAGGCAGGTGTTTAATGCTTTACCTAGAAGAGTCTAGCCTAGAGAACTTGGACTTGAAGACAGGAGGGTGGGAAGATGTTCTGAAGTGGGTCCCTCTCAAACTGCCTTGTCTCCCAGGCAGAGTATTAGCCACCCCCACCCCTACCTGCACGCCCACCCCCAATCCCTGACCCCGCCTCTCTCTGGACCCTCAGAGTTGTCTGGAACCATTGCCATGAGTAAGGTTGTCTCTGTTCAGTGCTGAGGTGTTGCATGTAAGCCCTTCCTGAGGGGAAGGTGTGACGTTTCCTACCTTTGACTGCTCCCAGCAGAAAAATTGCGATTGTCCAGATGCTCACCATCTACAATAAATTCGGACATTTTCAGCCTCACCAAAACTTACCAGAGCAACCAGCACAGACTTTTAGGAAGTCAAGGCTATCTGCTTCCAGAGCCGGTGGGAGGAAGCAAAGGTAACTTACCCTGTGGGCTGTTCCAGGAGTTCCCTCTTCTCCATCCAGTACCAGGCTGTTTTTTTTTTTTTTTTATACTGGAGCCTTATCATTTGGACCCTGCTTCAAGGCAATGGCAGGTGATAATAGAACATGCTGTGTGCAGTTAATATTTTAATCTACACAAATACACAAAACAAGATTAATTATAGTAGTCAAACCTTCCTACCAGTCTGAGAAGATGAAAAAATGCTTGATTAAAAGGGTGTGAAAACTCCCTAACTTTGTACCTGCGTATCTGTGCATGTAATTATGAGCCTAGAGGGTCCCACTTTCCAATTTTCTATTTTATCACCAAGTAGTTTACAAGTCCCAGTAAGGACACAGCAGCAAACTCTAATAATGGAGAGCAGCATTTCTCAATTAGAATGGATGGAAATGCCCCCCACTCTCCCCCCCCCCCATATAGCTGAAAGTAAAGGGGAGTTCTGATCAAGAAATCTCCTCTTTCTGTCTCTCTGTCTCTTGTCTCTCTCTACTGATCTCTGTCTCTGGCAGTCTAATTCCTGAGCGCATGAGCTTTGGAGACCAATTCAGCAGCCTCCACAGTAGCCTATGAATGCAATCCTCCACTAACGGCCTGTTCCAGTTATCAATTGCTAGGTAATGAATCAACACAAAATATAATTATTTCAAACAACAGAAGTTATTATATTATCCTACTAAACTTTTGAATAGCTAAGTTCAGGCTAAAAGCCCATGTCATCAAACCATGTCACGTCTATGGAGTTTCTCCAGACTCTCTGAAGTTTGCACACCTGTCTTATGAAACTGGGCCACTGTGAGGCCATCATGAATGACCCACAGACCCGTGCATCTGTGAACAGCTCGGCCAATTCACACAACAGGCAGATAAGCCTTCAATGGCAAATACCACTGGTGCCCTACCTGACTCCCAAGTTAAATATGCCTCAATATCAGAATTCATGCTTTTTCTGAATAACCCAAATTCTGGAAGACGGGTTGAAGGACCTTCTTGTTGAAATGCAAAAGACTTTCTCTGGGGTCACAAAGAATAGGAGCCAATAGTTCCCGAGACTTGCTATGTGTAGTCAGAGCATTTTAAGTCTTACAACAACCCCATGAAGTGGGTACCATTATTTGTCCCCCTTTATGGGTGTGGAAACTGAGGCATGGAGCAATAAATGAATTGCTTCATTCTGATAAAACCACACAGGAAATGAGTGACGAGATGAGATTTCAATTCAGACCATATGGAGCAAAATAAGGAGTTGTTTGAGTGTTCAGTGAATCTGAGTAAGTTGTCTGTCAATTTGTTGAGTGTCATCCACATAGAATAAGGGAGACAGAGAGAATAAGTTGAAATAAAAAATAAGGTGTCCCCTAAAATGTCAGACTTGAGTTGTATGATTGACCTAAGTGATGAGATATTTAAGCTTTGCAAGTCTGCTCATTTGGGCCGGGAAGATGTAATTTACAGACTGTGGTGATGTCAAAGGCATTTATGCTTTACTTTGACATTGCAGTGGAAAGATTCTTGATAATCTAATGATGTAAATTAGTTGCTAGGAGATGTCAGGTGGCCTTGTTTGCCTCTTTTGCATCTGCTACACCGGCCTCCATTGAACATGCCAAAGCCTTTCCTACCTCAGGGTCTTTACACTTACTATTCCATGCCCTGAAACTCTCCTCTCTAGACCTTCACTGGACTAGCTTCTTCTTATCATCCAACAATTAGTTCAAATGTTACCTCTTTCATGAGGCCACGTTGAACACCCCTGAGGCCCTCCATTGCCAGCCTTCTACCCAACCCCAGACCCCAGTTCCCTAGCACCTTATGTGTTTTCCTTTAGATCACTTATCACAAGTTATAATCATCTTCTTTGTCTGTCTGTTGGTTTATTTATTTATTTTTACAATCATACTTTTCCCACCTTGGAATGCAATTCTGTGATGACAGAGACCTCATCTGTTTTGGCCACTGCTGTCCCTCTAGCCTCTAGAACCGTGCCTGGCACCACAGTGGTTATGAATTAATGAAAGAATGAATACACATATTCGTGGACTTGATTGGCATTTTACCTTAATCTGAGAGTGAATTTTAGGGCTGGAGAAAGGTGATAGGACACCATTTAAAGGAGAGGGAAAGACAGACATGTTGGTCTTAAGCAGGGAGAATAGATGTATCTGCTTAGATTTAGGAAAAAACAGTCATCACATGATCTGCCATGATTTCCTCCAAGCCCATTCTCTTGAGCTCACCTCACTGCCAATTCACCTGTGGGCTTACCTGTGGGCTCACCCTCACTGCCAACTCACCATGCTCACCCCAATGGAATGGCCCCTGCTACAGAATTTGATGGTTGAAACCACCTCAGGGTGATCAGGGTTGACTTAGAAGCCTTCTTGGTGGGACTGGAGGATTTCATCTGTAGCAGCCACATCAGTCTGGTGGTGGGAGGGGGTGTGTGGCCCTCACACTGGGCACGGGCATTTAGAGGGTGGTTTTCCTTCTTAAAAAACTTTATTTCACTCATGTTTGTATATGGGTAATACATGCTTCTACACATCTGATATGGTCCAAAGTTAAAATGCTTCCTTTACCAGATCTTTGTGTCATCCCAGAGATATTCCACGTATTATGTATATACATATTATATTTTATTTAAAACTATAAATGGTTGGGGCACCTGCGTGGCTCAATAGGTTAAGCACCTGACTTTGGCTCAGGTCATGATCTTTCAATTTGTGGGTTTGAGCCCTGTGTTGTGCTCTGTGCTGACAGCTTGGAGCCTGGAGCCTGCTTCAGATTCTGTACCTCCCTTTCTCTGACCTTCCCCTGTTCTTGCTGTTTCTCTCTCTCAAAAATAAATAAACACTGAAATGTTTTAAAAATAAAAATATAAACAGTTAATATATACTACACACTATTTTGCAACCTGATTCTGAAAAATTTACTATAGTCTTGAAAATCATTACTTATCAGTGCATCTAGATGTACTCCAGTCTTTTTTCCAGCTGCACAGTATTCTAATATTTGGATATCTACTTAATAAGTCCTCTTCTGATGAATATTTGGTTATTCTTAGTCTTTTACTACTGAACACAATGCCTCAACGAGTATTCTTACACATGAGTCATCTGGGTGGATGGTATGGCTGGGGGTTGAATTCCTTTAAGTGGAATCTAAGGGTTAAAAGATTTTTACATTTAACATGTTGATAGAGATTGCTGCCCCAAGTTTCTGTGTTCTGATAGCCCTGTTATCCAGAACCCCTGTGTATGTTGGCTACTTTCCCCACCCAAATCCTGAAACAATAGTAAAGTAGAGACCACAAGCTATTTCAACAGGCAACTTCTAGAGGTATGCTAGTTATCATTCTTTTGCTTGCAAGCAACAGAAATCAGTTCTGGCTAGCTAAACTTTTTTTTAAAAGAGGGGTTTATTGGAAAAATATTGGGACATCTCATGGAATCCATGAAGTTGTTAAACCATGAGACCCAGGGAAGTCCCCCAAATGGGACCACCCTAGAGAGCTCAGCCATTGTTCTCAGATCCCCTCTGTCTTGGACCTGTGTGCATCTTAGCCAAGAATTTTTATTTGCCAGGGAATTGGCCTGGTTGGGTCAGAAGGTCTCTCTCAATCAATTAGCAATGGGATATGGATCCTGTTGGGTGTTCCTGGCTGAGGGGACCCATCTTTGTGCACCCAGACATGGAGGTGAAGTTGTGAGCTGGGCAACCACTGAAGGAGGCATGTGGTTCTGCAGTAATGAAATAACAGTCTTAAATCAGTGACTCTACTCAATGTATACAAAGGTGCAGTTTGTGGCTCAGTGAAGGTAGTTGGGAGATTTCTTTAAAAGTACTTTTGTGTTTGTACAGCCTTAAAGTCATGATTTTTATGAATTATCAAGAATGAATGATGACTGTAAAGTCTTGATATTCTGAGCAGAAAATCTGTTGTTTTGTTTTAAAGATTAGAAGAAGCAACCCTGGTTCATGGGCATTGGTTGTTTAAGATGAAGCATACTGTACTGGAGCACTTTGCTTTCTGCAGAAGTCAAAGCGAGTGAACCAAAAAAGGTGCCCTCACTTCCGATAACAGCAGCGAGGACAAGGCAGCATGAGAAGTCCAGAGACAAGGTCAGCCTGACCCATTGTTAGGAAAACTCTTCTGACACCTGACCTGACCCCATACTTGTGTAGGGTGGGTAAACAAGTTGGAGATGGTGATAGATGGATGGTGAAAATGGCCACAATTCTTCACTCCCCCCCTCCTGCATTCATGTGTTTTGCAGGTGACCTTATAGCTCTTTCCATCAACAACTGGATGTGTGACTTGATTTGTCATTAAATGCCATGGCAGCAACATCTTTGAGTACCTCAAAGCCATCCAACCCCAAATATGAGAGAGATCCAGCCAAGATTAGCAGCGCTGATAACTCAACTCCCTTTGACCAAAGATACACGAGTAATGCCAGCCAAGAACAGAAGTATCCAGCTAACCTGGAGACTTGTGTTTAAATCTGTTTAGTATATACCTCTTGTTTAACAAGCCATTGAGTTTGGTGATGGTGTGTTATGCAGCAGTAGCTAACCAGTACAGGAACCCAGTCCAGCCAGGCCAAGGATTCAGAGAGAGCAGTTCTCATTGCCTCACCATCTCTATTCTTGGGCACACAGCCCAAGAGAGTGTATTCTTTCCTAATACAGTGAAGAAACTCTCACATCATCAACAGACACCATGTCCCAATTCACTGACCACTATGAAATGCCCTGGTGGATTAAATTGGACTAATCCCCTGGCCAGATGGAGGTCTAAGCCTTTAAAGTCTCTTTGACTAATTAGTCCATTCTGCAGCCGATAGAAAGATTTCTTTAAACAACATTGACATCTGAAATACTGTATACTGAAAGAACGTAGATCTCAGTCAGCTTGAGGGAATTAGGCAAAATTCATATGTGCACAAATTTATAGATCCCTTTTGAAACTATGACTTCATTTCTACCAGGCAGTTTTCTCTTCCTTGGGTATGGCTCTTTGAAGTCACAAAGTAGAGACTGAAGTTGACAGTTATTATCTGCCATGTCCATACGTCCAGGTGGAGCCAAATAGCTGCTTTCCTCCAGCTTTGTCCTTATTTTCTCCTTCAATCTCAAATTCAGAATGTACTGATACCTTGTCATCTTGTAAGGGGATAATCTTCTGAATTTTGGGGGAAGAGAAGGGTTGGTTCAAACCAAAACCTAACTTAAAGTTTTTCAGAACCCTTTAAGTTAAAAGAAGTTTTGTCTTGAGAAAGCTGTTTTCTAAGGCTTTTCACATCAATTGAACCACATTTCTAAATTTTCTTTGTTCTGGAAGAATTTGTCCCTGTGTGTTGTTGTAATGGAAGTGGATGTAAGACTTTGCCTTATCAGCAGTCAACTCTTGAAGTCTTTCTTTCTTTCTTTTTTTTTTTTAATCAGAGATGCCCTGATTGTGGGATGTGAACTCAGCTGCTGAGTATAGCCCAGATTTCCACAGTCTTTCCCAAATCCATTCATTGGTCGATCACATCAGTTCATGTGGACTGACTAAGAAGGAAAAGTCTGAGGCCACACAGACCCTGGTGCCACTTGGAGAGCATTATATTCCAAAGTCTGAATCCCCTATGTTGCCTACTTCATGAAGACCTTTTTCTTCCTATCCCCTTCCCTCAGCCTCTCTCCCCAACTCCTCTGTCTTCCCAAAGTACCTCATACTTCTTGGCACTATTTCATAACTGTTTCCCATCCAGTCCTCACCAGACTATAAGCTCCTGAGAAGGTGAGGAGTGTATTATTTATTTCACATCCTTAGTACCAAGACCAATGTCTGAAATATGGTATTGGAGATTCCATGAATGTTTGTTAAATTAAGTAGTATACTTAATTTTAGTTCTAATGAGGAAATGACCAAGCTGGCATCACTTCTGGAGAAACCTGAAAAGGAACAAGGTGGGACACGGTGGTAGCCACAGAGATGTGCCACTCAGATCCTTTCGGGAGAATCAGCTGCAGGAGCCCAGATGCCACCCTGTGGACCCACCACAACACTGATACAGAGGCTACACTCTGCCAGCTGTCCTCAGCCAAAGACTGAGTGAGCATGGCACAGGTCCCAGAGCCCATCCACTCCTACCTGAAGTAGGATTCCTGCAAAGGGCCGGCTTCAGTTGGAGACTCTCCATGAACCTGGCCCAGACTTTCTCAGAACTTTGATGAGGCTGAGACTCTTTTAATCCAGTCTTTCCTTCCTTCTCTCCTCTCACGGGTGTCAGACCTACATTACAGTATGGCGATTCTCCCTGTCAGTTCTCACAAATGTCTCCTTCATAGACATTTCCCTGAATAAATCTTCATAGACATTTCCCTGAATAAATCTGATCCCATCTTGGGGTCTGCTTCTCAGAAGACGCCACTAATGAGACACCTGGGTGGCTCAGTTGGTTAAGAGTCCGATTTTGGCTTAAGTCATGATCTCATCATTTGTGAGTTTGAGCCCCATGTTGGGCTCACTACTGTCAGTGCAAATCCTGCTTCAGATCCTCTCTTCCCCTCTCTCTGCCTCTCCTCCACTCATTCTCTCCCTCTTTTTCTCCCTCTCTCTGTTTCTCTCTCTCTCTGTCTCTCTCTCTCTCAAAAATAAATAAAAACATTAAAACAAAAAGAAGACCCCACTGACACAGGCATAGAAACAGATCAGGATAAGCAGTTGAAAGAGAAAAGTTCAGGCCAGAACCAGAGACAATGATCAGCCACCTTTGGCTAAAGTCTCATCTGTACCTTAGAGCAGAGAAGTTGGTAGTAAACCTTATATGTAACCTACGCTAGGCCTGTGTATGATTTATTACTTAGAGTGTGTGTATATGGTACGTGTGTGTGCTGAAGTGAACTATTTGTGGGGCGCAAATTTATGTAACTCATACCATAGAGTGAATTCCCTTATTCTCAGCTATTTTTTATTGCTGTTGTCTTTGTGTATCAAGATAAAAGGAATTATTTTGAGTCTTTGAAGAGGGATACATGAATCAGCTTGGATTCAAATGATATCTAAATAGTAGAGACAGGAAGCCATTATTTTAACAGTTAGAGTCCAAGTTCTTTTTGGGGCAACACAACCTTTATTTAGGAAAATATTCCATGATCCACTTTGGTTGGAGGAGATGAGTTCCAATACTAGAAAACCCTGCTAAGTCTCTGTGCACAAAGTAGGATCAGGAGTTTGGGAGTGGGGTAAAAATCAAAGAGGGGTCTAGAGAAGTTGAGGAGGCATTTTTAGGCAGTTATGGAGCCTGAGGAAAAGTGACCAGTGATGGGGTTCTCAAGGGCAGGTTGCTCACATTGCTTCAAAAGTAACACTCTCCTATCTTCCCAAACTTCCAGAACTTATCACCGTTTATACAAGTGGCTTATATGAATTAGGGGAGAGGAAAGTCAAGGTGAGAGCAGAGACCATGTAACAGCCCTAGGTGATGAGACCAGTGAGGGTCCTAGAAGAGCAGCAGGTCAAATCTGCAGTTGCCATGAAGTCAGAAACTCTGAATTCTCAGAGCTCTTGAGGCAGCACAGCTATGTACGGCATTATGAGTTGGGTCTGCCCAAGGGTTAGAAAATAAACTTTTATTTGGGGTGACTCTACCTATTCAGGAAGTACCAGGTAACTTACCTACCAGGCAGTGCCCTCCCATAGTCTGTCACCATCTAGGCAAACATTCGCCCCATTATTTGCACTGAATGTTCCTATAAACCCTTATCATGGCACCATACGTTAGCTTCAAGGTGTTTTGGAAGTTCAAGGCAGTAGATACTTACAGCTACATAGATAGTAGGCAAAAACATGTTAATTTTTTACTTGCTATCATTTGGGGAGTGTACTTTTTATATTTCTCTCACCTTTCCTTTGGCTGTAGTGTGTGTGTGTGTGTGTGTGTGTGCGCGCGCACGTGCGGGCGCATGCATGTCCATATGTACAAAGAGTGCTACGGGAATTTGGGAAAAGAAGAAATACTTTTGCAGAGTCTTGAACCCCATCAGCTGTTACACAAAACAGCGATGGATCCTGGCATCCTGGAGAAGGAATAATGAGGCTGGCCAAAGGGCACTGAGTAGTCCAGCAGACCAAGAGGGACACATGAAAAATTTTACATTACAATGTTCTTGGGAGAACCTAAATCCATTAGTAAATAGCCTGAGATCTTGGACAAGTTGTATGATAAACTCTCTGTGCTTCAGCTGCTTCTCCTGAAAAAGGGGATAAGAGCACCCACCTTCTAGTGTATTGTCAGAATTAAATGAGTAAATATACATAAAGCACTTAGAATAGTGCCTGGCACACTGTTAGCATAATGCATGTGTTAGGAAAAACAAAAAGGAAACGGAAGGGGCAGTCAGTTGCCTTCTGAAAGACCTTTTAGAGGGTCAGGCTGAACCACAGAGTTGATGCCGTCAGCTCTTAACATCCAATCCCCAAAAAAGAAAGTCCAGCAAGAAACAGGCTAAAAATCACATGCTCAAAGTGAACCATTGATACTTGGGTGGGTTCATCCTTTCAAATGGATATAGAACTTGTACCTAAAGGCAAGAAAAAAATTTTGATTTGAATAGACCTAGAAATAGGACTAGTTTCTAAATATTTACTGAGATCAGAAATAAGTAAATGATTTGAGTAAACAGCTCATTTAAAACAAAGTAATTTGCAAACAGCTTCATTATGATGAAAATGGATATCCTTCTTAACAAGAGGGCTTTTAACAGATGCATTTTTTAAGATTAAATTCTTTTAAAATCCTTTGTTCCATCTTGTTACTTGAGTAAGTTTGCAGACATTCTCTTTATTCATTTCTTTTATTATTCATTATTCATCATTATTAGTGTGTTATAGAAAAAGTCCACGGAGTATTCATAGTAATTATAATTAAAAACATTTATTAAGTACTCAACATGTATTAAGCATGGTGCTAACCTCTTTACTGGAAATCCAGTGCTTAAAAAAGTTCATGCATACATTGAAGACACCAAAGTTTACATTGTAACCATGGCATCTACCCTCAACCCTATGCTCATATATTTAACTGTTCACTTGACATCCCATTGGATATCTGATGAGCATCTCTAATCTGACATGGTTAAACCTACCCTCCCTCCTCAAATCAGTTCCTTCCAGTGCATTTCCCATTTCAGTCAATGGCATCTCGATCTTTCCAGTTGCTCTGGCCAAAGCCGCAAGAGTCTTCCCTTTCATTCAGATATTCATTCCCCCACCACACGATCCATGTGTGTTGCAGATGCTGGCTTCACACCTTGTCCAGGAGTGTACCCTGACTGGTGTTAAGTGAATCAGCACATTCTATTTCTCAGGCCACTGGCCAATCAGAGTGAACCTCAGAGATTTTGTTTGGGAAGATGGGGAGGAAGATGCACTTTTTGTCTCCTACTGGATGTGACAGGGAAGGTCTGTATAACCCTAATGGTGGTAAATGGTCCTTCTTCAACTGGGACAGGAGCCTACCTTGGTATAAAACCGTTAGACACCGTAGACAAGAGAGCATAGTAACAGAAAAGAAGTGGCTCTTGGAAAGGTCATCAAGTTGTTGGATCAACCAAATCTGAAGCTTCCCCACCTCTGGGCTTCCCAATCATGTGAATCAGTACAGTTCCTTGTGGTTTATGACAGTTTGAATTGGAGCTTTTTCTGTTCATGCAAGTGAAAGCATCCTCATCAATACAGATTAATAATTCTCAGAACAAGTCTTCATGTGTTGATGAACTTGCATATACTTTGGTGAAACACAGAATGAAAAGCATTTTCACATCTCTGTGGCTTTGACTGTGTTGTTCTCTCTTTCTGGAGTGCCCTTCCTATCATGTCTTCTTGGCAAATCCCCACCCACCTTTCAGGACCTAACAGAGATGTCTCTATTTTAGGATATTAGTTATTGAACATGGCCTAATGTCCACTCTAGTGGAATCATTCATTCTTTCCATTAGTGAGATGGCCATTCAGAAAATATTTATTTGGTGTCCTACTACATGCCAGGCCTTTGCCAGCTACATGCAACATGTAACCCCCTTAAGGAGAGATATGCAGACCAGTAAACCAGCAATTATGATATACAGAAATAAATGCTTAGATGGAGGAAGTTCTAGGTGTGGAAGTAATGCAGTGGGATAGCCTCGAATCCAGTCTTAGTGGATGTGGTAATAGATGTGAAGAAAGGTTTCCTGGAAGAAATGCTGTCTACACTCAGATTTAAGACCCAGTAGGAGTTAAACATACAGGAAGACAAAGGGAGCACATTTTAAGGAGAGAAATAGTTTGTGCAAAGGTCCAGTGCCATCCAAGATCAAGGCCCTTTGGGAGGCAGTGCCAGAAAGTAGATTTCTAGAAGGAATATGGTGAGAGATAATGTTAGAGTCCTCGGTTCCTGGAGACCACCGGGAGGATTTTTGATTTGTGCTTTAGAAAGATTAAAAAGGCTGCAGAGAGGAAAGGAGCCTGAGGGGGGACCCCACTGGAAGTGAGGGGACTGGTTAGGAAGCATTGGATCTGCTGTGTCCTTCTCTCTTTATGTGTCATCTCTTCTGGATGATTAACTCCAACAAATGTAAAGAAGATGGGAAAGTGGCAAAGATTGGTTCTTGCCATGTGCACACCAGGAGGGGGTCATCTTGGATCTGGAAGTCTGCCTTAAGTGATCAGAATGACATCAGTAATATTAGCAGTGGACATGATGTCCGTGCTAATTAAACAATATTCCCAAGCTCAAATGCCACATAATATGCATCCAGCTTCAACAGTCATTTGTGGTTTTTCAGACTAACTCCAGATTTTGGATTTTAATCACATTATACAAAAGTTACATTGGAAAAAATGGACATGACGACAAAGGAATGGATTGCTTTGCCAGCAGATTTTATTAGCAGTAAGGTGCAGTGGTCATATGTCAGCTGCTCCTAACATGGGGTAAGAGTGAGCAGAATATCTTCCCTCACAGTTTCTTGGCTACAGAAATTGAACCTGGAGAGAGAAAGCAACAGAAAATCAGCTTTTCCTGGTAAATAACTGGTGTGTTGAGCATAAAGACAGCCTCTACTCTCCCCAGTCTGAGTGAGAGCCACTCCATGTGCCTGAGACTGGACGTTGGTCAAAGGAAGACAGACCTCTTCTGTATAAAGGACTGAATTCTCCTTTCCAATGCTCTCATGGTTGTGCAATAGCAGAGGGAGGTGGTTTCATTGGACACCCCTAAGGACAGTGAGTATTCATTTGTCATATTCTAGAAACACCTACTAAGCACTTGGCACATGGTAAGTCAACACAACTGAGGAAAAGTAGGGTCAGCAGTATCATGAGAAATCAGCCAGAGGGATATTTCTGAGGTCCTGGTATTACATTCACTAGACATTCTTATTTCAATTCAATCATTGAATTGAAACTGACGAGCATTACCCATTAAGACTAAACAATACTGAGTTTGCTTGGAAGCTAATTTTCTTTAATAACATAGGGAAGCATACATAAAGTGCCTGTCACAGACAAGGTGCTGAGAAGATGCTCTTTTTCTCTTCCTTTTCATTTCCCTCCCTGTGGTCTGATGGCTGGCAGGTTTTCAAATAGCACATTAAAGGTTAAACACTAATCTTGTTAAAGAGCACAAGAAAAGAAGGGCACACACTATCTATATATAAATAAAGGTGAACGAATTTTTTTGGTGGTAGTTAGCAACTTGATGGAGTCAAATTTCCTGTCCACAAATTATGGCACTGAGCCTTCATTTAATTATTTGTTAAGGGGATAAGAGTAGTCCTTCTATCCCATCTCTGCCACCAAGAGAGTAAACATATTCATTACACCCAATTACTCTCCTGTTGCTTTGTAATCTCTCCTCATCCCCTCCTGTCTCTCCTCTCCCCAGGCAACCAGTGATCTGCTGTCACACACAATTGCTAAATGAAATCATTCTTTTTAACTTAGGGTCGTGAAGACAGATTCTCACTTAAACACTTGTATCAAATAACACATACTCATCTACAAATCTCTCAAAGTTATTCCCCCTAACGTTCTGCTCTTTTTCCTAAAGAAACAGAAAGGACTAGGAAGCAATTATGACCATGGTGTGGGAGAACCACTAAAGGAGATTTAACTTAAAGTAGACTTCCAGTGGGAATAGAATTACAAAAGTGACCCAATACTGCAAATCTCTCTGGATTTTTATTACTTACACTTTTCCATCGTTTCTTTCCACCATGATCTTGGATGCTCCCACTCTGGGTAGGGTTGGGTTGATCACCTTGTTGTACCAAACAAATTTAACCTTCTGCACATCTCCAACATCCACGTCAGAGTCAAATTCATTGGAATGAGTGCTATCGGGTCGGAGAGTGCCCCTTGGGAGTTGAGAAGTTAATGAAAACATTACGTGAGCATACAAAAATACATATATTGATATATACATATATGGGTCTAAAACCAGCTGACAATGCATCTCTAGTAAGATGATTGTAGTACATTTGCCATTCTAATCTATTAAGTAGATGCCGACATGTATGGTAGCTCAGTGGCAGATTATTTGCCAGCAATAACTCGTATTACTTTAACGTCATCCTTATTTCAATAAAACTTCAAATATGTTTTGGTCACAATTTTCCCACAATTTAATAAGTGATGACATCATCATATCATCTTTTCCTGGTTGTTATGTGGGCAGAGTAATTATTTACTGATTATAAATCAGATGCCATGAATAAAAGCGGACATCAGTGGCTTTCTCACGAAAATTCTGACAAAGAAAATTCTGATACAGAATTCTGAAATGTATTAAGGTGCAAAATAAAACAATTTCTTCTTTGGAATGATATGTGGTGGTCCTATACTCCCATATGGTTATGAATAAATGCTGATGTCCATAACATGTGTTATATGTACATAACATCCCAACACTTAGGAAGCTTAGAGCAGTATTTTACTCACTTGAAAATTTCATATTGTTTAGAATTTCCTTTATTTCCAAACAAAGAAACTAGCACATGTCCTGTAACCTTCCTTCCAGATAGTGTGACAGCTGCCTTATACCTCCAGCCTGCAAATGGTGAAAATATTTGTGAAATGTCAGATTATACAGAAGATATTCCAAAAACAGGCTAAATTGGATTTTTATTTATTTATTTTGAGAGAGAGAGAGAGAGAAAGAGAGAGAACATGAGTGGGGGAGGAGCAGATAGAGAGGGAGGGAGAGAGGATCCCAAGAAGGTTCCACACTGTCAACACAGAGCCTGACACGGGGCCAATCTTACCAACCATGAGATATGACCTGAGCCAAAATCAAGAGTCAGATGCTTAACCAACTGAACCACCCAGGGCCTCGGTATAGACTGTTCTTCTAAGGAAATAGTCATAGATACTCCTTTATTTAAATATTCATAAGACAGATGTGGGGTCAGGAGAAGAGCTCAGAATCTTTCCAAAATCAAGAAATTTCAAATAATGTAACTAAGTAATATATTTTGCTTTCAATTTTTTGACCTAGCAATTTATTTTATTATAAGAACTTTCTGTAAAAAGAAAGTAGGAAAATGGTAGAATGTAACATTTTCATCAATTCTTTTTCACAGGTCTAAATTGTCTACACTTATTTTAAAAAGTTTTTAATTCAACTTTGGAAATGCATTAAGTTAGGGTAACCACTTTATCGTACCAGTCAATAGTTAGCTAGCAGTTTATGCCAGTTGGAACTAGCCTGGTTCAAACTGAGGAGGGAATTAAACTTGGCTTTGGTTTTTACAGTGCAGTCAACTCCACTGACTCCAGTAATTTTCTTCCTTTGTGACCCAGGAAGGAAACTTGGAGTCTGTCCCCATGCCTTACCATCCCTGCACCCTCTAATTCCTGTCACTCATGGAGGCTACCACCCACCCTCCATGAGTCTTCAGTCTGTCAACTCCCTTCCAATCCCACAACCTCTACCATCTCTCTCCTGGATTACTTTTCTGTTTGTACAAAACCTCACAATTTTTTTTAGGGAAACCTGGAACAGCCTGGAACAGAAGAAGCCTCCTGAGTTCAAATATGAAGGAATTAACCTTGGTATCATTTTAGTTCAGGTCCCCAAAACTCTGTTCTGTTGCCCCATTGAGCCAAAGATACATTGAGCATGATAACTTTTGAATATTTTTCCATGTTTGGGAAGAGTACAACTTTTCTGTGGAAGAGCAATTTCACACATTTTCACCGAACATGATAAAATATGTAGCATTAGGAATTTAAGGCAAATATGATAGAAACTTACGGGCAAAATTGCTGGCATCACCAGTGTTTAGATAAAATATCTGGCCTGTTTTGCTTGTTTTTCCAGGAAATCTGTCAGCATAATGACCCATCTGTGGGCAGCCTTCACTTGGGCAGGGGAAGCACTTGTTCTAGGGGAAATGAACAAATGATGAATAAGGATACTCTTATTAGCGTACCATCTTTTCCCACATGTTATTGCAATTTAAAAATTGTAAAGCCAATTCTGTACTGATGGCAACAGAGGACTTCCATAGTATCTCAGCAAAGGTTAAACATGCATTTCATTAGTCACAATGATAAGTCAGTGATTTTACTGTTTAATAACATGATACAAAAATATTATAAAAATCATAGAAGAAGGGACTTCAGATACATATTTCTACATATACTTTAATCTTATCTTTTGCCTTTTTAAGTTGCTCAGGTGGCCCCAAGACATCCATCTGCCTACAGGCGGTTAGAATTTATTTTAGAAAGATTGCAAAAGAAAGAGCAGGGGTTGATGAGGAGCTCTGATATGCAAAATTAGGCCCATTAGTAGGATGAAAGGGTCAAAAGTTAGTTTTTTCTCAAAATTTTTAGCTTCTGCTTCCCATATTAAGGTCTGAAGGATTCAGATCTCAGAGTTTTCCCAATGTGAACCGAAAATGTCCCAGTTGGCCCTTAAGTCATAGCTGTGAAGTTGGGGTGTGGAGAAGATGTATCACATAGAAAAATGTCCCCTTTCTTGGCCAAGGAATTGTGGGAAGAAAAGAGGGAGAGGGCGAAACAGAGTGGGAAAGACAAACATCACAATTTCTGCTGTGGAGGGGCAAGCCTGCTCCATGATGGAGGCAAGGGGCATACTCTTGGGTCAATGAGCCAGATGGGAACTGGACCAAGTGTTGGGGTCTGCACCCAGCAAAAGCTAAGGGGAGACTGAGCCAGTCAAGAAGAAATGGCCAAGGCTATCTGGGGAAGTTGGCCAAGCTAGAAGAATAGATGTGTCTAGACATTATCTGCAGACACCAACATCATGCCCATCAAAAATGCGGACCCCCCATACACACACTGACCACCACCATCACGATCATCTTGCTCAATACCAGCTTGGAGAGAAGCTGATGAAGAGGTCCAAAGGCTGAGATATATTCAAAACTGATAATATTGTCTTTTTTTTTTAAATGTTTTTATTTATTTTTGAAAGAGAGAGAGACTGAGTATGAGCAGGGGAGGGCAGAGAGCAGACACTGAATCTGAAGCACGCTCCAGGCTCTGAGCTGTCAGCCTGTCAGCTGTCAGCTCAGCTGTCTGGGTGTCAAACTCAACATGGGGCTTGAACCTGTGAGCCATGAGATCATGACCAAAGTCAGATGCTTAACCTCCTGAGTCACCCAGATACCCCAACTGATAACATTTTCTTACACAAGTGTCTGAATAGGTTGCCTAGGTGGTTCAGTAGGTTAAGTGGTTAAGTAGGTTAAGTCTCAATTTCAGCTCAGGTCATGATCTTATGGTCTTGAGACCCCCATGTTGGGCTCTGTACTGGGTGTGGAGGCTGCTTAAAATTCTATCTCTTTCTCTCCCTCTGTCCTTTCCCTGCTCATATGTGCACTTGTGTGCATGCACTCTCTCTCTCTCTCTCTCTCTCACTCTCTCAAAAAAAAAGTGTCTGAGCACCATCTAAAAGGACTAAATATATTACTGTATCAGACTAAATTTTAATTGAATGAAACCTGAAACTTCTGCACTTGTTTTCTCATTACCTAGAAATGGGGGGTTTGGGAACAAGATAAAAATAAAGTTAGACAAAAGAAAGGGGTTGGTGTTCTTGTGTACATAAGCTATACTGTGAATAAAATATGGATACCAGACACACATATACCCAAAATTTGTTGAATGCTAATTATTATATTCTAAATTCTGGGCTAAGCAATTAAAACATATCATCTCATTAAATCCTCCCACCAAACATTTAGAGTCTCCCATTATTATTACATTTGGAAATGAAAAAACTGCCTTAGAGAGGTTAAAAATTTTGTCCAAATCATTCAACCATTAATGGTGAAATCAGTTTTCATATCCTTTCTCTTCATCACTAAGTTACACATCCTCAGTAATTATGACTTCACCTGGCATGTTACTTAAAATTTTATTTACTAAATGACATAGGTTACATATTTTGTTTGGAAAAAATTTATAGTGAAAAGGAAGAGCAATAAAAAATAACAAACGATGGGCACCTGGGTGGCTCAGTCGGTTAGGTGTCCGACTTCGTCTCAGGTCATGATCTCATGGTTTGTGAGTTTGAGCCCCACATCACGCTTTGTGCTGACAGCTCAGAGCCTGGAGCCTTCTTCAGATTCTGTGTCTCCCTCTCTCTCTCTGCCCCTCCCCCGCTCATGCTCTTTCTCTGTCTCTCAAGAATAAATAAATGTTGAAATTTTTTTTAAATAATAAGCAATAGATATATCACTTTCAAGATCACATTTAAGGATTCTAACCCAGATATCTAGCGAATACCAAACAAGATGAAAACTCAAAGTCAAGCAAATAAGCAAAAAATAAAAACTCAGCAATTATAAATTTGCACAGAAATATCCACATGCCCATAATAATATAGTTCTATGGGATCAGCATTTAAGACAAGTTTTCCATATTTATCAACATCCAGGAGCCATAGCTCAGATTTCCATAGACTACTTTTTTTTTTTACTTACAATTATTTTTAAGACAAGTTTGAGCATTTACACGATACATACCAAAGTGATAGAGAACAAGGTGGACATGGGACGTCTCAGCATACAAGCCCATTTCTCTAAAGTTCTCCAATGCCTTATCACTATTACAGTAAATATGTATGTCAATGATACTTCAAATAAAAATTAAAAATGTGTGTGGTTAAAAGTATAAATAATGTGGAAATCATATAGTGACATTCACTGAGTGCCTGTCATGTACAGTGAACTATACCAGTCATTAGATGTGATGGTCACAAAAGTCTAGGTACAAAGTGGAATCTACTTACTGCAGAGAAAACATTGTAAGTGGCACAAGGGAATCCAGCAAAGCCATCAGGGTTAAGGATGCTATCAGAGTAATACTTGTAGCTTCTTAGGTGGTTACAGGCCACAAAGTCACGAGTCCCTTGGAAATCAGACATGATTTACACATCAGCAACCGATTTTATTTTTCCAAGTTAATGTTATGACTAGAACACAGCTGTTGAGTAGATTTTTCTAATTAATGTGAACTTATGGGGGTCACAGAACAAAATCATGGATGAAGAGTATTTATGATTTGTGATGTGAACAGAGTTAAGTACTATTTAAAATTTTAATAATAATAGTAAATGGAAAAGTAACTTTAGAAGGAAAAGATGGGTCCACATAGGTATAAGTACAACTTAGTAATGCATTCCCTGAATTAGATCCTTGGAAAGTTGACTACAATTACATTTTCTTTCTTAGAGTCTCCTCATGCCCAACTTTCCTCAGTGAAAACCTATATTTTGTGTTAAAAGTCCTTTGTTACAGAAAATGTGAGACCTGTACCAAAATATTTAGCAAGTTTAGCCGAGTGAAATATAGATATTGCCTTAAGAAAGTCTCTTCATGTCCATAATGGTTTTACCTTCCCAGATCCCCTCTATGTCAACAATCTGAGAGAGAATGTTCTTCTGACATCCGGGCATTTCTTTTCCTCCATTTGGAAAGAAATCTAGGTGGCCTACAGTTTGGGTCATTCCAAATCCTGAGAAATTTTAAAATATGAGAAAGTTCATGTTAATGTATAGAGTCGAAACACTCTAAAACACTCTAATGTATAGGCTCAATATACACTCGTGGAGGATGAATTGAAGAGCTCACCCATGTTGGGGATTACAGGGGCAGCATCTGTGTGAATGACATCCACAAATAGGGCATCACTGGGATCCAGTCGGACTAATTCAGGTGTGCCCTCAAAGCAAGGTTCAGCTGGATCCAGTCCTAAAGTAGGTAGGATGTGTCTTATTAATATCAGTGTTTGCATTCACCTTTCTTCATTAATTAGCTACCCAAGTGCAAGCATTGGTGAGAACCGTGACTTTTGTGTAGAAAAAGATAAGCTAGTTCTTCCCTACTTTGTCATTTTCTTAGACTTTCTGTGTCTAATTTAGTATTTGAATTACAGCACATTTTTCTCAACCCATGGAATCTGGCTCTCCATATGAATGCCTAGTCACTGGGACAATCCTGGCCACTAGCAGCAGTTACAGGGAACTCTGGGAGACATGAGATTACTAAAAGTTGTTCAGACTAAAAGAGACTCCCCTTCCACACCTATCCTACTATACTGTAAAATCCTATGAGGGCAAGGACTTTAGTATTCATGGTCAGCAGGACCACAACTTCACAAACTGCCTGGCTGAGTAGACTCTT
This sequence comes from Proteles cristata cristata, assembly GCA_017311185.1. Classification (NCBI taxonomy): domain Eukaryota; kingdom Metazoa; phylum Chordata; class Mammalia; order Carnivora; family Hyaenidae; genus Proteles; species Proteles cristata. The sequence goes on along the minus strand of JAESUZ010000548.1, from coordinate 1,438,473 downwards.
GTAAACATTCATGGACTACGAGGAAGGATGTTCTCTCCAGCAAATTACTGATAGACATCTGGATGCCCCCACCAATCCAAACATGACCAGTTTGTTCTAAGTATTAAAAAAAGAATCAGAAGGTTGGAGAGAGAGCTCAAAGATGGAAAAGAAAAATGGTTGCTCCCTGAAATAGGCATCTCTCAGCTCTAGGAAAACAGTCTTTCTTACAAATTTACAAGATCGTTTTAGGGCCTGAGTATACAACATATGGCCCCATTGGCCATAAGCAACCAGTCTGAGATTTGTGAAATAATACTTTTTATCTAACTAGCAGCATGCAGGACTGGTCAGCCTGGCCTGACCACCTGTCTCCTGTAACTCTTAGCTTGTGGTGGATGAGGATTAGGCTTATTATTGATTGCTATCAAAGCAGAATATAATTAACTATACGTTTTTGAGCTCTTCGGATTTAATTCTATTTATTATTTATTTTGTTATTTATGCTGTTTATTCTATAAGATATTTTTAGGTTTATTTACTTATTTTGAGGGAGACAGAGACAGCACAAGTGGGGGAGGGGCAGAGAGAGGAGGAGAGAAAAACCCAAGCAGGTTCCTTGCTATCAGCGCAGAGCCCAATGTGGGGCTCAAACTCTTACGAAACGTGGGATCCTGACATGACCTGAAACAGAGAGTCAGCCCCTCAACTGACTGAGCCACCCAGGTGCCCCTTATGCTGTTTATTCTATTCATTAAACTTGTCCTTTGTGAATGCCTGAAAACAGGAAAACAGATGTAAATAAGACTCCCTGTTGATCTTAATTCAAATTTTAGTCACATGTAATATATATATATATGTTATCTGTATATATATGTTATATATATATATATATATATATAACATATATATACATGTTAAACAGATGGGGCACTTGGGCAACTCAGTTGGTTAAGCATCCAGCTCTTGGTTTTGACTCAGGTCATGATCTCAGCATTGTAAGACTGAGCCCAGAGTCAGGCTCCATGCTGGGAGTTAAGCCTGCTCTCTTCCTCTCCCTTTGCCCCTCCTCCCTTTCCTCTCTCTCTCTTTCACACACACACTCTCTCTCTCTCTCTCAAAAACAAACAAAAGCATAAAGACAGGGCTCTGTTGCAGACAAAGATCAATATTAGTAAAAATTTCACAAGTCCTTAGAATGGATTCCTGATCATGTGGCTCAATTCAGAAAATGCTGAATTTCCCTCCTTTTATACCCCATATAGGCAACGTTTAGTCCAATTTTTCAACTTTTGCTGTTTGACCGACCTGTGATTCGTCCAACTGTCCCGTTGATCCTCCTTCCCGCCTCCCCAGCTGCATGGGCGCCCAGGCTGTGCCCAATGATGTGGACATCGGAGGGTGAGTACCCAAATGCTGACTGTTGGAAAGAAAACTTCTTCATAATGTTTTCAAATATTTCAAAATTCAAGATGGCCACAGAAGAGATGACCTCAAAATTTGAGTTTTAAGAAGACATGCTGCCCCTTCAAAGCTACTGATTTTCATGGACTTTTTTTTTTTCCAGTCAGAATAGAATATGGCAATGGTTTAACACTTAAACTGGTGGGAGCAGGATTTTCTTTTGTAGTTTTACTATGTAGAGGAAATTCTTGTGGAATTGTTACCCAGAGGTGGTGAAGCAAGTATACAGGTTAGAAAATAATAATAAGAGCAATTACTTAAGCACATTCCAGTTTAACATTTTTTAAGGTTTTCGTTACCAAATCAGATTTGCTTGTTGTCATTGTGCTTCTGTTAAAAATATAAAAAACAAAACCAAAAACAAGATAGTTTAATCTGAAGGTTAACATTATCATGCCAACTTGTTTTAATAACTGATAAAATTAAAAGAAGTGCTGGTGGGATTCAGTAGAAACAGCCTACGTGGTTGCTTGAGAAACATCCCCTAAAAGAACTAGCTTATTGATTTTAATAGGCATATTAATGAAGCCCAAATCTAGATTGACTGGTTGATCAATATTGTATATTTCTTTTCAACCACATAGAAAGCCAAGTTTCAGTAGAGAAATGGCTTTCACAATTATCATACCTACAACACTTTTTTTTTCTTTTTCTGAAGGAGAATCCAGAGAGCGATGTGCATGGGCTTTTATATAACTTGGAGGTAATTACCTGAAGAACTTCAACAAAATATGCCACTTCTGCCCCCACAATCCGGACGTTCTGCGAGGCCTGTGTATAACCAGTTTTGGAACCACTTTTCCAGTCCACACAGATGCAGTTCACACTTTCCACTGTAAACAAGTTCTGACGGAACATACATAATAAATTAGTGAGTAATTTGGGATGTTTATTAATTAATAAGACATATGAGAATGAGTGTAAATTCCCTTCTTGACCTATACAACATCAAGCTTGTTTTTAACCTCAAAACAATGAACAAAACCTCCAGTCTGTTATGGATATGAAATTTCTTTTATAGTTTAACATGTACTCTGGGGTGCCTGGGTGACTCACTCAGTTAAGCATCCAACTTCGGCTCAGGTCATAATCTCACGGTTTGTGGGTTCAAGCCCCGGGTTGGGCTCTGTGCTAATAGCTCAGAGTTTGGAGCCTGCTGTGGCTTCTGTATTTCTCTCTCTGTCCCTCTCCCACTCACACACTCTCTCTCTCTCTCTCAAAAATAAATAAATATTAAAAACAAAAAAGTTTAACATGTGCTCCAAATTGAAGTTTTGGCCATAATGGAAATTGGATTCTTGGGATATCTACTGTAACACATGCATAGACATTTGTTGAAAGGAAAAATATTAAAATGTGGTACAATGGATTGTCTCATTAGAGCATCATAAGTGTCATAAGCCTACATTGTCCCTTATTTAAATGCACTCCACGGCATTGCCTGTCTTATTCACTGCTATACTCTTAGTGCCTCAAATAGTTCCTAGCACATAGTGGGTGTTCAATAAATATTTATTGGACTAATAAATAAATGAAAGCCTACGTGAAGACTCTCAAATAAATATACTGACAGTAAATAAGTGAGCTTTTACGTAATGGAAAGACTAGTCAAATTTTATGGAAGAGAAAAGAAATAATTGAAGAGTTATTTTACATAAACGCATAACCTACAAGATATCTACTAGAAGCCTTGTTTGATGGGGGTCAATGATACTTTCATGAATGTTAGATCTGGCAGGAATTTTGTTTGTTTGGGTGTGTGAATGTTTATACATATCCCTACCTTTTTTTCCAAGAAGACTTTCAGAAGAATAAAACAATCTTATAAATCATCTTCAATTTTTTTATTTTATAGATAGAAATATTCAGAGTGAAAATGATTTGCTAATGTCATGTTAGCTAAGAAAAGAGTCAGAACTATAGTCTAGGACCTTTAGTCTTCAAGTTTATTAAAGCTTATTTATTTACCAAGAGAGGGAGAGAGAAAGAGAGAGAGCGAGAGAAAGAGAGCGCGTGAGCAAGGCAGGGACAGAGAGAGAGAGAGAGAGAGAATTCCAAGCAGGCTCTGCACTGCCTGTAGAGAGCCCAATGTGGGGCTCAAACTCACAAACCCCAAGATCATGACCTGAACTGAAACCAGGGGTTGAATGCTCAACTGACTGAACCACCCAGGTGCCCCAACATTCTAGTTTAATCCACCTATTTCTGTATCCTAAAGCAACCATTTTGTCAAAGACAAAGCATGCAAGAAAAAACAAGAAAAATAAATCTGCTTTTGGGATTTCAGAAATAAAACTTTACATCCCCTTTGAGCTAGGAATCATAGTCTTTTTCCTTCACTGTTATATAAAAATCTATTACTACCCTCTCCCCAATTATCATCAGCTTTAAATTATTTTAGAAGACAAGGTAAGGTTTTACTGACTATTTTTGAACTTGTGAAGCAAAGCCTGTTAATTTTGACTATCATCAGGATCATCAAATAGTCTCTACAGTTGACTCAATCCAGTCTTTGGCTTGAGTCATAGGTCTAAAATTAAAAGTGTTTAGGAAGATCTTTGTGTCTTAGTTTTTCAGCCCCCTGAAGAAATAGCTGCACACAGCTGTGCACCATGCTGGCCACAGAAGCTTGATGAATAGATGAATCAATGATACTGTTCCTCAAGCACAACAGTTGCTAGAAAAAATTGCTCTGTTTGGTTTTCTGTCTTTTAATTCTTCATTATAATAAGGCATATAGCCAAAGACAAGTTAAAGAAAATTGGATCACTACTGTTGAAACAACAGAAACCGTCAATGAAAACATACAGAGTTTTCCTAGATACTGCTTCCATAGGAGACCAAAGAGTGGCAAGTGAAAATCAAAGGAAAACAATTAGTTTGGGCAAAATGAGTTATCTTAGTTCTTCACATGGAAATTAAAACCTATTGAAAAAAATGAAAAGTTATTGAAAATACAACTAATATGGCATCAGTATGGCAACATTCATTGCTAAAATTTGAAATATCTCTGCATTAGTTATTAAATAGCTACTGCACAGAGCCATTAAATGCTTGGCAACCTTTCTGCCTGACTGTCCCAAGTCCCCTCCACCCCTCTACTACCTTTCGGACCTTGCCCAGAAACCCCAGGCCCAGAGGAGTCAAGTGATTCTCTGGTGTCATAGTGGCTGGCATCTGTCCTGATTGGTTGGGGCCTGTGCCTTCCTCACAGTTAATCATCAGTCTGTTAATGATCAGTCTAATCATCAGTCTTAACCCTCCCTTAATTGATTACCATATCTCACCTTGCATGTTTTGGACAGCCAGTTTTCTTCTCCCTTGTCTATGAATCCATGAATTATAAAGCGGGTTTTTCTATCTGTTTTGAAATTGGAGTCTGTGATAATTGATGGATCTGCAGCAATTTCCTATTTTGAGAAGAAAAGTGTTTAATGTCAAGTTTCTTATAGTGTCCAATAGAACCATTTGTATATGGAGGGAAATGGTGAGTAGGAAAAGACACCAAGTCTTGAGATCCTTGTGAATAAGCATTCTCCTGTTACAGGCAAGCTATTTGCAATCATCATCAAGTCACTACTTTCCAGACATAATAACATCATAACATTTCTGCAGTTGCTCTACTCAGGGTAAACATATGCTATAACATTGATGTAGGGATCTTATCTCCATGCAAAGGAAGGCTTTGTTGTGTGTGTATGTGTGTGTGTATGTGTGTGCATATATGTGTGAGTAATGTTGGGAGATTTTATACATTATTATATATAAACATATAACAATGCTTAGAATATTGATGAAATGGCAACATAAAGGTAGGATAAGAATGACATTAAGTTCCAGTCAATACAAAGAGTAGCTGAATGGATTAAAAAAACAAGAACAATCTATATGCTGCCCATTAGATCATTTTAGACCATTTCATATCTAAAGACACTGCAGACTAAAAATGTAGGGATGGGATAAGATATGTTAAGTAAATGGAAACAAAAAGAAACCTCATACACATATGAGACAAAATTGACTTTAAAATGAAGTGTGTTGGAAGAAACAAAGAAGGGCTTTGCATAAAGATAAAAGGATCTATTAAATAAGAAGATATAGCACTTGCAAACATTTATTCACTCAACATAGTAACACCTTTTTATATAAAGCAAATATTAATAGATGCGAAGCAAGACATTTAAGGTAACACAAAGATAACAGGGAATTTTACCACCCTTTTTACATCAATGGATAGATCACCTAACAGAAAATCAATAAGGAAAGAGTGGTCTTAAATGACCTATTAGAACCGATGTACTTAACATATATTTACAAGGCATTCTATCAAAAAATAGCAGAATACACATTTTTCTCAAGTGCATGTAGACGTGCTTTATTCTGGAGAATGTCTATTTATCAAGCACAAGATTTGATAAATTTACAAAGGTTAAAATCATAGCAAGCATATCTTCTGACCACACTGGTATGAAACTAGAAGTCAATTACAAGAAGAAATGTGAAAAAAACACAAACATGTGAAGATGAAACTATGTGCTACCAATGGGTCAAGGAATAGTCAAGGGAGAAATCAAAGACATAGTTAAAAAAAATCTTGAGACAAATAAAAATGTAAATGCAATGTTCAGAAATCTATGGGATACAGCAAAGCAGTTCTAAGAGGGGAGTTTACAGTCATACAGGCCTACATCAAGAAATTTAAAAAGGCTCAAATAAATGACCTAACCTCACACTAGATAACTGGGAAACTAGAAAAAGGAGAACAAACAAAGTCCAAAGTTAATAGAAGGAAGGAAATAATAAAGATCAGAATGGAAATAAATGCAATAGAGTCTTAAAAAAAAACAATAGAAAAGATCAATAAAACTAAAACTGGTTCTTTGAATGGAAGATAAATAAAATTGATGAACTATTAGCTAGACCCTTCAAGAAAAAACAGAGAGGGCCAATAAATAAAATGAGAAATGAAAAAGAAGTTACAACTGATACCATAGAAATATAAAGGATCATAGGAGACTACTAGTTGGTTATATACCAACAAATTGGACAACCTGGAATAAATGAAAAAATTCTTGGAAGCATACAATCTTTCAAGACTAAATCGGGAAGAAATATAAACTGAACACACTGATTACTAATAAGGAGATTGAATTAGTAATTAAACTCCCAACAAACAAAAGTCCAAGACCAGATGCTTCACAGGTGACTTCTACCAAACATTTAAAGAAAAGTTAATACCCATCTTTCTCAAACTATTCCAAACAATTGAAGAGGAAAGGATGCTTCTAAACTCATTCTAGGAGGTCAGCATTATTCTAATACAAAAACCAGGCACTACAAAAAAAATTACAAGCCAATATTCCTGATAACATAGATGTAAAAATTCTCAACAAGTGGGGCGCCTGGGTGGCTTCGTCGGTTAAGCGTCTGACTTTCGCTTAGGTCATGATCTCGCGGTTTGTGGGTTCGAGCCCCGCGTCGGGCTCTGTGCTGACTGCCAGCTCAGAGCCTGGAGCCGATTTCATAGTCTGTATCTCCCTCTCTCTCTGACCCTCCCCTGCTCACCCTGTCTCTCTCTCTCTCTCTCCTAGAAATAAATAAACATATTAAAAAAAATTCTCAACAAGCTATTAGCAAACTGAATTCAACAATACATTAAAAAGATCATGTAACATGATCAAGTGGGATTTATTCCAGGGATGTAAGGATGGTTCAATATCCACATATCAATCAATGTGATACACCACACTAACAAAAAAAAGAATAAAAATCAAATGATCATCTCAATGGATGCAGAAAAAGCATTTTGCAAAATTCAGCTTCCATTTATGATGAAACTTCAATAAGCTGGGCATAGAATAGATGTATCTCAGCATAATAAAAGACATATACGACAAACCCACAGCTAACATCATTCTGAACAATGAAAAGCTGAAGGCTTTTTCCCTCTGAGATCAGGAACAAGACAAGGGTGCCCACTTTTGCCACTTCTATGCAACATAGTATTAAAGTCCTACCCACAGCAATTAGGCAAGAAAAAGAAATACAAGTCATTCAGATTGGAAAGGAAGAAGTAAAATTGTCACAATTTGTAGATGACAAGATACTATTTATATAAAACCCTAAAGTCTCCACCAAAAAACCTACTAGAACCAAAAATGAATTCAGTGAAGTTGCAGGATACAAAATCAGTTTACAGGAATCTGTTGTGTTTCTTCTTATTATTTATTTTTATTTTTTATTTTTAGAGAGGGAGTGGGAACATGCAAACAGAGGAGAGGGACAGAAGGAGAAAGATCAAATTTTAAGTGGGCTCTGCTCTCAGTGCAACCCCAATGCAGAACTCAGTCCACAACCCTGGGGTCATGACCTGAGCCAAAATCAAGAGTTGGTTGCTCAACCAACTGAGCCACCCATGTGTCCCAATATGTTACATTTCTACACATTAATAACAAACTATCAGAAAGAGACATTAAGAAAACAATCTCATTTGTGACTACATCAAAAAGAATAAAATACCTAGGAATAAATATAACCAAGTGAAAGATATGTCCTCTGAACAATGACACTGATGAAAGAAATTGAAGGCAACACAAATAAATGGAAAGATTACCTTGCTCACTGATTGGAAGCAGTAATGTTATTAAAAATGTTCATGCTACCCAAAGCAATAGATAGACACAATGCAATCTTTATAAAAAAATCAATGGCATTTTTCATAGAACTAGAAAAAATAATCTTGAAATCTTGAAATTTGTATGCAACCTCAAAAGACCCTGAGTAGCCAAAGTAATCTTGAGAAAAATGAACAAAGTTGTATCACACTCTTGATATCAAACTATGCTACAAAGCTAGACTAATGAAAACATTACTGTACTGGCACAAATACAGAAAAAATAGATTAATGGCACAGAACAGAGAGCCCAGAAATAAACCTACACTTACATGGTTAATTAATCTACAACAAAGTAGGCAAGAATATCTAGTGAGGCAAAGACAGTCGTCAATAAATGATGTGGGAGAGCCTCATGAAAAAGAATGAAGCTGTAACACTTTCTTACACCATGTGCAACAATAAACTCAAAACAGAATAAAGACAAAATGTATGACCTGAAACCATAGAACTTCTGGAAGAAAACATAGGCTATAGGTTCTTTGACTTCAATCTTTGCAATAAGTTTTGGATCTGTCTTCTCAGGCAAGAATAGTAAAAGCAAAAATAAATAAATGGAACTACATCAGACTAAAAAGACTTTTACAACAAAGGAAAACAGTGACAAAATGAAAAGGCAGTCTACTGAATGGTAGAAGATATTTGCCAATGATATATCTAATAAGGAGTTAACATCCAAAATATATAAAGGACACATACGACTCCATATCAAAACAGATTCAATAACGGGCAGAGGATCTGAATAGACATTTTTTTCCAAAGAAGACATATAGATGCCAATAGGCATATGAAAAGATGCTCAACAGCACTCATTATCAAGGAAATGCAAATAAAAACCATAAAGAGATACCACCTTACATCTGTCAGAATGGCTATTACCAAAAAGACAAGAATTAACAAGTGTTGGTGAGCATGTAGAGAAAGGGGGGGCCTTCATGCAGTGTTGGCAGAATTGTAAATTGGTGCAGTCACCATTATAAATGGTATGGAGGTTCCTAAAAAAATTAAAAATAGAACTACCATATAATCCAGCAATTCCAATTCTAGGTTTTTATCTGAAAAAAATGAAAACATCAATTTGAATATACGTATGCACTCCTATGTTCATTGCAGTATTATTTATAATAACCAATATATGGAATCAACCTACATGTCCATTGATAGATGAATGGACAAAGAAGATATGTATGATATATATACATACATACATTACACATAATGGAATATTAGTCATAAAAGAGAATGAAAGCTTGCCATTCATGACAATACGGATGGACTATGGAGAGTGTTATGTTAGAAAGAGAAGGACAAGTACCGTATGATTTTACTTATTTGTGAATTTAAATACAAAACAAATGATTAAACAAAACAAAACAGAAAAATACTCATAAATACAGAGAGCAAACTAAAATGGTAGCTGGAGAGGAGGGAGGTGTGGGGGATGGATGAAATAAGTGAAGGGGATTAAGGGGTACAATTTTCCAGTAACAAATAAGACAGAAGGATGTAATGTACAACATAGGGAATATAGCCAATAATATCGTAACACCTTTGTATAGTGACAGATGGTAGCTAGACTTATTGTGGTGATCATTTTGCAATGTGATCACTATGTGATACATCTGATATGCATGAAATATTGTATGTGAATTATTCTTCAATAGAAAATAAAGTGAATCTAAATTAAAACAAAAACAGAGAATAATACCAAGTTAGTGGACCTTTTATAAGTAAGCTATATAAAATAATACTTAGCCTCAGTGCCCCAAAAGTCTATAATGATGCAAATTCCACTAATGTGTTCTCAATACAAAACTTAAAAATATATTTTCTTATCACATAAAATAGATAGGACTTAGTTCTGAAAACAATGAGTTCTCTTACTTGAAAGTTACTTGGGTTCTCATTAGTGTATAGGAGGAAGCGGGTGTTGACATCTTTTGGTGCCCAGGGCAATATTTTGAGGGGTCTTTCCACAATTCCTGCCCATGGGGCATCATCGCTAAAGCAGCCAAGTCTTGGGAAGCAGACTTCTTTTCCTGTAGTTACCCAGAAGTGTTTCAAGAATGTCAGTTTAATCAGAATGCCCTTTTTAATGGACTCTCTTCCAAAATATAAGTTAAATTAAGTTTTGTGCCCACATTAACTTCCTCCATATTCCCAGACATATTGCTATCTATGCACTCACAAAACAGCTTCAATGTCCCAGACTTCTGGTCTTCATTTCTACAACGTATGGTCACATCACTCCACTCTGTCTCTATCCAGCCCATGCTGGAACTCAGTCTAGCTTCTCAATGCACATGTCTTCCTTGGGCCACTGGTGCCCAAGAAAAGAGCAGCCTTGTATTTCCAGGCCTTGGTAGAGACGGGTGAGGTTTTCAGCTCCTCACAGCCACCTTCTGGGGTTGGGCTTTGATTAGGGAGCTTAAGTTTCATGCAAATACCAAAACATTATATCTCTACCTGACTAAGTACTTTGGTCCCCAAATGTGCGAGGAGAGGTTTGGATTTCACGATGAAGAAGCTGCTTATGAATAATCAAACAGAAAATCCATGGTATGACACAACTCTATACTTGAATGCTAACCCATAAAAGAACAACACAAAAGAAGGTATGTCTAGGAGGATGAGGTCTGAATTAGTAGTAGTAGCAGTAGTAGTAGTAGTAGTAGTAGTAGTAGTAGTAGCTGTTGTGAGGGCTGCATTTGCAGAACATTACTATGTGCCAGGTACCAGGCAAGATGATTTACAGGACTTGTCTTATGTAAGTCCCACAGGTAGCCTGTGTCAGGGGTGGTATTATATTCCCATTCTACAGATGAAGATAGTGAAGCACACAGAGGTTAAGAATTTTGCTGACGGTAATACAGACGTGGCTGGTGGAGCGAGGGTTCAAACCCCACACTGGATTCCAAGTCAGGATTGCTAGATTAGCAAATAAAAGTAAAAGTTAAATTTGAGTTTCAGGTAGACAGTGCATACTTTTCAGTATAACTTTGCCCCATATTCATTGGTTACCTGAAATACTTGTTGTTTACCTGAAATTCAAATTTAACTGCATATCTTGGATTTTATCTGGCAACCTTACTCCAGGGGTCTGTGCTCCCAATCATGCACCTTTCTCACTCACGCCTTATCCCCGAGTGGCTCAAATTCAGGCATGATAGACTTTCTTGACAGTACCAAGCAGGAAATCTCTTCCAGCACTGCATAAATATCTTTTCTTACCTATTGCTGTTCCCAGCAGCACTGATAGTGTCCAGATTAGCAGCATCTAAATAAAGTTAAAAATATGATTGAGTCTGACTAAATAGGTTTTTAAAAGATTGGCTTAATTCAAGTTCAGTTAGACCTCTGGGGGAAAATCAGCAAATTCTAATAAATTAGGGCTTGGAAAATATGTTTTCCTGACTCACCGTGGCAGTTCCGTCAGGTTCCACGCACAAGCAGATAGCACCTGAAAGGTCCTTTTATAAGCAAACCTTATCTCTTCGAGACGTTCCATGGAACAGTGGCATGAGAGGAAGTTCCAAGTATGCATTTCTGGTTTTAATCATAAATAAACCAAGAATGATAGAGTAGGTCAAGTTTTCCATAGTACTTGTGGGAAAATGAGAAAAGGGTTCATACAGACTGTTCTGTCTCAATGAGATTATGTAATGCTTCGAATCACCATAATTTCATTGTAGTGAAGGTTCTAGTCTGCCCTGTAGTGAAGGTTCTAGTCTGCCCAATTCTCAAGCAGCAGTCTTGAAAACAAATAGTGAAAGCTTACCAGCTTGAGCAGTTTTTGTATAACCTTGCCTTACCCTCAAAAGCATGAAATTAGAAGCAATTCTTCAAGAGTGTTCATTCCTTTTAGGGAAGCCGTTGATAGTTTATTTTGATAGTCCATGGAACTAGTTTATTTCTCAAAAATATCATAGAGAAAAGAATAAATGAACTGACAAAAGGAGATGGGGTACTTCCAACAGCAAAGAGGTGGAACTGGTGACCTCACCATCAAATAAAATTATGAATAAGAGAGAAAAATAAAATTCAACTTAGAAAAATAATGGTCAAAGAAAAATAATCTGAGAGAGAAGCATTTGATGGAAAAGAACAGAAATGTGTTCAGTTGGTGATAGATTGCCTAAAATAAATTTTAAAAACACTGTAACGGGATACCATAATTTTAAGATATTGGAACCATTCAGCCTGATACCATCACCAATATAAGCTGAACCATATGGAATTGCGATGTTTGCAGGTCAAAAATGGTCAAATAACAATTCAGTTCCCTGGCAAAGGATACAGGTACAGAAAAAAGCAATGACATTATTTTTGTATGAAGGAAGTTTCCAAAAAGTTGGGCAAAGAGATGTTAAAATCAGAACAGAAGACACCAGGAAGGAATTCCATGGGTTGGAGTTGAGCCAAATTCCCACCGAATCCTTCTTGTCTCAGCATTCAATCCCCTCCTTAGGGATCCTTCTCCAGCCCTGAGTGGGTTGGTTTCCTTATTCCCTCTAAGAACACCCCTCTTTTTAACCTCCCTCATTTGATATCAATCACAGTCAGTTGTGGGTCATAAAGTCTGAGAAGGATTAAATTCTCTGGGCCTTGTTATTACTCCTCACTCAGCATCTAGCCCACTTCATAGATAGCTGACTCTAAACACACCTTTGCTGGATGAATGAACAAATGAGGAAATGAATATGAAAGACAATTCAAGGGGTGCAAGGGTGGCTCAGTCAGTTGACAGTCTGACTCTTTTGACTCAGGTCATGATCCCAGGGTCATGAGATTGAGCCTGGCATTGGGCTCTGTGCTTAGTGTGGAACCTAGTTAAGATTCTGTCTCCCCCTCCCTCACCTCATCTCCCCTGCTTTTGCTCTCTCTCTCTAAAATAAATAAATAAATAAATAAATAAATAAATAAGAAATGAAATGAAATGAAAAGCAATTTAGTTTGCATAATTGCTCCAGAACAACTTCCTACAGTCTTATCATAAAAAACTGTAAATTTCTGAATCTTATTTTACTGAAAACAATCAAGCAAACAAACTAAAAAAAAAATGAGCCAATGTTTACTCTGCATTTTACTATGAAGCAAAATACATTCTGTGTGAATTACCAAATAATTCACACCAAATTTCTAGGCTGGCATTTTAGATGGTACAAAATTTAATCCATCATTTGGGTGACTTTTATCCAATATGGGCTGTAGAATTAGAACTAAAAGTCACCAAATTCTGAATGTGAGACTAGAGGTCATGGACAATTATTTTATAAACTGAAATAGGTTGAAATTTTAGAATGTTTTGAGAAGATTCAATTTCCCAAACTGTTATGAAAGCTAAGAAGAGAATGGTACATCATCAGCAGTGTATCATGTCAGTTCTGGATGAATGACTTCCTCTAAATTCAATCTTGCTGAACTCTTCAGCTGGGCTGTAAAATTTTATGAACCATATTGTTTCCTAGAGATCACTAACATGTGATCTAGGAATGTCTGTTTATAGAGTGTGTGGTAGAGACTGTTGGCTTCTTCCTATAGTGAATAGAACTAGACTTTATTACCCAATCTCCTTTGCAGGGAGATGGGCTACACGATCAACTTCTGTCCAATGAGATGCGAGTTCACAGATATGCACCAGTTCCAGTCCTGTTCACATAAACCCACACATGATCTTCCATGTGCCTTACCTTCCATGGCTTGATGTAGACAAGTATCATGATCTTGAAGGCCATGTGTGGAAGCTGTCAGGGCCACAAAATGGAAGGAGCTTGAGTTTCCTGCTTCACAGAAAGTCACACATGAATCATGAACATCCATTCTGAAATTTACGTGAGCAAGAAATAAGTTCCTATTGATTTAAGCCACTGATATTTCAGGGTTATAACAACTAGTATTACCTCAACCAGTAGAGATTATTTTGTTGTACAATGATTTCCTCTACTTTCAAGAACAGTTCAGTTACCAAACATTGAGTCCTTGGCCGTATACCCTACCATGAGATCTGGATGGTATTCATACAAAATATTAACACTTTGACAGTTGTCTTTCAAATTTTGGTTTTAAAATTCCCCTTTCCTGCTAGTTACTGGATTATAAGAAAATAATCGCTCAATTCTTCACTCCGTTTTTGTAGAATTTTAATTCTAATGGGCATTTTGTTTCAATTTAATCCCTGACAGTGACCATTGTTTTACAAGCAATCGGAAGCCATATAATACCTTGGGGTTTAGTGAAAAGTCACCCAGTGCTGCCTGGGCTCACAGATGTAACTTAAGTATAGTTGGAGCAGTTCAGGGTGCTGGATACGTAGGAAGCTCTCGAGCACTGTGGGTAGGTGGGTTGGAGCTATCACCCAAACCCTGCTCTCCACTAGCCTTTGTTACTCCGTGCATCCCAGGATCATGGGCTAGGAGGTGGGCCCTATAAAGGACGAGAGAGCCTTGGCTTTCCACTCCCAGGTGTCACATCACGTTGAAAACAGACTTTCATAGAAAAATCATCTCATGTCTCCGGAACTCAGCAGAGCGTTACATAACCATTGACATAACTTTGACTCTAAAACCTTGGACATTTAAAAATAAAAATGTCCAACTGGGAAGTTTCTAATCCAGTGGTAGTGTTTGCAGAGCGGTTAAATAGTGACATATGTTTAGGCTCTGATTCTGGAAACCTTGTGATATCAAATGCAAGTGAGGGAAAGAAAAGCCCTGGGGCACCTGTGTGGCCAGATAACCAGCATGGTGGCCAAACAGGGACTTGTTTACTTAGCCTTCAGAGCTCCTGTCCTGTCCTTCCTTATCCAGTTCAGTTTCTTGCGAGGGCCACCAGTGGGAGTCAGAGCATGCTCACCTGAGGAAGCCAGACTGCTCTGAGCAGAAGAATGCTGATTCGGGGGTGGATTTTCCTCACACTGTCCAGAGCAACCACTTTGCCAAATGTGAGGGAGCTTATTTCACACAGACCCAAGGGAGTGAAATTACGATCAACCCCCCTCCATTGTGCATGAAAACAGTTTACTTTGTGGAATAGAAAAGCAAGCATACCTATAATTTTATAGCATTAATTATTTAGTTTGACATACTTGCCAAGTTTTTTATTTTAATCTCCCACAGAACCTGTGGAAGTTTTACCTATTTTTCTGATGCAAATGGTGAGACTCAAGAGCGTTTAATCAAACTGCCCAGGTTCACATGGTTGGTAATGAGCAGACCCAAGTCTGGAGGGACAAATTCTTTCCACCGACTCCAGATTACTTGTTTGTGTGAATCCACAGAAGGCCAATTTCTACTGGACTGTGTTCGTCTAGAGTTGATCTAAAAAATGGTCAAGAAGGGGTACAGCAGGAGGTGCTAACGTGTGTGTGTACACACATACATAAGACTGAGTCTCTGCTTTCCAAACCAAAGTCACATATGTATATTTTGGTTAACCTATTTTATTTGTACTTTGCTTCCCTACAACTAATGCAGCAAATGGCAACTTTATCAAATAGAGAAACAACTTTTGTGACATTGAATATGATAATCGTTTCTTTCCTGGGTCTTCATAGTAGTCTTTGAAATGTTTCTTTTGCCCTCAGACTGTCCCATCTTTTGTCTGTCTTCTACACACTACTTGGCGGTCAGGTTAAAAATGCAGACTGGTTATGCTATTGACCTTCTTAAAACTCCATTTCCCCTCCCCTGCTCTGTGCCTTCTAGATCAGCACGGCCCGTTAGGAACATACTGTAAGCCACATTCTGAAAGGGTAAAAAAAATAAGTGAAATATATTTTAATAATTTGTTTAATCTAAAATACCCAAAATATGATCATTCCAACCTGTGGCACTAGCCACATTTCAAGTGCTCAATGGCCACATGCAGCTAGTACCTATCATATTGGATAACACAATTCTAGATTATACTTATTCTTTGTAACATCACAAATAAGCCTTTAAAAATCTGGTTAGCTTCTCTGAGGTTTAGAACCTGGTTGCATACACATGTGGCCAATTTCCCAGCCACTCTAAACTCCTTTCATGATAATAACTCTCAAGAAGTTTGAATGGGATCCAACTATAGGGTACTTAGAACAGAACAGTATGAGTTTCTCAAAGTCACTGAGAAGGAAAAGAGCAAATAGTCAGAAATGCAAAACTCTGCAGACCCAGAGATCATAGCTTGGATCCTGGCAGATGTAATGAAAGGGGGAGAAAGAGCAAGCAAAAGCAAAAGCAGAAAAAACGATTAACAATTTGTACCAAAAAATCCTCCTTTTTGTTGTATACCTAATATATTGTTGGGATGAAACAATGAGAAGTTATTTGAGAATCCTCACAGAGAAGCAGGCAAAACTAGAGACAAATACACATACGTATTTCATAACCAACCTTGAAAGACAAGTAGTAAAGTCATTTCAAAAATTATAAGCTGAGGCACTTCTACTTCTAACCACAATGGAGCAACTGGTATACTAGTTTTTATAGCAAACGGTATTTATTTTTATCATAAATAAAATACATGAATCAATGATTTTCAAAGATTGGGCAATGAGTAGTACAAGATGGTAATAAGTGAATAAAAAGGAAAACAAATGAGCTGAGTCCTCTAATCACTCCACATATATGTCCAGAGGCATTTCCTGGACACCAGCACAGAAAGGGAGATTCCAAGAAAGGCAAGGAAGACTCACGGAGGTGAGGAAATAGGAGTCAGCGTTCAGGGAGGCTAAAGTAGTTAGAATTTACAGAGCAGTGTACTGGAGAGGAGGAAGCTACGAAGATAAAGAGTTTCAGAAGTTGACCTGAGTCTCTGGATGAATGCTAAGCTGTGCAGGTAAATAGTAAAATTCCACAAGGCTGATCAAGTAATAACTCTTTGGGAACAACCAACCATTGAGAGAATTTATAATATGAACACCTCCTAGCACACAGTTGGGAGACACTCCTCAGCCTGATGAAGTAAGAGATTTCATTGAACAATAAAGGCTTCCAGCAGACAACCCCCCCGCCCCAAAAAGCCATGCCTTAGGGAGGTGGTTAGCATAGCCCAAGATTGAAAGCTAATCTCAACCTAGTGTAAAGAACCATAAAAACAAACTTGAAAAAGCTCAAACTGATCTGCAATTAAGTTCATGGCTTGTTCCAAATAAATAAACAAATTAACACCTACAATTCTCTTTAATAAAAGAAAATAATGAGCTCAATAATGTAAAAATGATAAATGCCCAGCATCTAATCTCAAATTATTAGCATGCAAAGAAGAAGAAAAATATGACTCATAGGTTAAGAGAAAGAGATCCAGAACTCATCGAGATTATAAAAGTAGCAGACAAGAACTTTAAAATAGCCATTATAGCTTGTATAAATATATTTAAGATTCAAAGGAAAACATGGACACAAGGAGTTGAAGAATAGAAATTATTAAGTATGGATTTAATAGCAGATTATACACTGCTGAAGATAAGACCAGTAAGTTGAAGATATAGCAATCAAAACTATCCCAACTGAAGTACAATGAGAGTAAAAAGTTGAAAAACTGTATAAAGCATTGGTGATCTGTGGAAAAATAGGCAGTTGAATGGACACATAATTGGATTCCTAGAGTAGATGTCAAGTAAAACATTTAAAGAAATAATGGCTGAAAATTTCCAATATTGACTTAAAAAATGGTAGCTACAATCCTGAACAGGATAAATCAATCAATGTGTACAAAGGCACACTGTAGTAAAATTGCTGAAACCCAATGACTAAAAAAAAAATCTTAAGGGCAGAGGGGTAAAAAGAGACATCCTGTACAGAGAAAACAAAGATAATGACTACAGATTTCTCAACAGAAGCAAACAAGCTGACCATGAAATTGCTTATTTAAAGTGCTGAGAGGGGTACCTGGCTGACTCAGCGGGTAGAACGTATGACTCTTGATCTTGGGATCATGGGTTTGAGCCCCACATTGGGAATAGAGAGCACTTAAAAAAATAAAAAAGCCAAATCAAATCAAGTGCTGAGAGCGAGATCTGAATGCAAAAGCTAAAATTAAAACATTTTAACAGAAAACATAGGAAAAAATCTTTACTACCATCGGGTAGGTAAAGATTTCTTAGCCAGGAAGTAAAAAATATATTCTATTAAAAAAATAGGTAAACTGGATTTCATGAAAATTAAGAATCCTCCTCTTCAAAAGACATCTTTATGAGGGAAACTACAAAACTCTGTTAGACAAAAACAAAAAAGAACTAACTAAATAAATGGGGAGGTATTTCATGTTTATGGATAGGAAGACTCAGTATTGTCTAGATCTCAGCTCTCCCTGATGTGACTTATCAATTCAATGCAATCTCAATCAAAATTTCAGAAATTTTGTGGATATTGACAAACCAGTTTTAAAGTATATATGGAAAGGTAGAAGACTCAGAATAGCCAACACAATATTTATTGAAGGAGAAGAACAAATTTGGAGGACTGACACTACCCTACGTCAAGACTTACTACAAAGCTACGATAATCAAGACAGTGCTATCTTGGCAAAAGAATACACAAATAGATCAATGGAACATAATAGAGAGTCCAGAAATAAACACACAAAAATACAGTCAACAGATCTTTGATAAAGGAGCAAAGGAAATACAATACAGCAAAGATAGTCTTTTCCACCAATGGTGCTGGAATGACTAATTGAACTATACTTACAATGGCTGTGTTTTCTTGTATGTAAATTATATGTCAGTAACATCAGAAAAATTTACATGCCTGACCCATACTAAGTGCTCAGAAACTATTTGTTGAGTTAAATCTTATGAAACATACCCATGAACCTGATGATTCTATTAATTAACATACTCTTGATATTTTTTAATGTTTATTTATTTTGAGAAAGAGAGAGTGAGCAGGGGACAGTCAGAGAGAAAGAGAGAGAGAGACAGAGAGAAAACCCCAAGCAGGCTCTGAGCTGTCAGCACAAGGCCTGACACGGGACTTGAACTCACAAACCATGAGATTATGACCTGAAATCAGGAGTTGGATGCTTAACCGACTGAGCCATCTAGGTGCCCCCATCCTCTTAATATTTTGACCCTAGTAATTTACTCATGCATCTTGCAGTAGTTAGGCAGTTATTGTCTGCATAAGTAGGTGATGCTTCCTAGTTACTTCATAGGTCCTGGGGATGAGTAAACCCCAGAACCTTGTCATATCAACAATTGAAATAGTGAGACTTGCCCAGATGCTGGATATATTTTGAAGGTAGGACGGATAGGATTTGGATGGGAGTTTGGGAAATGGAGATGAGCTACGAATGACTCCAAATTTTTGACTTCAATAACTGGAAAGCTGGAGCTGCATTAAGTCAGACGGGGAGGATTGCATGTGAGGCAAGCAGGCCTGGGAGTATGGTGCTACCTCTGATAGACTGAGAACCACTCTCTTCCCTGCTGTAAATCTGGAGGTGTTCTGTCCTTCTGGACTCCAGTGAATCTTTCTCAGTCTGTGTTATGGCTCAAGAAATAATCACTATGTGCAAACTCAGTGATGAACCAGACAAAAAATATGTAAAGCACGTGTGCCTTGTACACATGTGTCAGGAACCAATTCCTACTCCGCGTGTAAGTGACGCTGTCTGAGAGTAATGGGCACATGTCTCCAGCATGCTCAGAATAATAATTTTGCATGGTTTGCCATAATTTTGCATGGTTTGATTCTACATAACATACAACATACAACAATGTCATCTGATAAGGAAATGTGGTTGATAGCTCATTTTTTGCTTTCTGTCCAAAAATAATATGTAGCATTATTATTGAAGTTGCTTTTACAGCTTCCCCATGTGACAGTGTGATTTGAAACTGTTTTTGCTTAAGAAGTGCAATTTTAAATAATGCCTGAATAGTCTTGAGTTGATTTCTGCCTTTCGTGGCAAAATTAATTGATTTTGTCCTGGAAAACATTAATTTTTACTTGTTCTGTGGAGAAAAACAGTTTATTTACTTGAGCATATCCATGTATTATTTGAAAATATGAAAAAGGTAGTATCATGAATTCCCCTTTGGGCAAAATATTCATGGTAATCCTGCGGCAGACTAGAGATCAAGGCATTCAGGATAAATGAATGCTGATTTAGTAAAATCCAAGTTGTTGTTTTCGTTTTCTTTTTTTTTTTTTTACTTATTCATTTTGAGATACAGAGAGAGGAAGAGAGAGAGAATCCATTAATATATTAATCTAGAAGAATTGTTCTCTGGGAAGGAAATGGTGCTGAGACAAAATGCAGAGTCCACCTGTACCACATTTAGTCACAGTTCTTACAAGGGAAAGGAATTTCTGGAGAATTCTAATAAGTTTTACACCTCAAATTTGTCAAATGTAGGCGAACAAATTGTTTTATCACATTCTCTACTGAAACTGACAAACCAGTTAGATTGATTACAAAAATGGCTCTGGTATCCTGTACCTCTTTCTATCCAAGACTCTTGAAACATAACTTTTTAGCTCCTTCCATCAAGAGGTAGAATCTATCCACTTTGAATTTGGGCTTGTCTTGTGACTTGCTTTGCCAATAGAAATGATGAAAACGACAAGTTTTCCAGCTCTGAGTCGAGGCCTCAAGAGGTCTTTCTTGCTTTCATTCATTTCCTTGGACCCCTGGGACTTCCAGATCAATAAGGTCAGGCCATCCTGCAGAAGGATGAGAGATCACATGGAGGTTAACCAAAGCAGATGAGGCTTCCTAAACCAGACAACCTTCTGCTGACTTCCAGTGACTTCAGACCCATGTGTAAGACCAAGCAAGGGCAGGCCAACTAGTCCAGATCACCAGAACTGGCCAGCTGACCCATGGAGCAATAATAAATGCCTTTTGTTTTAAGTCACTGAGTTTGGGGGTGGTTTGTTACACAGTACTAGCTAACTGATTCATCATCTATCTGATGGGCTACACTTTGAGAAACATTGAATTTGAGAGAAAACTCCATTAAAGGGTAAGGATCAAACCTGTATTTTCAACATCAGCTTCCCAATACCTACACTAGGACATTTTGGAAGTACTTATTGAATTAGTGAATTAATCAACTTCCTGACATTAGCTCCAAGAACATTGTGCATTCATGAACATTAGTAGCATCTACTCTAGACATTTATGCAAATTGAGAAAGATGCATACAACTTATATCATTACTCTCATACTCTAACTGCTTTAGAGGTCATAGTCACAAGAGGTATTAAGTCAAGGATAGTTGTAGGTTGTAATGCTTGTGTCTGCTATAATCAGCAGGTAGTGACTATCTGGATCCCTGGGATGAAGAAGATTCTGGAATCACATGTAAGTACAATGGAAAGAGAATTGAAATAAAGGAGCAATGAGGGGTCTGGGCTGGATGGGTAGAAAGACAGTGGTCTGCTTTATATTTGCACACCCTACAGTAAGCTGATTACTGCAACACTAAAGCCTAAAGCATTAGTTGCTGCTGTTGCCACAAATTCAGGCGCTTAAAGCAACACAAATTTATTATCTTACAGTTCTGAAATTCCTAAGTGTTTTACAGGATTAAAATCAAGATGTTGGCAGGGCTGTGTTCCTTCATGAGATTCTAAGGAAGAATCTGCTTTCTTATCTTTTCCAGCCTCTAGGGCACCCACATGCCTTGGTATGTGGCCCCTTCCATCTTCACAGTTAGCCATGTGGGGTCAAGTCCTTCTCATGACATCATCTTTCTGGTTCTCCCTCTTCTACCTTCGTTTTCCACTTTAGGGACTCCTGTGGTTACATTGGGTCCACCTGTATAATCCAGAATAATCTCCCTATTTTAAAGTCATCTGATTAGCAACTATAATTCCATCTGCAATCTTAATTCTCTTCTCCATAACATAACATATTCACAGGCTCTGAGGATTAGGGTGCGGGCATATTTGGTGGGTGGGGGAGGTGTTATTCTGCCAACTACAGGCATTGCTGAAGCTAGCATTTCCATCCTTTCTGACTAGGAGTTAGAGAGTTTCTCTTTGATGCTATTGGGAACGTATTGGCAATTATTACTTTTGTGAAGCTATTATTACAGATTTCTCCAAAAAGTTAGGGAAAATCTGACCCACACATAGTTATATGAAGATTATCCAGTCAGGTACTTGGAAAAATAACAGAAGCATAAGCCAGTGGCTCGAAATCCTGAGGAACGTTACAATAGTTTGGATTTCTGGGGTGCACCTTAAACCCACCAAATTACACTTTTCAGGGATGGTACTAAAGAATCTGTGCTTTTAAGAACTTTTGGTGACTCTGATACACACACAAGTCTGGGAAACACTGATGTAATATCCTGGGAGAGGGGAAGCTGGCTCCTTTCCAGAGAGATGCGCAGGTTATGCTGAACTGCATTTCCCTGGCTGACACCAATGGCTACTGGCACAGACAGTTGTATTTTCTCAGTGAAACTTCTGGGTATTTCACAATCTGTGCTGAAAAGAAAGGCCTAGAAACTGATCAAATATAACTTTAATATAGAGGCATTTACTTGTGTATCATTCTAGTAGTTTAGACCCCACATCCTGCTATGTTCTCCAAACTGATGATACCACACACTGATCATTTCCCCACTTTTGACAGATGTGCTTTTGTGTATGTACATGATCCTACAGAGGATATTGTTCATAATTATGGAGAACCTAATCATTTGAGAAAGTATTTTGGAAATCATGAACAACATGACTGGCATCTCCGGTGTTGTAATAATTAGCCCGACCCACTTCACAAGTCTTAGTACAAATGTATCAGCATGGGAGCCCATCCAGACCAATGATACTACATAAATCTTTGGTATCTGATCTTCTCCAGGAATTGGAATATCTTCAGGTAATCTCTCCTTGGGAGTGATCTTTTTTTTTTTTTTAAATGTTTTATTTATTTCTAGGAGAGAGAGAGACAGCGTGAGCAGGGGAGGGTCAGAGAGAGAGGGAGTCACAGACTCTGAAACAGGCTCCAGGCTCTGAGCTGGCAGTCAGCACAGAGCCCGACGCGGGGCCCGAACCCACGAACCGCGAGATCATGACCTAAGCGAAAGTCGGACGCTTAACCGACTAAGCCACCAAGGTGCCCCGGGAGTGATCTTAATAATGTCAGAAAACACAATCTACCCAAAGACCATTTCCCAGTCAAGACACATAGTTTGTCAGCAGCACTGCCACTTTACAGCAAGGTCACATGGGTTTACAGCTCCTTTGACACACAAGAGGGCCTCTCTGCCCTCCTCCCACTTCGACTGGGCATGTAGCACCGCTGCTCTACCAAGTCCATTTATAACTCCCTCACTCCTAACCCAACCTCCAGGAAGATCTCTGCCGGCCCCCAGTCCAAAATCCCTTCCCGGTAATGATGGTGATAGTTAGATGAGATTTTTGTCCCTCCTTGATTTAGTTGCTTCGGTTTTGAGCAAATCAGTGGCAGAAACAGCAGGTATGTTGTTCTGTATCCAGAAGGTTGGGGGCACAATTCTAGCCTTCTTGATCTTATCCTTTCCTGTTGCCCAAACCTTTCCCAAATTCCTTCCCACAGCTCTGCTCCAGATAGAGCAGGCTGGACACCTATTTCCTCGGATAGCTATTTACTTAATGCATGTGGTTTCTCTCATTAACCTCATGTTCATGAGATGAGGCCCCATTGCCAGGTAAACTTGAGTGACTCATACTCCATTTGGGTGGATCCTTTGTGGCATTTGCTCAAATTCTCCGTTCTTAGTTTTCTTCACTCTCGTGGTTCACAGAAAGGTTGGTGAGTTTTTTCTATAAGGCGCCAGGTAGTAAATACCTTAGGCTTTGTGGGTCATACAGTGTCCACTGCTGTTACTTGACTTGGGTGTTAAAACATGAAAACCACCATAGACAATATGGAACAAATGAATGTGTTTGTGTTCTAACACAACTTTATTTATAAACAAAATTTTAATTTCATTTAATTTTCATGTGTCACAAAAATATTAGTTTCCTTTAAAAGTTTTTAGATGTGAAAACCATTATCAGTTTGCAAGCTGAAGGGTCATAATTTGCAGACTTCTGGTCTAAACACAGAACCTTCTACACTTCTGTGGTGAAGTATGTAGGCCCAGAAATCAGGTTTCTTTGGCGTGGGTCGCAACACCACTGTATGCTGATGTAATCTTAGACTTGGTGTCTATTTCTTTGTATCTTAGTTTCTTCATCTGTAAAATGGGAATGTTCTAGAACCTACCTCATCGGGTTCCTGTGAGGAATAAATGAGATGAGACAGGTAAAGCATGTAGAACCAGGTCTGGCACACAGTAGGCACTTAATAGAGATTATTGTTGTTATCCTGTTGAACTGTTCTCATTTTGTTTGCGTTTCTACAAGGCTTTGCAGAACTTACTATCTATTTTAATTCTTCTCATTAACTCAATACCTTTCCTTCCTTTAAGCCGTATCTCACCTATGACTAATACCACATACTTATCACACAATTTGACATTTTAATTGTGAATGACATGTATCATCAAATCTAAGTTTAAAAAGTTTGTATTTTAAACCTTGATTATAAGAAATAATTGACAAATAATGAATAGCACATAAGGGAAATCATAGTTAATACAACATCAGATAATTAAGCCAATTCCATGTTTTCGTTTATATGAAGACTGTACCTTTGTCTAGAGAGTACTAAACATGTAGATAAAAACATTTTAGGTGAGGCAGTCATTTGGATAATTGAAGTTAAATTAAATAGAGTTTAAAGTTAAATTAAATTACATTTTCTCTAAAATATCCTTTCCAGGATAAGCAGTTATGTAAAGTATTTCTTAAATGTATGAGAAAATTGTATGAGTCATAAGAATTACTGGAAATAATATCCAATTTTTTAATGGGTGATATCATTCCTTAGTCACTGCCATGTCATGACAAATACTCTTCTCAATTAAATATTACAGGAAGGGCAAAAATATCCTACAAAACTATCTGGATTGAGAGGCCTACCAGAATTGCCACTTCTTAAGTGTTTGCGCGTTATAACATCTCTTATGAAATCAGACTTGATTACATATTAAGGACAGTTAACTTTTTTTCTGGTTAGTATGTGATAAGGATATGACAATGGGATAGATTACTGTCAGTTGGATCTGAATCACTGTGAGAGACATATTACAGTCATGAAGGATAATCTGTGTCTTAGGATTCATTTTTCAGTTCCCCAGAGCTGTTTTGAATAGTTAGCTCATAGAAAAAGTTGTGAAGAATGTAGAGAAAAAGATTCCTTTTGATGACGCTAAGTCACTAGTGGGTAATCTGCGTTAACTCAATGATTATAACAAACATAATTTCTCTAGCAGTTTTCTTATCTTCCCTCACTTTAGTAGAATCCTCACAGAACACTGGAAATCTTTACTTTTTTCAGCTCTATTGCATTCAAAAAAGAAGAACTGGATAATATAAAATACTTAGCAGGTTTGGCAAAACATAACGTGTTCCTTGGGAAATCTCTCTGTACGCATAATGGTTTTATGGTCCTACACTCTATCTACAGAGGATAGGAGAGAATTCTTTTTACACGTGATATTTCTGTTCCTCCATTTGTAAGAAGTCTAGATTCCTCCTATTCAAAGTGTGGTCCATGGACCAGCAGCGTCAGAATCATCTGGAAGCTAACTAGTTAGGAACGCAAAAGCCACCTGTACCTGCTGAATCAGAATCCACAACATAACAGGATCTGCCGGTTTGTGTGCACATTCAAGTTTGTGAAATGCTGATCCGGACGGCCCTAATTTAGCTCATCCCCAAACCGGACATTTTTTTTAAATGTTTTTTTAAAATTTTTATTTCTAGGAGAGAGAGAGAGAGACAGCGTGAGCAGGGGAGGGTCAGAGAGAGAGGGAGTCACAGACCTAAACAAGCTCCAGGCTCTGAGCCGGCAGTCAGCACAGAGCCCGACGCGGGGCCGGAACCCACGAACTGCGAGATCATGACCCAAGCGAAAGTTGGACGCTCAACCGACTAAGCCACCCAGGCGCCCCAAACCTGACATATTTTAAAAGGGAGGAGGTGAAGTTAATAAACTGCCAACAAAAAATAATAGCTGCTCACTTTGGGAACCTGGGGTCAAGTTTCATCCACTTGGAGATGATAGAAACTGGATCCACAGATATAGCATCAATGGCATCTTCATACTTTCTCTGTCTCAGCAGATCCAACCCTTAAACAAATATTTACACATCATCTTGATACCAAGGTGTTATTGCACAGGTGCATTGTCTTTCAGAAAATGAAAGTGCACATAAGCACCAGCTTTATCACGGGTCTGCATACGGGCCAAGAAAATCCCTCTCTCCTATCACTTTCTGAAGTGAAATTTCCTAGTTGCCATTTGTGTTCGGAAGAAATCTATAGAATATGCTTCAACTTCTTTAAACTTTTTTTCCCCTCTGTTAAATGGAAACAGTAATGGGAACTCCATGGCAGAGGTATTGTGGGGAATATAGAAAACATGCACATGAAGGCTCAGCACAGTCTCTGGCACTGAGTAAGCTCAGCAAATGCCCAGCTGCTGCCAGTACCCAAGGAGGCCTGGCTCTGAGGACCATCTGCTTTCTAGGGAATTGGTGATATCTTGCCAAATGGTAGGCGATTCTGGCACCATGAAAACAGCTCAGCTGTGATGGAGAACTTCTCTCTAGCAAATAAACCTGTTGGAAATTCCAAATACTAAATAACTCTTCTAGGACATTTGAATACAACTAGATTTCCTTAAGTATTGATGAAAGCCACACAGAGGGGAAGTTACAGGGAGGTGATAGGTGTTTCCTGAGATGTCCTTAATCGTTGTGGGGATTGTGGCAGTAGCACCCATGTGACCTGAATCTACAAAGTTGACATTGTACATCAAGGTAACAGGACCATCCCAGGTATTGTCCAGCAAACATGACCTGGAGACTCTGACCTCCTTCTGTGACTCCTGTCGACAAATGGACACCATTTGGGGGCAGGTCTCCATCAGTGAGTGACTGCAATTGAACCTGGCTGTCTTTAGTTATACAATTTTGAGCTACATAAAGTTAATTCCACTTACTCTGCAGGAATGGCCAACAGAATGAATGTGGATATGTGAATGAGGTCTGTCAGGTAAACCACTTATTTCTGGTCACGAAGGTCTACTTGTGGAATTTTATCTTGTTCTTTTGTTCGAAACATATTCCTGTTTTTGTTTGTTTGTTTGCTTGTTCGTTTTCATTTTCCTTGACTCTCTGTGTTGATTTCTGTAAAAACTTCTCATAGTCTTGACCAGAATGGAGATGAGAGCCTCTGAGTCAGCTGGGCCTTAGCTCTTGGCTGTCCCTCACACCTTTGTGATGATGCAAACTGCTTCTTTGTTCTCAGTGGCTCCCAATGTTGAGGCTATGCCAAGACTTGCTTTGATGTGGGTTTTTTCTTATTCACCTGATGTGTAGAAGTTGCTCAGCTAGTTCCTGGGTTTCTTTCAGAGGGAATTGCCCCATGAGTAGCTGTATATTTGGTGTGTCCATGGGGGGACATGAGTTCAGGAGTCTCCCATGTCACCATCCTGAACCGAACCTCCTGAGTGAGGTCACGAAAACACCTGAAGACTGACTTTCGAGTCTCAGGCGGTACTTACATGTGAAACACGCTCGGCCAACTCCAAGATTGTATCAATAAAATAAAGAAAATCAGGGGCACCTGGGTGGCTCAGTTGGTTAAGTGTCTGACTTCAGCCCAGGTCATGATCTCGCGGTTCATGAGTTCGGACCCTGCGGCGGGCGCTGTGCTGACAGCTCAGAGCCTGGAGCCTGCTTTGGATTCTGTGTCTCCCTCTCTCTCTGCCCCTCCCCCATTCACACCCTGTCTCTCAAAAATGAATAAATGTTAAAAAAACAATAAAAAAAAAAAAGAAAATCATGCTTACCACTAACCTCTCAACACCAAATTTCTAATCATGTGGTTCAGGACTGACGAGGCTTGGGAACTGCTCTTCCAGGCTGCTCTGTAACTATCTGGTGTTGTCTCTTAAAAGTGTTAGCTGTCTTGCGAGGGCTGAAGGATAGACAGACTGTAATTTGCCTTATGCCTCCATCTGCCCTCTTTACAGCCTCCCCAGGGGAGTAGGAGTCCAAGAGTTCCCAGTGTGATGTGAATCACAGGAGAGGGATGCCCACTTCAGGAGAGTAAACTTCAGAATGTTCTGGAATGAGTCAGCAATAAACTATGTCTATAATGGGCCTCTGGTACCATGATCTGCCAAGAGAACATGACAACAACATCTAAAGAGAAACAGTGGGATTTGGGCCCCACTTAGGGAAGAAGACATGAAAGCATTCCAAACACTCATTAGCCACGAATTTTTCATAGTTACATAAGAAAATAAGAGCACGTCTAACCCTTAAGGTAGTTATCATGAGTCATTACCTTGCCGCTCTATGAAAAGGAATTAAATTTAATGATGAGTCATTTTAGGAACTTGCTACTAGAAAGAACTACATGAAAAACTAACAATGAAAGTAATTTCTTAACCTGATGAAATTTAAACCTAAGATGATTTTCATTGTCTAAGTAAGTTTAGCTGTTCATTCGCTCCATGAGGTTACTTAGAGCACAACCGATCTGATGTTTTGGATGAATTATATCAATTTCCTAAAATTGCAATTAATAACTGACGAAATTCAGTTTAAAGACTAGAGTAATTGCTTGATCAACTTGCTTCACATGTATTTATCTTTTTAAAAGCAGAATTGACTAGCAAATGAAGTCAAACTGCCTTCTGAATGAAATTTAAAATATTTATCATTTACAGTGCTTGTCTGTTTAGTTAAAGGGAGAAGCATCTATGTCCATTATCATGTTGATACAATTGCTTTAAACAAATTCTGGAGAGGGGCGCTGGGGAGCTCAGTCCATTAAGCAAACGACTCTTGATTTCAGCACAGGTCAAGATCTCCCAGTTCGTGAGCATGATCACATGCTTGGGATTCTCTCTTTCCCTCTCTCTGTCCCTCCTCCACTCATGCTCTTTCTCTCTCAAAAATAAATTAAAGACATTAAAAATAAAAATAAAAAAAAAAAAAGAAATTCTGCAGAACAGAGCATGTGGGAGCCTTTGAATCTGGAGACTGTTACCTGATCAACACCCGCGGACGAGTCATTTCAGCTTCCACTCCCACTCTGTGGGACCTGAGTTTATTTCCTTAGTGTGCTTTCCCTGTGGTCCATGTAGATGTGTTCCACGTCACCTGAAAAATCCAGGAGCTCTAGGAAAGAGGGAGTCATTCAGGACCCAAGTACCTCTTCTTTTAATACATTGTGGGGGCATAAAATAAGGATTTCTCTACCTTTTACATCCTTATGCATACGGTTAATCTTATGGCAGAAATACTAATTGGGATGGAA
Organism: Proteles cristata cristata; assembly: GCA_017311185.1. Taxonomy (NCBI): domain Eukaryota; kingdom Metazoa; phylum Chordata; class Mammalia; order Carnivora; family Hyaenidae; genus Proteles; species Proteles cristata. Next base: position 1,408,992 of record JAESUZ010000548.1, on the reverse strand, counting down.
GAAAATTTAATATTATAATTGTCTGTAGGTTCTCTCTTATATATTTTAAATATAAGTCCAGGGTGCACCTGGGTGGCTCAGTCACTTGAGCGTTCAACTTCGGCTCAGGTCATAATCTCGTGGTTCATGAGTCTGAGCTCTGTGTTGGGCTCTGTGCTGACAGCTCAGAGCGTGGAGCCCGATTCTGTGTTTCCCTCTCTCTGTCCCTCCCCTGCTCTCTGTGTCTCTCAAAAATAAATAAATGTTAAAAAAAATAAATAAATAAATTTAAGTCCAAATTAGAAGTTTAACTTGGGTGATAACTTGATTATTTGAATCTTGAGAATTTTATTGTAATATAGGCACGGGTATTTTATTTTTTCAAATGCAAAATGCAGTATCCTGGCTTATTAAACCTGTAAGCTGTTGTAGTGTTATATGCAAATTCTTCCACTAGAGGGCCCCTTAACTAAATATATTGAAAGGAGGTAAGAAAGGATTTTTTTCCCAGGGTGAAAAGGCCATTACAGAAAATCAAAAGGCTTTTTAATCTCTACTATTATTGTATATCAATAGAAAGTTATTTTACATGAAAACATACAGATATTCAATTAGAGCTTTATAACTTGGGAGTCTATGGTCAGAAAAGAATGTCATGAGCAAAATTAAAAACAGAATTTTACAATGTTAGTGCTGAATGGAAACTTTTAAAACCCTAACGACATAATTATTTTATAAATACTCTAACTTTATTACAAATACTGTTCTTTTTTCTAAAGGAAACAATCTTATAGATAATCTGTAACGTTCTCCATTTTACTAAAATTGGAGATGGGGCGCCTGGGTGGCTTAGTCGGTTAGGTCAGAGAGAGAGGGAGTCACAGACTCTGAAACAGGTTCCAGGCTCTGAGCTGGCAGTCAGCACAGAGCCCGACGCGGGGCTCGAACCCACGAACCGCGAGATCATGACCTAAGCGAAAGTCGGACGCTTAACCGACTAAGCCACCCAGGCGCCCCTATTACCATCTCATTTTAATCTCTCTGTTTTTTAATTTCTATTGTTTTTTTTTAAACTCATTTAAATTTATCTATTGGTTTTAACTCACTATAATTTCTCTGTTGTTTTTTTAACTCTACCTCTGTACATTTTATATGTATATCTGAATGTATATGCATACGCATCCATACACTATATGCTTCTATGTGCTGTATCTAGACGCTATACTCTTTAGGCTATAGTTGTGTCTATTACATCTATATAATATTACATATCGATACAAGACTATTAAAATCAAGTCACAAAGTTTTTAAAAAATGAGGAATAAAAAGGTTAAAAAAAAAAGGAATAAAAAGGAATAAAATGCCCGCACATTAACGATTTCTGATGTGCTTCATTCCAATTTTCCTGTTGGGATCGTTCCCCACAGCCTGATGAACTTCCTTTGGCGTGTCTTGTAGCGCAGGTAGCAGACACAAATGCTCTTTGTTTTGCTTTTTGATCTGAAAACGACTTTATTTCACTTTTTTTAATGTTCATTTATCTTTGAGAGAGAGAGAGAGACAGAGCACGAGCAGGGGAGGGGCAGAGAGAGAGGGAGACACAGAATCTGAAGCAGGCTCCAGGCTCCGAACTGTCAGCACAGAGCCTGATGTGCGGTTCGAACACACGAACCGTGAGATCATAATCTGAGCCAAAGTCAGACGCTTAACCAACTGAGCCACCCAGGCGTCCCTATTGCACTTCATTCTTGAAGGATGTTTTGCTGGATATAGATACTTGGTTTGACGGCTTGTTTCCTTTACCACTTTAGGGTTTTTTTTTTGTTTTTTTTTTTCCTGGCTCTTAGGGTTTCTGCTGAGAAGTGAACAGCCATTTAAAACATATGCAATGTATTGTTTTTCTTTGGCTGCTTTCAAGAGTTCTCTTTATCTTTGGTTTTAGCAGGTTGAGTATATGGTGCCCAGGTGTGAGTTTTTTGTTTTTGTTTTTGTATTTTTCCTTCCTGGAGTTTGCTGAGCATGTTGAATCTGTTCATTTACGTCTTTTACCAAATTTGGGAATTTTGCAGTCATTAGGTCTTCAAATATTTGTTCTGTGCCATCCGTCTCTCCTCTTCGTTTAAAACTCCAATTGTAGGGGCGCCTGGGTGGCTTAGTCGGTTAAGCGTCCGACTTTCGCTCGGGTCATGATCTCGCGGTTCGTGGGTTCGAGCCCCGCGTCGGGCTCTGTGCTAACTGCCAGCTCAGAGCCTGGAGCTTGTTTCAGCCTGTGACTCCTTCTCTCTCTGACCCTCCCCTGCTCACGCTGTCTCTCTCTCTCTCCTAGAAATAAATAAAAAACATTAAAAAAAATAAAAAATAAATAAAACTCCAATTGTAATAAGTATGTTAGACTTTTGATATGGTCCCACAGGTCCCTGAAATTCTGTTCTTTATTATTTGTTTCAATTTTTTTCTCTGTTCTTAAGATTGGATCATTTCTATTGGTCTACCTTCACACCCATGTGTCGTCATCAATCTTCTATTAAGCCTGTCTGTGGAATTTTTAATTTCACATATATTATGTTTTCATGCTGGAATTCCCACCTGATTTTTTATAGTTATTATTTCTGTGTTAAGACTTCTTCTATGTTCCTTCATTATGACATCATTTTCTTCATACTCTTAAACATATTATTATAATACAAATTAAGATAACAATAAGATACTACTACATCCTTTAGACTGGCTACAATTCAAAAGACTGACAATTCCAAGTGTTGGTAAGAATATGGAGAAACTGGAAAATACACCGCTGGTAGGAATGTAATAAGATATCACCACTTAGGAAAGTTATTTATCAGTTTCCTTTTTAAATTTTTTTAACGTTTATTTATTCTTGAGAGACAGAGTGTGAGTGGGGGAGGGGCAGAGAGAGAGAAAGAGAGAGAGAGACATAGAATCTGAAGCAGGCTCCAGGCTCTGAACTGTCAGCACAGAGTCGATGTGGGGCTCGAACTCACGAACTGTGAGACGATGATCTGAGCCAAAGTCAGATGCTTAACTGACTGAGCCACCCAGGTACCCCAAAATTTATCAGCTTCTTAAAGTTAAACATATACCTGCCTCACACAGTAATTCTATTCATAGGCATTTACTCAAGAAAAATGAAAAGGTGTGTTCATATAAAACATTGTACATGAGTATTCATAGCTTCTTTCTTCCCAATAACCAAACTTGGAAAAGCCCAAGTGTCCACCAACAGATAAGTAGATTAACAAAATGGGGCATATTCATACAATGGAATAATACCCAACAATGTAAAGGAGTGGCCAGCTGATACAAGCAATACCATGCATGAATCTCAAAATCATCCTGCCAAGTGAAAGAAGTCAGACACAAAACAATATATGCTATCTTATTTCATTTATCTAAAATTCTAGAAAATAGAAATTAATCTTTTTGCATAAAAAGAAATTAGGGGTTCCCTGGAGCCAGGATGGAGGAAGAAATGGATTGCCAAGGGGCAAGAGGAAACTTTTGGTGGGGGAGATCTTAATTGTGGTGGTGGGTTCATCAGCTTGTATAATTGTCAGAACTCATCAAATTGTACACTTTAAATCGTGCAGTTTATTTTAAATAATAAAATCTATACCAAAGTTGATTTTTAAAATAGCCCTATGGGGCAAATCTTACTAAAATGCTCATTTCATGTAAAAGAGCAATTATTAATAGACATATTTATTACATGGGAGAATATGAATAATACTACCAATGTAATATACCGATTAAAGTTAAATTATATTTGGGCTTATTGATTCTAAAGATCTCCAAACATACAAATTTCACTATCTGAAGCTATTTAGGTTTTTAACGTATCTGTTTAATGTACCTGTTGGTCATTTGTATGTCTTCTTTGGAAAAATGTCTATTCCAGTTCTTAGCCCATTTTAAAATCTGCTTATTAGTTTTCATGCTGTTGAGTTGAATGTCCATTGTCAGATGACTGAATAAAGAAAAGTGACATATACATACAGTGGAATATTATTCAACCTTTAAAAAGAATATAAGATGTGGGGCGCCTGGGTGGCTTAGTCGGTTAAGCGTCTGACTTTCGCTTAGGTCATGATCTCCCGGTTCATGGGTTTGAGCCCCGCGTCAGTCTCTGTGCTGCCTGCCAGCTCAGAGCCTGGAGCCTGTTTCAGTCTGTGACTCCCTCTCTCTCTGACCCTCCCCTGCTCAGCTGTCTCTCTCTCTCCTGGAAATAAAAAAAAAAAGAAAAGAATATAAGATGCAATAACATGGATGAGCCTTCAGAACATTAAGCCAGTCACAGAAGGACAACTAATGCACGAATCCACTTATGATGAAGTATCTAAAATAGTCAAGTTCACAGAAACTGAGAGCAGAATGGTGGCTGCCAGCAGCACTCAGGGGAGGGGAAGTAGGAAGTTACTAATCAACGAGCATGAAGTTTCTTTTAAGCAAGCGGAATAGGCTCCAGAGATCTGAGATAGCTGGTGTGTGAAGTTAAAAATTTGTTAAGAGGGTAGATCTCATGTTAAGTGTTCTTACTGCAATGAAATAAAAGACATTTTTAAAAGTAGCAGGTATTTCTTTTCCCTCCCAGCAATTCACATCCAAACATCAATAATTAACTTCAATATTAATGGCAAGAATGCTCTTTTCTAGGCAAAAAGGTATCTTACGCTTGCCATTTCTCAGGTCAGTCATACTTTCAGACGTTTTTTCCCCGCCCTGCTCAAGGCTGGTGCCCAGGACCGTTAGTGCAGAGGGAGGGGTGATAGTGATTTTCAGTTTCTTTTGGTTTAAACTCTGCACTGAGAACTGAAGGGTCCTGTCATGGCCAAGAATCTTTCATTTTATGCATAGCTGAGCTTTCTTTCCCCTGATGGCTTGAACTGGGGGTATCTTGGATGTGAGTGCACTCTTGTATAGAACAACGTATGAATTTCAAGATTCTCAAGCTATTTTATGAATACAAAGCTCAAAGGAAAAATATTTGGCATAGCCAAAGCTTTGCCCATTGAATAATGTCAAAGCATATGATTTCATCACTCTACAAAAGCTTTCATGTGACATCTCTTTTAACACATTATTTGTGCTTACCTGCCATTATGCCCAACAGCAGCTTCTACAACACGTTCCATCCAAAAAGGTTGGATCTAGCTTTAAAAGAACAGAAAAATAACTGAAGTAATTCAATTTAAAAATTGTGCTACAACACACATTATCTAAAATGGACCATCTTAACCATTCTTAAGTGCATAGTTCAGCGACATTGACTTTCTTGTGCGGTCATTACCACCATCCATCCACAGAACTTTTTTCATGTTGCTAAACTGAAACTGTGTCCATTTACCATTAACTCCACACTTTTCCCTCCCACAGGCTGTGGTAGCCACCATGCTACTTCCCATCTCTATGAATTTGAGGACCTTAGGTACCTCATGTACGTGGAATCATACAATATTTGTTCTCTGGTAACTGGCTTATTTCACTTAGCATAATGTTCTCAAGTTTATTCGGGTTGTAGCATGTGTTAGAATTTCCTTCTTTTTTAAGGCTGAGTAATATTCCATTGTGCATCTATGCCACATTTTATTTTTCCATTCATTCATCGGTGCCTCCACTTCTTAATTGTCATGAATATTACTGCTATGAGCATGGGGGTATAAATCTCCATTCATGTCCCTTCTTTCCATTCCTTTGGGTATATACCCAGAAGTGGAATTGCTGGTAATTCTATTTAATAACTCAATTTTAAAACATTTAAGAATATTTGTAATACTACTGTATGATTCTTATTATAGGAAGGTCAAGAACAGGGAAAACTATGTTATGGTGATAAAGCCAGAGAAGTGATGATCTCTGAGTGGGGGAGGGCTGAGTGAAAGGGCCAGGAGGGAAGTGTCTAAGGTGATGGAGACATTTTATATCTTGATCTGGATAGAAGTAACATAGTATACATAAAAATGCACAAATCACACATTTAATATGTATGTATTTTACTATATATAAATTATACCTAAAATCCCTCAAAGATATTTAACACTGATATTTTTAAGTAGATCAGGAAACTCAGAGCCATGATATATTTAAATTTGATATAAATATAGATCAGTATGAAATAAATTTTATATGTTTAAAACCCACTTATGATACCTCATTAAATAGGATACATATTCCAGACTTATCAGGAAGTTCTAGGCAATTCTACATATCATGCTAGAATATAAATGCCATTTAATAGATAAATATTTCCTTTTTCCTATAGTTCCATAGAAAAAGAACAACAAAAGAGAGAAGGCTCTAGGAGTATATTTTCACCATTTTAAAAGCTTATATTAATAACATCTGAGGCAAGTTCATAAATGTACACATAAAATTTATCTTTAAATCTGGGCAATTAATGCATAAATAAGTCACTCTTTTGGTATGGTTCTTTTTTACTCCACAATTCTGAGTACATATGTGCTTGTGGTTGAACAAGCTTTGTTACCATAGAGCCTGTTAGGGGAGCCTGCCAAACACTAAAAATTACCTGCCCACATATTTTTCCTGTGAACAGCTTGTCTAACCCACAGCAAATTCAGAAACAGAAAATTAAAGATACTTCTTCACCCAACAGAATAATTCAGTCATTCTAGAAAAATGGGTATTAGAATAAAGCATGCCTGGCCAACTGACCTCTCAACACTAACGCAGAAGGGAAAAAGTGAGCTCACCAAAGGCATGGTTGAAGTCTAAGGGAAGAGTAAGTTACAGGTTACCAGATGAAATTAAGAGAGAGAAAGCTGAGATTTAATTTGAAAAATTCCATCTAGAGGAAAAAGAGTCAGGGAAGGTCTCTAGAGGAGAATCGGAGATCATGTGTACAGTATCTACCAGCTCAGAAGCTCCCTGAGGCAAGGAGGAGGGCCTCGTTGTACGTGATAGAGTCAGTGTCACTGAGTCCTGAATATGTGTCAGTAGAAAAGATGATTCAATGCCCAGAAGAGATATCAGGTATGAGAACAAGAAAGAGAGCAAGATGAATAGAAGGTCAGAGAACATTGTGTATAAGGAATGGTCAGGAGGCTTGGGGAGTGACTGTTTATAATGACAATGTGGAGGAAAGAACTTGTTCTGATAAAATCTGATTTTATGGATAGAGGGAGTCAGTTAACTTGTACAATGGGATTAGTCACACCAGCTGCCTGTAAAATCTTGCACTGGGATTTTAATGAGCTCTTGTTATTTCAAAACTGGGTTAAAACATCAGACAGCAGAAACTTCTAAGAATCAAAGTCCTAATTCTTCAAGGGCATTTAGTCGTGTGAGCCTCCAGCCAGCCTTTCAGTCACAGCCAGAGACTAAGTCTGGGCTTGTCATGAAGGTGAATCTGCACAACATCTCTTGGCTGCTATTGAGAAAATAGCACATCGGATCCCAACAGCAGGCTTTGCTATTTATAATCAAGGCTAGCTTATTTACTAGTTGAAACATTTAAATCATATATTCACCTATTTCCCTTTCTATAAAGGAGAGAGAGAGAGAGGGAGGGAGGGAGACAGAGAGAGAGAGACTCATTTTGGGCTTATATTGCTTTTTGAAAAATTAATATTGAATTGTCACAGAAGAATACTTACAGGATGTGTGTATGGTACAAAGAATTATGATCAAGTGTCTGTTCATCCTTTGCTCAAAAATTCCCTTTAGGGTCATGTCTCCCTCACAGTGAAACCAAAGTGTTCTCCATGATCCTCCCCCGGCCTGACCCCTCCCACCTGCTCCCTGCTGGTGGGACGCCAGCCACCTGACTTCCTTCTGACTGCTCCAGCCTCTGTCCCTCCTCTGCCTGCCGCTCGCTCGTCTCCACAGACCCACAGGGCTGGATCCAACTTCCTTCATGGCTTCACCCAAATTCCACCTCCACAGGGATTCCTTCCCTGGCCATAAAATTTCAACACCCACCCTAGTCAATACCTCGTCTTCTGTGCTTCATCTAAAAAATCCCTTAGTATCTATCACTATATAACATATATTGTTTATTAAGTATATTCATTATCTATCTCCAAGCACCGGAAGTAAGCTCCAAAGGACAAAATGTCCGTTTTGTTCACTGCCACCTCCCCGGGACACAGAGGGCTTGGAATAAATATTTATTGAATGCATGTATGAGCAAACACCCTCGTATCTACCATGTGATTGGAGGCATAGGACAAATCCCCGCAGACCCTCCTCCATCTTACCCTCCTCCCTGCCCCACAGAGGTGGCCACATCTAAACTCATCCCCCGCTGCTTTTTTTTAAATTTTGTGTGTTTTTTATCTCTAAAAATATACCGTTTCGTGTTGTGTAGTTTTGACTTTCTTTAAGTGCCATCAGATTATGTATGCATTCTTCTGCGATTTGGTATTTTCAGTCAACATTGTGTTTGGGAAGTTTGTCCGTGTTGTGTGTATCTTCGATATGGTTTTGCCACTACATGATACTCTATGGTATGATTTCAGCACAATTAATTTATCCATCTTGTTCTTTATTGATATCTGGATCGTATTTACTTTTGGTAGTATGAAGATTGTGGCTATGAACATATGCATCCCTGTGTAATTTTGTAAGTTTTTTTCTTTTTTTTTTTTTTTAGATTATCTATCTAACAGTGGACTGGATAGGTTGTAAGGTCTTTTGTTCTTAGTCTTTATTAGATGGTGTCACTTATTTCGCAAGAGATTATTCCAATGCACATTTCCATCAGCGCTATATCGCCGTTCTGGTTGCTCCACATTCTCCTATAATTTGATGTTATCAGACTTTTGCCTTTTTGCCAATCTGTTGGCAGTAAAACAGCCTAGTGGTTTCAATGAGCATTTTCTCAATTATCAACGACATTGAACTTCTTTTCTTTTCAGTATTTGGGTTTCTTCTTCCTTAAAGTGTCTCTGGACTGTTTTTTATTGGGTTATTTTTCTCTTTCTTATTTGTAAGCATCCCTTCCATACTCTGGATATAAATAATCTGTCAGTTATATATGTTGCAATATACTCTCCCAGTTGTGAGGTTGTGGGATTTTCATTTTCTTTGTGTTTTCTTTTCATGAGCGGGTAATTCTTTATTTTAGTATAATTGAATATATATTTTTTTCTTTATGACACATTTTTCTATTTTTTCAAGAAATTCTTTTAAGTTCAGAAGTTACAAAGATATTCAATACTCTTTTCTAATTGTTTTACAGTTCTTCCTTTTACATTTAAATGTTCAATCTAGCTAGAAGTGATTTTTTCAGTGTAGTATGATGCAGGGCGTCCAACTTCAGGCGCATCACCAGCGTCCTATTTGTGGAAAAATCCAATCTGTTCCCACAGGCCTGGGCCTGCAGTTCTATAATGTATCATTTTCATATTTGTATGGGTCTGTGTTGTTCTACTTGTTTCTTTGTCTATCCTTTAATTCAACACTTGCTTTTTATTTTTATTTTATTGTGGTAAGAGCACATGACATGCAATCTAAGTGTACAATACAGATGGTTATAGTCATAATATTATACAGCAGATCTCTAGAACTTTCTCAGTTTGCATAAGTGAAACTTTATATCTTTTGATTAACAACATCTTTTAAATAGTATTTTAGAAAGCAAGAATAGAAAGGTACTTTCTTGGGGGAGGTTTGGGAAGATAGCAGAGCAGCATGGAGACCCTGAGCTTGACTAGTCCTTGAAATGCACAAAACCATTTTGAACACTTAGGAAACTGACCTGAGGATTAACACAGCAATCTGCATAACTGGAGCCACAGAACTTGGCAGGTATGTGATGCCAACAGGTGAATTGGGGGAGAGAAAAGGCAAGGAAGGTAGAGAGCAGTTTTTGCAGAGAAAGGACAGAGAAGGAGAAAGGGAGGAGTGCCGGACATTGGCAGTGCAAGAAAAGCATTCCCCCGAAGATAGCTGGAGAGAAAGAGGGAGAAAGAGTGAAAACACTCACAGGGGACTGAACAAGAAATGTGTTTCCCAAAACGTTTGACGGGAAGAAAGGAGAGGGCTTCTGTACCACCAGGATTCTATAAACAATGGAGTGCAGAGTCTGAAGTTCCGGAGCTCAGTCCCTGCCGGTGCTCTGGTGAGGAAATAGGGTGAATCCCCAGGAGCAGGACCCCTCGGGGTGTGAGGGGTCCACATGCCACACATAGTGAAGGGTTCCCTGCTCGGAGAGCACTTGGTAGAGGCCATACAGCCTCCTCACAGGCAAAGATCCCAATGGACCCCAGAGAGCAGCCAAGTTCGCTGATATTGGGACAAAGACTCCAGAGTGTGGTGAAACCCAGTGCTGTGTGTTGTCACTTGTCATAATCTCTGAACTTGTGCCACGGTCAAGTGGGATTTATTCCTGGGCTGCAGGGCTGGTTCAGTATCCATGAATCTATCAGTGTGAGACATCACATTAATACAGGAAAGGATAAGAACCACACGATCCTCTCAATAGATGCTGAAAAAGCATTTGACAAAATACAGCACCTTTTCTTGATAAAAATCCTCAAGACATTAAGGATAGAAGGATCATCCCTCAAGATCATAAAGGCCATATATGAAAGATCCACCGCTAATATCATCCTCAATGGGGAAAAACTGAGAGCTTTCACCCAAAGTCAGGAACATGACAAGCAAGTCCACTCTCAGCACAGGTTTTCAAAATAGTGCTGGAAATCCTAGCCTCAGCCATCAGACAACAAAAGGAAACAAAAGACATACAAATCAGCAACGAGGAAGTCAAACTTTCATTCTTTGGAGACAACATGGTATTCTGTGTGGAAAACCCAAAATACTCCACAAAAAAACTGCTAGAACTGATGCATCAATTCAGCAAAGTCACAGGATATAAAATCAATGTACAGAAATAGGTTGCATTTCTATACACCAATAATGAAGCAGCAGAAAGAGAAATCAAAGATTTAATCCCTTTTACAATGGCACCAAAAACCATAAAACACCTAGGAATAAACCTAACCAAAAAGATAGAAAATCCATACAATGAAAACTATAGAAAACTTATGGAAGAAATTGAAAAAGCCATAAAAAATGGAAAAACATTGCATGTTCACAGGTTAGAAGAACAAATATTGATAAAATGTGGAAATGTCCAAAGATATCTACATATTCTCAGTGCAATCCCTTTCAAAATATCCCAGCATTTTTCACATAGCTAGAATAAATATGGAATCAGACAAGACGCCGAATAGCCAAAGCAATGCTGAAAAAGAAAACCAAACCCGGAGGTATCACAATACCAGACTTCAAGCTGTGTTACAAAGCTGTAATCATCAAGACAATATGGTACTGGCACAAAACCAGACACATAGATTCATGGAACAGAATAGAGAACCCAGAAATGGACCCACAAACATATGGCCAACTAATCTTTGACAAAGCAGGAAAGAGGATCCAATTGAATAAAGACAGTCTTTTCAGCAAACGATGTTGGGAAAACTTGACAGCAACATGAAGAAGAATGAACCTGGACCACTTTCTTATACCATACACAAAAAATCCCTCAAAATGGATGAAAGACCTAAATGTAATACAGGAAGCCATCAATATCCTAGAAGAGAAAACAGGCAACAATCTCTTTGACCTTGGCCATGGTAGCTTCTTACTTGACATGTCTCCAGAGGCAAGGGAAGCTAGAACAAAAATGAACTACTGGGACCTCATCAAGATAAAAAGCTCCTGCACAGAAAAGTGAACAATCAGAAAACCAGAAGGCAACTGACGGAATAGAAGAAGATGTTTGCAAATGAAATATCAGATAAACGGTTAACATCCAAAATCTATAAAGAACTTCTCAAATGCAACACCCAAAAAACAAGTAATCTAGTGAAGAAATGGGCAACAAAACATGAATAGACATTTTTCCAAACAAGATATCCAGATGGATAACAGATGAAAAATCAGTCATCATCAGGGAAATACAAATCAAAATCACAATGAGATACCACCTCACACCTGTCAGAATGGCTAAAATTAACAACTCAGGCAACAACAGATGCTGGCAAGGATGTGGAGAAAAAGGAACCCTTCTGCACTACTGGTGGGAATGCAAACTGGTGCAGCCACTATGGAAAACAGTATGCAGGTTCCTCAAAAAATTAAAAATAGAACTACCCTACAACCCAACAATTGCACTACTAAGTATTTACCTAAAAGCTACAGGAGTACTGATTTGAAAGGGCACATGCACCCCAATGTTTATAGCAGGACTATTGACAATAGCCAAGTATGGAAAGAGCACAAAATATCCATTGATGGATGAATGCGTAAAGAAGATGTGGTGTATATATATACAATGGAATACTACTCAGCGGTCAAGAAGAATGGGGTCTTGCATTTGCAACACCATAGATGGAACTATGCTAAGTGAAATAGTCAGAGAAAGATGAATATCTTATGATTACACTTGTGAAATTTAAGATACAGAACAGATGAACATAAGGGAAGGGAAGCCAAAATATAAAAACAAAGAGGGAGACAAACCATAAGAGACTATTAAATACAGAGAACCAACTGAGGATTGCCGGTGGGGGGTTGGGTAAGGAAAGGGCTAAAGGGGTGATGGGCAATAAGGAGGGCACTTGTTAGGATGAGCACTGGGTGTTCTATGTAAGTGATGAATCATTAGATTCAGTTCCTGAACCCATTATTACACTATATGTTAACTAACCTGGATTTACATTTGAAAAGTTAATAAAAATTTTTTAAAAAAAGAAAGCTACTTTCTCAATGTAACAGTGATACGTCTCAGGAGCCAATGCTTAGTGGTGAAGGCTACAAGTATTTTCATCTATACTCGATAAGACACTCATGTTCATAATTTATTATGATTTATATTGTTCTGAAAGTGCTAAATAATGCAAAAAAAATGCAATAACAAGCTGTATATCAGCTGGGAAGGAGGGGGACAATATTCCCTTATTTCCAAATGCTATCACTCTATATATGAAAAGTCATTGAAAATAGTAAGAGAATCCTGTAAGGTGGTCAGTTATAGAATTTAAATGCAAAATCAACAGATTCTCTTTTATAGAAACAATTAATATCATGAAAGAAGAGATTCAACTCACAAAACCAATGAGACACAAAATATCTAGGAATCCCAGTGGTAATTAAGAGCAAATACCAGCTGAGGGTGAGGGTCTTTTTGCATTATTACTTAATCATCAAAGCAAAATATGTGTAGGCATTGTTATTGTTATCAGCATCTTATAGTTAAAAGATCTGAACTTCAGAAAGATTCAGTACCTTCCCAAGGTCACTCACAGAACACTACAGAATCAAGATATTAACCATTGGCAAGATTCTACCTGTACAAGGAAAGCCGTGTATCTCAGTTCTAAGGGATCATAAAACATCCAACTCGGTGGACATCCATTTTGCAGAGGACGGCTGTGTATCATTAAGGATGTCCATTCTTACCGGGTTATGTTTGAATTAAGATCACACCCAAAAAGTCTTGACAGAATTTTTTTTTATGTAACAAATTTATTGATATAAAATTAATTATTCATAGCAGATGTTTCTGTTAATTCACTAAGTGATTCTAAGTTCTGGAGTCTAAACATGGAAATTCTGAAAAAAAAGAGGGGAATGTGCCCTAGCTGATTCTAAATGTGCTCTAACTGTAAAGCTCTAGTCATTAAAATAATGAAGTACTGGGACAGAAATTGACCAAGAATCTCTACCTGGGACAGTTTTGCTTCTCAAAGACATTTGGCAATGTCTGGAGAAGTTTTTGATTGTCACAACTGAGAGATCATGTGCTACTGGCATCTGGTGGGTGGAGGTCAGGGATGCTGTTAAATATCCTGCAGTGCACAGGACACGCTCTCACTCCCACTTCTAACAATAATCTGGCCCCAAAATGTTGAAGTGCCAAGCCTGAGAAACTAAAATAGACCATTGAATGAACAGAGTAGAGAATGTAGAGAATGTAGCATTAGATCTTGTCATCTATTGAAATATAACCTAAGAAAAAGGTGTCAGTGAATCAGTGGAAAACGAGGAATTTTAGATAATTAGCGAACCATTTGAGAAAAAAGGTAAAACTAATTTTAACCTTATTTCTTACCCCAAATTTGATAATGCATAAAAATTAAAAGCATCTCCACTGTATAAGAGAAAAAAAAGACAAAATATGAACCACAGTCTGGGGAAAACATTTATACTACATCTATCAGGAAAAAAAATTAATACTCCTGATATACAAAGAGTTTTTATAAATCTATAAGGAAAAGGCAAACTATATAGATAAAAAAGGCAAAGCACACCAACAGGATATTCAGAAATTAAGAATATATATAAAATTGGGACACCTGGGTGGCTCAGTCAGTTAGGCATCTGACTTCGGCTTAGGTCGTAATCTCACCATAATCTCACAGTTCACAAGTTCAAGCCCCACATCAGGTTCTGTGCTGACAGCTCAGAGCCTGGAGCCTACTTCGGATTCTGTGTCTCCCTCTCTCTCTGCCCCTCCCCTGCTTGTGCTATGTCTCTACATCTCTCTCAAAAATACATAAACATTAAAGAATATATATAAAATCTAATGACAATGAAAATTATCTATAAAATGCAAAATATATAAAACGTAATGATAAAATATAGTAATGGAATTGGGGTGCTTGTGTGGCTCAGTTGGTTGAGCACCTGACTTCCACTCACATCATGAACTCACAGTTTGTGAGTTCAAGCTCCACATTGGGCTCTGTGCTGACAGCTCAGAGCCTGGAGCCTGTTTCAAATTCTGTGCCTCCTTCTCTCTCTGCTCCTCCCTGCTCATGCTCTCTCTCTCTCAAAAATAAAAATAAACATTAAAAACATAGAAAAAAAGAAAATATAGTAATGGAAAATACAAATACAAATGAGATATCATTTTGACAAGAAAAAATACCTTTTTTCTGCAGTGCTCTCCCTCTTACTGGCAGCGATAAGCATTACTCGCAATGTAAGTTTTCTATTCTCCAATCTCATTGGAAAACTACAGAGGGCACTCACCATAGATGTGGTTACATAATGAATAGTCCAAATTTATGTTGCCCAAATGCTGGATAAACAGCACTTTTTATATAGACTGACCTTATTTGACTGTATAAATCTGTACAAATTCAATATTCCTGGTGCAAATCCACTAGAGGCAATATCAGGAAATTTTATTAGCTGTAATGATTTATTCAGATCTCTGAAGTTCCATTTATTTCCCAGCAGAAAAGTAGTTTAGAGTGTTTCTGTATTTCATTATTCACTGATTTCCCCTTAAAGTCCATTAAAAGTGCAAGTAAAAAAAAATCTCCTATTGGGTTACAAACATCCTGAATGCTTCAGGCAATAGTTACGAAGAGTTCTGAAGAAATAGTATTTGTACGTAACCCTAGTATCTTGAAAGGAGCTATTCTATATTAGAAAAAAAATTCCTTTCTATTTACTGTCCCTAACTTACCTTAAATTCACGATTTGGTACAGCACCCCAAAACGACTGTTGTTATGTATCATGCTTAAGGGAATTTGGGATTTTTTTTTGTTTTTTTTTAAATGTTTTTTAAAAATTTATTTCTGAGAGAGAGAGAGAAACAGAGCATGCACAGGGGAGGGTCAGAGAGAGAGGGAGATACAGAATCTGAAACAGGCTCCAGACTCTGAGCTAGGGTCAGCACAGTGCCTGATGCAGGGCTCGAACCCACAAAACATGAGATCATGACCTGAGCCAAAGTCAGATGCTTAACGGACTGAGCCACCCAGGCGCCTGAAGGGAATTTTGATTCCCAGGCAGCCTAAGGTCGAGTGAAACCCCAAATCCCAGTGCAGATTTCCCCTGCGCTGTGTCCCCAGACACCATTTCTGTGAGACGGAAGCTGCCCACTGGGCCACTCCACAGTCACTCAAACCACACAGGCGGGCTGCTTGGACTTGTCACCAAACCTGTCCTCCAGCAGCACGTCACATCTGGGGACACCCCCGTCACGGTCACCCTGGCCTAGATCAGGTGCCCACCAGTCACCACTGCTGACAGTGTGGGAGGCAGTTCTCATTAATCTCCTTTCTGAGCACAAGGATCCTGCTCAGGCCTGTGGGTTGCATGAAAGAATGAGTCAGAAACAAAGCATTTAGGAAAGAAAAGAAGACATTGCCTTGCAAAGAAGTTGCACAAAGTCATTCTTCAGAAGAAGAATAAATAAAATGCCCTATAGAAATTTAAAGGAAAAGAAAGCACCCAAGATTACCACAACTCACATCAGTCTGTTAATGGCGAGCCTGTTGACAAGAATTGGGACGTCTTTAGCCAACACCCCTGCAAACACGAAGGCTTAAGTTATTTCATTAGGGAACTAACTTACAGGAGATGCTCAGAATCTTCCACTGGTTCCCCAACCTCCTTGGAATCAATTCCAGTTGCTTATCATGTCTTACAAGGCAGGTCTCTTTGGCCCCTAACAACATTTCCTGTCGCCTTCTGCCTCCGCTCTGGCGCTGACCACACTGGGCCCTTTACTGTCCTTCGAACATGCCACGCACGCCCCTGTCTCAGGCAAATATTTGTTGAATGAGTAAACGAGCATGAGTTTAAAAATCTAACAAACAAGGTCTTGAAGAGAAACCAACAACCATTCCCATGTCTTGCCCCGTGGCCCTTAGGGACGGGAGGGGAGGACGTTTCCAGAATGTGCTCAGCTGCGCCATGGAATCTCCCCATGGCCCTGGGGCCGGCTATAGCTCTCAGCTCTCCTCTCACCTCCTCATTGCTCCAGCAGAGGCATCGCCTCCTGCCCCCCTGGACCTGCAGCCCCTGGGGAGCCTCCGACGCCAGTGCTTCACAGGGCGGGAAGCCAGTGTCTGTCCAGTAAATTATTCTGAGCACAAAGTGTTGCCCAAATGTTCTTCCAGCCCAGGCCCCCACCCCACCCCCACCCCCACCTATGCTGTTTTCCCCTTCAAACCTCTTTAAAGTATCTTCTAGCTAGGGCGCCTGGGTGGCTCAGTCGGTTGAGCGCCGACTTTGGCTCAGGTCATGATCTCACGATTCGTGGGTTCGAGCCCCACGTCGGGCTCTGTGCAGACAGCCAGCTCAGAGCCTGGAGCCTGCTTCGGATTCTGTGTCTCCCTCTATCTCTCTGACCCTCCCCTGCTCATGCTGTCTCTCTCTCTCTTTCTCAGAAATTAAAAAAAAAAACATTAAAAAAATAAAGTATCTTCTAGCTCTTTAGCTGGCTATTAAGGTGTCTAATATCCTGACACATTCAGTATTCAGTAGGGCGGGGGGTTGGGGGCAGGCAGTGGGCAGGGGGAAAGGGCCTTCTTTCATAATATCTCAAAAATCAACTGCAGTTATATGAAGCTAGGCCATGTCCTAGTGCCAGAAAATGCTGATCATGAGACTTTCCAAATGCCACAAGGTAGTAAGAAGGATCCAAAAGGAAAAAGACCAAGTTCCTCAGATCCAGTGAAGGTAGCTTGGTTGTTATAAGCTGTGCTTAAAAGAAGGCAAAAGGGGAAGGGGAGGGCACGAGGGAGAAGGGGAGGGAGAGGAAGTAGGAAGTAGGAGAAGAAGGAAGAAGAAAAAGATGGAAGGAGAAGGAGACAGAAGAGGGAGGAAGGAGAAGAAGAAGAAAGAAGAAGAAAAAGATGAGGAAGAAAAAAAGTAATCTAACTAGGTAATACTTTGTGCCAACCTGTTTCTTTGGCTACCTACCTAAGATAGCTTTGTGATCAATCTTTGTTTCCCAACTTTGGCTACATGTTGGAATCATTTGGAGATCCTTAAAGAAAATATGGATGCCTGGGACCCATCCCCAGTGATGTGATATACGTGGGCTGGAGGGAGGCCTGGATGTTGGGATTTTTAAAGCTCCCCATTGAGATTCTGGTGTATACTTTGATATCGGCAATTAAAATGATATGTTATAATCATTTATAATGATTTGGGCATAATGTTTAATGAAATCGCTTACCTCTATTAACAAATACAACTGGCAAATATTTTGGGGACCACACAGAATTACAAGGACATATTGGGTCACTATGCTGTAGACATCACTTGGTATGTTTTACAGGCAGAATGAAGAATATCTGAGAATCCAGCAATTCTTAATATTGTTAAGTAGAAGATGTTAAAAAGAAGTTTCTTCTGTATTCTCAGAAATGTGCTTATTTGGTGGCAGGAATAAGGGCATAGGGGGTGGAGGGGGGTGAGCAAGTGATGGGAAAGAATAAAATCTTGGAGAGTAAATCAGTTTTCACCGCAATTTGCTCTTTTCAAAAACTCTAAAATTTTATTGTCAGCATTAAAATCTGTATCTCGTCCAAGAAGCGAGAGGTTGGGGCTATGGCAGAAAATGAATATATGGCTGAGGTGCCTCCCTTGAAACTATGGAATGGATATCATCAGGGGTATTGAAGATGGGTGTTGAAAAGACTTTGGTCTCCTTCACATGAACACACTTCCCCCTAGAGCTTAAGCTCTGTTCTTCACACAGCACACTTAGCGTATACTCCATGGTCTCAACACTGTCATAGTCAAAACGCCACCACTTGCTCAGCACTGTGTCAGGACCAGATGGCACTTGAAAGTGGACCAATTGTTCTTTGCAGATTCAGCCGTGCGTTAACTGGCATTTTGCTCCACATCTTCCAGTTGTGTGGTCATAGCTTCTCTGCAGCAGGTGCTGTCTGTGGTGGTCTCAGCACACTTTTTCCAGCTTATCTGACAACGTACACACCGATCGTTTAGCTGGATGGAAATCGTTCCTCCTGCCGCATGGGCTTTCAGCAGTGAAGAGGATGACAGGTCATTAAATGCTTCCCTCACACCGCTTTCCATATTGAATTGCTATCACACGAGTCATAGCAATTCCACCAGTATGCTGTGGATGCTGATGGGTTCAGGACATGCTGCCTCCAAAATATGGCACCTTGTGGCATACTGACTCTTAATGTTTTGTTTAATTTGTTTTTGAGAGAGAAAGAGAGAGAGAGAGAGGCAGAGTGTGATCAGGGGAGGGGCAGAGAGGGAGACACAGAATTGGAAGCAGCCTCCAGGCTCTGAGCTGTCAGCACAAGGCCTGATGTGGGGCTTGAACCCACGAACTGTGAGATCATGACCTGAGCCCAAGTTGGACACTTAACCAGCTGAGCCACCCAGGTGTCCCATACTAACTCTTTTAAGCTGAGGGAATTTGAGAAATGGCAGGCACAGGAAGGACTTTAGGATCTTCCCCTAAAGCACGGGTCTGGAGGGAGGGGTGTGGAGGGAAGGGGCATCTTTATGATGAACATGAAGGGACACAGAGAAGAATCTGAATGAACAGGTCTTGATCAATTTCCCCCAGTTTACTACACTTACTACATAGTCTTCCCTTTTGTATCTTTACAGATTCTCCTGCAATTCTTCATGAAACCTAGCATAAAGCACTCAGGTTTAACTGTTTCTTCTTTTCCTTACGAAGACTCCAGCGTCACATAAACCTCATATTAAACAAACCTGTACCCTTTTCTCTTGTTAATCTTTCTTTAGTTATAGAGGTCCCATTTGAGAACTTAAAAGGGTAAAGGAAAAAGATAGTTTTTCCTCTCTACAATACTCTGCATATCCAGCAATTTCTTACGATAAAGGGATTTCACCAATAGCTTATTCTGTGTTCTCTCAAAAATATCTGTCACTGTCTTTGAGATTGGCTTTATAAGCTCCTCTGTGAAGCTGTCACTTGCACCTGTTTTTGTTCCAAGGAACACAACACTGAATGCCACCTCCCTGCTCCTGAGCTCATCCCCTATTAATAAACCCATCCTGGGGAAAGTATTATTTTCTGCTTGTTTTAAAGAATGCTCTTAACAAAGAGGTCACTATACTTTGCTAAAAAAATGTCATGAGAATGTCAAAAATGGGTGCCACTTTTGGAGATTTATTTGTATATTAAGGATCTGAAGGAAATGCAAATTAACATGTTCAGTTGAAGAGTAAGCCCACAGATGACGGGAGAATGTGAGAAGATTTCGCCCGTCTGTGCATTGCTCGCTGAGGCCAAAACACAGGCTCTAACCTCGCAGTACATGCTGTCAGGAAGAAAGCAAGATTTTGTGGAAATAATAACCAATGTTCCACTTCCTGTTTGTCTGATTATGTGAACAAAATGATTTCAGCTCTTTATTCCCCTGAAGCTGCCAAGCCCCATGCTCACCCCTTGACAGAAGCCTTCTGAGAAGTGTGGGACAGGAAGGTCTGTGTGGATACGACCGAGTCTGGATTCCCCCCGTTCGGCCTGGGACGTGGGCATGTCAGTTCTGTAGATACTCGCTGAAGGAGTGAGCACATCCCTCACCACCAGCCCCAGCCTCGTGAAGTGTTCATGATCTCCCCCTCTTCATCGTCTCTACTCTTAGACCCTCAGGAGTGGTAAGAAGTAGCTGCAAACAAATTCTATTTTTCTGTCTACTTACCATGCACAAGGGCTAACAGTCACATCTGGAGCTGAGGATGACAAATTGTTTTTGATTTGTATGTCAACAATAATTAACAGGCAGTGACTCCCTGGAGAATTGGAGTGGAAAGGGTTCGGAGGCCACATCTGATTTCAGTGGGAAAGGGGATGGTGATCAGTTAGTAGGGAGGTAATGGGCTGGGAGTGAAAAATGACATCACATTGGCCATGTATTTTCCACTCCCATCTTTACTTCCAGAATTTCTAAGAAAGGCCAATTCATGTTTTGGGCTGTTCTTAGCATTTCTTGTGGAAAGAAAAAAATCTGTCTCCTCCTTTGTAAGTTACCCACTGACATTCATTGCTGCAAAGATTTCTCTAAGGATTGTACTTCCAGAAATTAAGAATGTTGTATCAGGGATGACCTCAGCGTGCTTTGAACCTAGCCTGGATTATGTGGTTACCAAGATTCCTTGCTGGGATCTTGATCGTTTTCATGGAACGTCTAGCCCTTATTTTCACAGCAGACAACTTAAATGCACTAGGTGCTGATGGCAGAATTTCAGGTGCCTGCCCTGAGCTGAAGGAGGGATTGAGGATATTAGCCTTTTGATGGATTCTCCAAAAATCTCAATGCTTCCCCTGCCTACAACCTGCTCCATGCAGGTTTTGAGGACAATAAGTGATGCAAATCAATGGTTCCCATACTTGCCTGAACACCAGAAATACCTGTGCAACTTCATAAAATTAATCTCTCAGTTGAGGACTACTGGATTATATTCTCAGGGCTCAGTATTTAAAAACAAGCATCCTTTGATGACTCAGGAGCACACAAGCGTTAAAATCTGCTAGGGGGAACTCAAATCTGGCTTCTTCCCAGCACGATGCCTACGAAACTATTCGTCGAAGCTGCTGCTTAGAGATTTTATATAGTAACGTGAGGCGAGATGATGTATTTCCAGACTTTGATGTCTAGGTATCTGGTGGTCTCTCTTTTTGTGATGTTAGCAGCCATTGAAAATCACTGCTTAGATCCTTTCATTTGTTAGGAATTGAAAATAGTATTCTAATTATATCATTCCTTTTTTCATATTTTAGCTGGAGTATTCCTATAAAGAGATATTTATTTCTTTGTTTCTATTACTTGCCTCTTTAGTAACCATTTAATTACTCTGAGTTACAGTTCATAGGAAAGGCAAGATAAATGATTGATTTCCCATTTGTCAGTTTTCAAAGTAATGGCTTTAGCAGCCTCCAAAGACGATCAATGGAATTTTTGTCTTTTTTTTTTTTAATGTTTATTTATTTTTGAGAGACAGAGAGAGACAGAGCATGAGCAGGGGAGAGGCAGAGAGAAGGGGAGACCTGGAATGGGAAGCAGGCTCCAGGCTCTGAGCTGTCAGCACAGAGCCTGACGTGGGGCTTGAACCCATGAAATGTAAATTCATGACCTGAGCTGAAGTCAGTCGCTTAACCAACTGAGCCACCCAGGCGCCCCTTGTCTTGTTTTTTTAGTATCATTTTGAGTTTATGGTTCAGTGTGTCACCACATAACTACCGTCTGCTGACGCTCATCATATTGTCCTGCCTGCACTGGGCGGCAGCCTCTTTAAGTCGATGGCTCCTTCATCTTTTTGACATGACTCTTGTAACCCTTGACAGTTAGCTCTTGCTTTTAGGTCTGACAGCTTCATATTTTAATCTAGTATCAACCATTGCTACAAGGAACCTTGTTTCTTTTTGGTAGCAAATGCCATTTAGAGGCCACAGTCTGGATGCCAGGAGTGCTCCTCACTAGTGGGTTGGTCATTGTTTCTCGATCTTTTAAAAACTGACTTGAAAAAGGCTTTCTTAATTTTATTTCTTAAAATTTTTTTTTATAGTTTATTTATTTTTGAGACAGAGACAGAGCATGGGTGGGGGAGGGGCAGAGAGAGAAGGAGACACGGAATCCGAAACAGGCTCCAGGCTCTGAGCTGTCAGCACAGAACCCGACGTGGGGCTCGAACCCATGAACCACGAGATAATGACCTGAGCCGAAGCTGGACACTCAGCTGACTGAGCCACCTAGGCACCCCTTATTTAATTTTTTAAATGTGTGTGTGTGTGTGTGTGTGTGTGTGTGTGTGTGTGTGTGTGTGTGAGAGAGAGAGAGAGAGAGAGAGAGAGAGAGAGAGAGAGAGAGAATGAGAGGAGAAGGGGCAGAGAGAGAGGGAGACACAGAATCAGAAGCAGGCTCCAGGTTCTGAGCTGTCAGCACAGAAAAACACTTCTTTTAAAGATAAATTAGAGGTATCTGGGTGGCTCAGTTGGTTAAGCGTCTGACTTCAACTCAGGTCATGATCTCACGTTTCGTGGGTTTTAGCCCATGTTGGGCTCTGTGCTGACAGCTAGCTCAGAGCCTGGAGCCTGCTTCAGATTCTGTGTCTCCCCCTCTCTCTCTCACCCCCCTGTACTCGTGCTCTCTCTCTCTCTCTCTTTCTCCCAGAAATAAATAAAACATTAAAAAAAATAAAGATAAAATAGACTGAGTTCACCCTGGAACTTCCAATTGAAATTCAGTAATTTAGGATTTTACTCAATCTCATTCATCTTGGATCTGTATATATTTCTGCCCCATACCCAAACTACTTGTTCTCAATGACACCAACCTAATTTTTCCTTCATTTTATCCCATAATACTCACATATTTTTCTCAAATAACAGCATCACCATTATGGATAACAGCATGAACACTGAAAACAGTTCACATGTTTGGTTTTTTAAGTTCTTGCTTGTCCTTAGGGTTATTCCACTGGGATATAATTAAAAAAAAAACGGGTGTAAAATCACTTAGGGTAGTCTTTGTGTGATTATGAAATCAACTGGATACACACTAAAGCTCATTTATTTCATTTTTGCATTCAATATTTAGAGGTTGCTTTTCTGTTAGATTGTTTTTTTTTTAATGTATGCATGGAAAAACACTCACATGATTCCAAAGTCAAATCTACCAAAGAAAATTCCTTTAGAAAAGTCAAGTTTTGTCTTTGTCTTCTTCACCCTATTTCCTTCCTTGCCACTGGTAATCATTTACTTTTGCTTAAAAGCTGGTTCTTCTATTTTTTTTAAATGCAGTCGAGTAGATATGTATGTGTATCCCCTTTTTTGTTAATAATGTTTTAGAAATGTTAACTGGTAAATTGAAATACAAAAGTCATTTCTTGGGGTGTCTGGGTGGCTCAGTTGGTTAAGCGTCCGGCTTCGGCTCAGGTCACTGTCTAACAGTTCGTGGGTTCGAGCCCCGCATCGGGCTCTGTGCTGACAGCTAGCTTAGAACCTGGAGCCTGGGGGCGCCTGGGTGGCTTAGTCGGTTAAGCATCCGACTTTCGCTTAGGTCATGATCTCGTGGCTGGTGGGTTCGGGCCCTGCGTCAGGCTCTGTGCTGACTGCCAGCTCAGAGCCTGGAGCCTGTTTCAGAGTCTGTATCTCCCTCTCTCTCTGACCCTCTTCTGCTCATGCTGTCTCTCTTTCTCTCTCTCTCTCTCTCTCTCAGAAATAAATGAAACATTAAAACATTTTTAAAAAGTCATTTCTTTAGGCAAAATATGTATATAATGAATAAGCCCTTTTTTCCCCAGAAAATACTGCCATTTGGCAGCAAGGCACACAGCACCTTGCGGGGAGAGTCATCCCAACAGCAAGCTCACGCCTACAATCTCCAGTCAGTTCGCACAGGCACCTGGAGAATGAGTTTCACAATCTTTCCCTCTAACGATGATGATACGTGGTAAGAATGAGACACTATAGATTTTTGCTTTTTGATTTACTGGCTCTTTGTTGATCAGATCAGTAACAGAAACAACAGATATGTCTATGTGCTTTGGAGCATAACAGTCTATTTGGCCCCATTTTTTTTGGAACTCACATTCTTCCCTATAAGCCTCCATGCTGTATCTGTTTGCATGGTCTTTCCCAAATGCTTCCATATTCCTCCTCCAATAGAGATGCTCACTTCCCTTGTTTCTCTGCCACTTCAAAATTTCATTTTCTTTTCTCATTTTGCTTTCATAGGCATCAAAGTGGTTCATTGCCAGGGCAGCTAGAAATGGTGAGCCCTCGGTTCATGTACAATAGGACTGCATGTGTGTTCTGTGTGGTTCCGTGCCAAATGTCTTCTTGGTTCCTGTCACTCCTCTGTTCCAAATCTGTAAAGCGTTCACCTTTTTGCAGTACCGCTGATTGACTTTGGTGCCAGATTTCCTGAGTCTGATTCCTGTCTCTGCCTTTGACTGGCTGTGTGATCTTTGGTCAGTTACTTAACCTCTCTGGGCCTATATGCCTTGTCTGCATAAGTATCTACCTCACAGGGTTGTCCTGAAAATTGAATCAGAAAATATGCAAAGGCCTTGGAATATAGCTGGCATATAGCATATGCCCAGTGAATTTTAATTTTTATTATTATTCTGCTGATTTCTTTCGATTTAGATTGTTTCTGTACAAGGTCATGTCAACCTGTTTAATTTTCCTTAAATTCCCTGAATTGACTTATTTTACTTCTACTAATTAGACCTAATAATTCTCCCTCCTACAATGCAGATCATCTGATCAATATCTCCTACTTAAATAACCCAGTAATTGCTTCTGATGTGACTTATATTGTCAAGCTTGAGTTTAATAAATACTGAAAAACATGTGATTAATATTTTCTTTTCAATATTAAATTTAAGGATTCTGTTCTAGATATGAACTGATTATATTATTTTATTTATATAGATACTACAATTATGTCTCCAATCATGCAGGTTTATAGGAACTTTAGATAAAACTTTTTTCAGGTTACTTTATTTATTTAAAAAAATTTAATGCTTATTTTATATTTGAAAGAGAGGGAGAGAGAGAGAGGGGGAATGCACATGAGTGGGGGGTGGGGGGGACGAGAAGGCAAAGAGAGACAGAGACAGAATTTGAAGTAGGCTTCAGGCTCTGAGCTGTCAGCACGGAGCCCAATGTGCGGCTCAAACTCACAAGCCATGAGATTATGTCCTGAGCTGAAGTTGGATGCTTAACCCACTGAACCACCCAAGGGCCCGAGGTTACTTTAGTTTAAAAGAGACGTTTGTTGGGGCGCCTGGGTGGCTTAGTCGGTTAAGCGTCCGACTTTCGCTTAGGTCATGATCTCACGGTTTGTGGGTTCGAGCCCCGCGTTGGGCTCTGTGCTGACTGCCAGCTCAGAGCCTGGAGCCTGTTTCAGTCTGTGACTCCCTCTCTCTCTGACCCTCCCCTGCTCACGCTCTCTCTCCTAGAAATAAATAAAA